>BDRX01000009.1:481672-582122 GCA_003203535.1 Raphidocelis subcapitata
TCCTCCTCCTCCGCCGCCTCCTCACTGCTGCCATGGTACCCGCCGTCGCTCTCGCCGCTGCTGCTCTCCTCTTCGCCGGTGCTTTCCCCCTCCTCCTCTGAAGACGCCGCCTCCCCCTCCTCGTCCCGCCCGGCCGCCTCGCCGCCGTTGAGGTGGGCGGCCGCCTGCGCGGCCGCAGACGGCTGGCGCACCAAAATCAGCTCCCCCGTTTCCTTGTCCTCCACCCACATGCCCACCGCGAGCGACGGGGGCTCTTGCGGGCGCACGGCTGCCCCCACCGCCGCCGTGGCCGCGCCCGCCAGGCCGAGCCGCGCCAGCAGGTCTGCTGCCGCGTCGCCGTCGTCGCTGCAGCCGCCGCCGCCGCCGCGCCCCGAGGCGCTCCCGCCGCCGCCGCCGCCGCTGCGCGGCGCCGCGGCGGCCTCAGCCTGCGCCGAGATGCGCGCTGTCGCGGCCTCAAACAGCCAGCTCCGCTGCAGCCGCGGGCGCGCGAAGCAGCCCGTGCTCTCGTGCGCGTCGCCGCCGTCGTCGCCGCCGCCGCCGCCGCCGCCGCCGCCGCCGCCCCCGCCCCCGCGGCGGTCGTGCTGGAACACGGTTCGGCCGGCGGCGGCGGCCGCGGCGGCGTCCAGATCCAAAAAGCCCCAGCGGTGGGGGCCGTCGCCGTCGTAGTCATCGTCGTCGTCACCGGCGTGACCCGCGCCGTCGCCCGCGTCGTCACCGGGAAGCGGCGGCGCCCAGGGAGCCCCGCCGCCGCCGCCGCCGCGCCCCCCGCTGCGTTCCTGCCGCATCAGCATTTCCTGCTGCCACGTCACCGCCCCCTCGCCGCCGCCCCCCGTAGACGGCGGCGAGCCCGCCGGCGGGCGGCCACCGCCGCTGCCGCCGCTGGCCCTGCTGCCGCGCAGCCACCGCGGCTGCGGCGGCGGCGCGGGTCCCTCCTCCTGCCCGCGCATCAACAGCTCCCGCTGCTGCCACGACAGCCCATCGGCGGCGCCGCCGCCGCCGCCGCGCGCCGCCGCGGACCGCGCGAGCAGCCCAGACGGCAGCGGCGGGCTCGCGGCGCTGCTGCCGGCGCTGAGCGGGCTCGTCGCGTCCCAGTGGCCCCCGGGGGGCGGCGTGCCGGGCGCGGCGCCGGCGCCGCGTGGCGGGGTCGAGGAGGGCGGCCTGTCCCAAAAGCCAGCTTCCTCCTGCTCCCCGTCGTCGCCGCCGCCGCCCGCCGAGGCGCGCTGCTGCTGGTGGTAGTGGTTGTGGTGGTGGTGGCCGCCGCTGTGCGCGTGGTGCGACGCCGCCCGCTCGTGCCGCCGCGCGCCCGCCGGCGCCGCGAGCAGCCCCGCCGGCCGCGCGGCCGGCGGCAGCGCCGCCTGCCGGTGGCCCGTCAGCAGCTGGTGGAGCACGCCCTGGGGCACGGGCCGGCCGGCGGCTATGTAAGGCACGACCAAATGCATGGCGGCCTGGAGCTGGGCGCAGTACGAGGTTAGGTGGCTGTACTCGCGCAGCGCCCTCGAGGCCGCAGCCAGCGCGTCCGCCGGGCTGCCGCCGGCGGCGGCGGCGGCGCCGTCGGAGGCGGCCGCCATCGCGGCGCCGGCGAGGCGCGCCAGCATCTCTGACAGCTCGGGCGGGTCTGCGCCGGCGCCGCCGCCGCCGGAAGCGCGTGCCCGGGGCTGAGGCGCGAACGCGGCCGGCAGCGCCGCCGAGCCGCTGCCGCTGCTGCTGCCGGCGGCGCTCGGCGCGTCGCGCTGGCGGGCGTAGAGCTGCTTGTAGGGGAAGGTCCAAGAGCGGCGCTCGCCAACCTTTCAGGGGAGGCGTTGGGAGGGTTCGCAGGGTTTGGGGCCTCCCTTCCTTCCTTCGGGGAGGAGGTGGCAGGTCGAGGGCAGCCGCACGCGCGCGCACCGCAGCGAGGGCGGCGGCGCGGTAGACGCACGCTGCACGGGAGCACACAGCCCAAGAGAACGCCGGAAAAAGCCGGGGCCGATCGGACGGGACCCCCGACCGGGCAGCCCTTACAATTACTGAGAGCACGGTTTAGAAAAGGTGCCAAACGCCCACAAAAACACAGCCTCGGACCCACCATGCAGTCCAGGAACTCGGCCCACTCCATCTTCCAGGACGCGTCCAGGTTTTTGATGGCGCGCGCCGCCACGGCGCCGTAATAAAGCAGCTCAAGCGACACGCAGCCCTGCGGGGTTCAGCGCGGGGGTTGAGTTCGGAGGTTTTCTTTTCGGGGTTTGCTTTTGTGTAGTGGGGGGTTGTGTTCAAGGGGGCGGTGTTTTGCCAGAGGGGTGCCGTTGCTTGGGCTCCCAGGCGTGGAGAGGGGCCTGGCTGGGCGGTCCTGGCCTCGAGCAAGCCTTGAAGCACCAACCACTGCCCAATCGCCACCGCATGCCGTAGGCAGAGCGGCAACCAGGCCGCAACCAAGCACCGCACGCGCCAGCTGCTTGCGCCACACCGCAAACCGCGCCGCCAACCAAGCAACTAAGCCGCTGTAAATCGGCCCCGCCCTCCACGCGCCTGCTGCTTGCACCACACCGCGGGACGGATGAAGTCGGCGTCGCCAGTTATGAGCAGGATGGTGCCAGAGGTGGAGGCGCGGATCTGGTTGACTGTGAAGTTCAGCATGACCTGCGTTGGGGGATTGGGGGTGCGCCGGTTTTTGGGGGGGTCCCGCGTTGGGCTTCGTTCAGAGGACCGTGCCGCGCCGGCATCGCGCAACATGTGTTGCAGCAGCGCATGCGGGGCCGTGGTCTGCGCATGTGAGGTAGCCATCGAGCGGGCTCCGCGCGCGCTGCCGCGCGCGCCCCCACCTCCTTGAGCGGCTCGTCGCTGTCGTCGGCCTTGCGGGGCCCGCCCGGGGAGTTCATCATCAGCACGTTGAGCACGCCGTTGCTGGTGAACTTGTTGAAGCGCCGCTCGCCAACGGCGAGCTTTGTGGCGTCGGTGAACGACGCGTAGCAGCCCGCACAGCGGCGGGGCCCGGGTTTGACCACAAAGGTGTCGTAGAGGAAGCTGCGGCGGGGGGGCGCATGGGGGCGAGACGCATGGGGGGCGCTGCGACGGCCGCATGGGGCGCGCATGGCGGCGCTGCGACGGCCGCATGGGGCGCGCATGGCGGCGCTGCGACGGCCGCATGGGGCGCGCATGGCGGCGCGGCGCGGCCGCATGCGAGCGGGAGCGGGGAGCTGCCATGCACGCGCCCGGATCTGGCATGAGGCTGGGCCGGTGCTCACCGCATGACTTGCTCGGGCTCCAGTTCGTTGGGGGTTCGTACGTTTTGAAAGTCCCTGCGCAGACGCAGATCGGCGGGGGGTGAGGCCGCCGCCGAGCCGCACGCGGCACGGCAGCCCGCGAAAGGGTGCGCAGCGCACGCCTGCTCGCGCGGCGCGCGGCCCGCCAGCATGCGAGGGGCAAGATACCAGCTCACTGCCTCCATGCAGCAAGCAGCGGCCCGGCAGCGGCCCAGCAGATCCTTGCCCGATCACCCACCAGACGATCAGGATGTCCTCGCCCTTGCCGCCCTTGGGCGGCGTAAACGGCGGCAGCGGCGACGCCGGCGACGCGGCCCCGGGGCTGCCGCCGCCGCCCCAGGAGCTCAGCGGCCACAGGCTCATCGCGTCCGAGCTGCCGGGCGGGCCGCGGCGCGGGCGGTGCCGCTGCGGCGGCGGCGCCGCGAGCGGGCACGGCGGGTGCGCGCCACGTGGACGCGCGCCGCGCGCGCTCTGGAGGCCGGCCTACCTGCCGCCGCACGCACGTCAAAACTGCCTGGATTCCCGGGCACACGCCCTCGCGTCTCCAGCAGCGCGGGCGGGGCAGCAAGCGGGTGACGCGAGCGGGTCGGCTGGCCCAGACCCCCCGGGCGATCAGCGGGGGCGCGTGTATCGGCCTGACTAGGTTCGAAGCTCTTGGAGAGCCCACTGCGACCGCAGGTAGGCCGCGGGCGCGGTCTGGGCCCTGGGCCAGATCCAGCCAATGCAAAGCGAGGGTGCGAAAATACAGCTTCAACTACGCCTGTATTCAAGGCGAGGCGAGCAGGGCAGGGGAAAAGAAGTGGCGGCGGCTGGGCGGCGGGAGCGGTCGCAAGTGCCGCAGGCACCAGGCGCCGCGCACGATCCCAAAACCGACGCCCACAGCGTTTCAGGGCATCTAAAAGTTGTTGGCTGTGATCCAGTGGACACTGGCGACAGGGCATCACCAGAGGGGAGCACCCAGCAGCAGGTGAGGCCCCGCACCAGGCTGTGGTCAAGAGCCCCTTTGACCGGGGCCCAGGCAGTCCTCGGCCCTGCGGGGTCGTCAATCACACATTTCGGCGCAAGGGTGGGGGCGGGGGCGGCCCGGACAGCGGTCGAGCGGTGCCCCGCACTCCCGGACCTTGCCGGCGCGCAGTCCCCGGCCACCTGGGGCCGTCAAACCCGCAGCAGGCATGGTTAAGGAGCAGTGTGAAACGATCGGAGGCCTGCTGCGGGGCGCCCAGTCGCGCAGGGTCCCGATCGCGGCCGCCGACCCCCAGCCCCGCCACTGGCGCCTCCCCGCAGGCTCGACCCACTCCCTCATCAGACCCGCAAGCTCAAGTCGGGACCATGAAGCGGCGCTCGGGCCTTGCCCTCATCCTGCCGCTCCTGGCCGCCACCGGCCTGATGGCCCTCGCCGTCGGCGGCCAGCAGGACGCCGCGCCGGCGCCGGCGCCGGCGCAGGCCGCCGCCGACGCCGCCGTCGCGGCCGTCGCCGACGCCGCGGCGCAGCCCGGCGGCTCGACCGAGGCGCTGCTCGCCGCGCTGGCCGCGGGCGGCGCGCCCTCGAGCGGGCCGGGGCCGGCGCCGGCGGCGCGGCGCCGGCTGCAGCAGGCGGCGCCGGACAGGCCAGGGCTCTTCATGGGGGGCCCCACGCTGACGGGGCAGCACAGCTCCTACGCCGCCGACAGCCCCGAATTCGATATCAGTGCGTGTGCCTGCAGCTGCGAAGTGGTCGAATGACACGCGCATTTGGCATCCGCCCTCCCTTTCTGTTGCTTGCGCCCTCGCCGGCGGCCACGGGGGCAGCAGCACGCTGACCGCGCCGCTGGCGCCGCTGGCGCCCGCCCATTCAAGCCGAAAACGAAGCCGCACACCCCTGCAAACGCCCTGCCCGTCCGCGCAGCCAAGGAGACGGGTGCTTCCAAATCGAGCGGCGCCAGCGGCGCGCTGGACGCCAACCTGGTCAAGTCCCTTACTAACGACATGCTGTTTGCTGTCAAGTGAGTAGTGCCTAGTCATGGAGGGACGGAGGGCAGGGCTGTCAGGTGCAGGCAGGGGGGCCGTTGCAGCCAATCCCAAGACACCCAGGAGTGCGCCTCTTCACCTCATCCCTGAAAGAACCGCCCTAACGCAACAAAAACCGCCCCAACGCAACAAAAACCGCCCCAAAACAGGTACGCCCAGAAGCCCACCACCGGCCGCCGCCGCCTGCGGGCGGCCGACCCGCCCGCCTCCCCCAAGCAGCCCTTCGCCCCGCCGCCCCCGCCGCCGCCGCCGGCGGGCCAGTTCCAGGCTTATGCACCCTCCGCCTTTGCGCTCAGCGCAGAGGAGCTGAAGAGACAGGCGGCGGAGCAGGCCGCGCTCGAGAAAAAGCTGTTTGGCGCGTCCTACGGCCTCGCCTCGGCGCCGCCAGCCCCCCGGGTGGCGGCGGCCGTGGTCCGGGCCGAGGCCGAGGCGGCCGGGGCCGAGGCCGAGTCCGAGGCGGCGCGCGCGCACGCGCACGGCGACGCGGATTCCTCCATCGGCGGCGCCCGCCGGTCCCTCGCGTCCGCCGCGGCGGCGCCGCGCAAGGCCGCGCGCGAGCCAGGCGGCGGCCGCGAGGGGCGGCCCCTTCACGGCGTGGCGTACCGCTGGCGCGGCCACGGGCCGCGCTGCGGCTCGGTGGGGCCCGCCGCGGACGCGCCGCACGTCGACAAAAGCGAGGGGGCCTGCAGGTGCCCCACGCGCGAGGAGGTCGAGGATGATCTGGAGGAAATGTACAGGCGAGTGGAGGGCCGATGGCCGCTCCATGGAACGCCCCGCCGTGCTTCTTTTCTGCACCTTGCCAGGGCGGAGCGCCGCTGCCTTCAGTTTCTGGGCGTGCGTCACTGTGCCACTCGCTACTCGACGGTTTGACCGGTGCATCAACCGCCCCCCCCCCCCCGCCTGCCCCCGCCCTCATAAACCCAACCCCACACGCCCCTCCCAAAAACCACCAGGCTCGCGCCCCGGTTCCGCACGCTGTCTGTCGCCTGCCCCGACGCCCTGCGCATGCTGCTGCACTTCGTCGCCTCTGTGCCCGGCACCGGCCTCGTCATCGGCGTCGACGCCGCCGCCTCCCCGGCTTCCGCCCCTCCGGCCGCCGTCCAGATCGAGATGCTGGGGCAGCTGCTCGCGGCCCAGCCGGCGGCGGCCGCGCGCGTCGAGGCGGTGGTCGTCGGGTCCGGGGCGGGAGGGGCCGTAATCGCCGAGGCGACCCTGATCGAGGCCATGCGCCAGGTGCGGGGGTGGGGGATTGGGCATTGGCCGGTTCTCAGTTGGGTTTATCCGCGTATGCAATGGTTTCTGATGCTCTGTTGAGTTTTGGCAGCGATTTGGGCCTTTGATCTGCGAGCAGCATGCCCCCCTGCAGGGCCTTCTAAGTCCCGCCTCGGGGCCCCGCACTGACGCATCCGCCTCCTGCCCCCGCCCGCCCGCGCCCCCTCCTCCCCCCCAAAACCCCAAGGCCCGCGCCACGCTCGCCACCGCCGCCGCCGCCGCCGGCGCGGCACGCGTCGCGGCCATCCCCGTCGCCGCCGCCGCGCCGGCGGGGGCGTGGACGGCGCGGCTCGCGGCCGAGTCGGATTTCGTCGGAATCGAGCTGTCCGCCTCTGATTTCGGGCCGATCGACGCCACGAAAGAAGGGTGGGTTTTACTTACCAGTTTTACTTGCCAGTTTTACTTGCCAGTTGCCATCGCTGCCAAGTTCATCGCTCTGCTTGCTTGCTCTTAGTGGAGGCCCTTCCTGTCGCCCCGCCCTGGCACCAAAGGGGAGAACGACCCACAAGGCGCCCGCCAAAACCCGCCTGCCGCCGCAGTTGGGCCGGCCTCGCCGCGTCGCGCGCCGCCGCGGCCGCGGGGGCGCTGTCCGCGCGCCACGCGCCCAAGCGGGTCATTGTCTGTAGCGTCGCGCCGCCGCCGCTGCCGCGCGGCGCGGGCAAAGACTCTGAGGCGGCGGCCCAGGCCTTTGCCGCGGCGTGGGACAAGGCGCGTACTGTCCGTTCTTATCATTGGGGCGGGTAGACCGCGGCTCGAGCTTTCTAGGGTTTCGCACTGTTGCGAGGGCAGCCAAGAGCTGGCCGACCAGGGCCAACCAGGGGCAACCATGGCCTGCTGCTGACTAGACCTGAAGACGCGCCGCCGCGCAACAACCTGCACCGCCGGCGCGCAAACCAATCCGCCCGCAGGCCGCGCGCGAGGCCGGCCTGGGCTATTACTACGAGTCATGGTGGGCTTGATGAGTCAGCGCGGACGGCGAGCGCCGAGGGACGAGTCACGGGTCATGGCTGATTACAAACACGAACGGGCCCGGGGGCCGGAGCGGCTGCTGCGTTGGGGGAGGGGTTACTCGGGGAAACCGGTGGGGCGGTGGGCCCCGAAGGATCAAACCGCGGCGCTTCAGACCTGGCCCGACCCAACCTTAACCTGGCCGGGCCCGCCCCTGCTCGCTTCAGTTTTCTCTGCGCGGCGTCATCGAGGCGCGGGGCACCGCCTCTGCATGCCTGCGTTCCCAAAACTGCCAGGGACGCTTGCTTTTATCATGCTGGGGGCTTTTAACACGGGCGGCGCGCGCCGCTTCGTTCCGCTTTGCTTTGCTTTTGGTTTGCTTTGGTTTGCTCATTGCATGCATGCGTGGGTGCGCGTAAACAGAACAACACAGGGCCGCACGGCCGCGGGTGACATAAAAAGGCTCACAGCTCGAAAGGCAGACAACGGGGGCTGGGCGGCAATGACAAAGGCGCGGGGGCGCCGGCTGCAGCAGCGGTTTTTGTTTGGGGGGGGGGGGGGCGACGGGGACGAAACGAAAGCGGGCGCGGGCGTGGGAGGCTCAAGGGGCTAAATGGGCGCGGTCCGGTGGAGAGAGAAAAGAGGCGTGCCGGCAGGGCGGGTCGGGATCCCCGCGCACGCGCGCGCCCCTCACGCCGCCCGCCACACCGCCGGCCGCGCCGCGCCGCCGCCGCCGCCGCCGCCGCCCTGCGCGAGCCCCGCGCGCGCGCGGGTGCCGCCGATGAGGGCCGCGATCGCGTCGTAAATGGCGGAGACGGGGCGGGAGACGATCTGGGGGCGCAGGAAGAGGGCCCCCACCAGGACGCACTTGATCATCAGATCGAGGGGGGACTGCGGGCGGCGGGGTTTTGGTTGGGACGGGGGTTTAGTCGGGGGTGGGGTGCGCGTGAGCTGTGGGGGTGCGCGTGAGCTCTGGTGGGAGGGCAGGGGTGGCTGCGGCTGGTTAAGGACGAAACGCCGCACCTGGAACAGCAGGAATATGGCCATCGCGTTGGCCACCATGATTGCGAGGTTCTTCCACACCGGCTTGGGGCGGGCGTAGGAGACCAGGAACTCCTCAAACACGATGGCGCCGTCCTCGTCGTCGTCGGCGTCCTTTTGGGGGGTGGTTGTGGGCGATTTTCCGTTTGGGGGCAGACTTTTGGGGAGGGGTTTTTCGGGCAACGACCCGGCACGCAGATTGAAGAGTGTCCCAGCGCCCTCTCAAAGCGGCACCACCAAATGGAACCGCCCGCCGCTGCCGCCGCCTCACGGCGAGCCGTCAACCGAACACGAAGCACCCCCAGCCCGGTCAAACGCGGTCAAACACGGCCGAACCCGGTCAAACCACCCACCGCCAGCTGTGATTCGTAGTAATAGCTTTCCACGCCCGCCGCCCGCTGCAGGTCGGCGAGCTGCAGCTTGCCTGCGCGGCGCGGGGCGGCGCGGGGGAGGGGGCGGGCCGTTGAGTTTCGCGTGCGTGCGCGGGGCAGGTGAGTGTGGCAGCCTGATGCTTTCCGCAGGCAGCCCAAAGCAAGAGCTCTTGCCTCACAACCGCCGGACAGACGCCGCGAGGCGCGAGGAAGCCACCCCGGTCGTGCCCCCAAACCCTCCCAAGCCCGCAGAAAAAACTGCCCCTCAACCAACACCCCCCTTAAAAACCAGCCCCCCGCAACCCCCCCAAACACCCCACCCCCAAAGCCAAGCAAAACCAAACCAAAACCACCCCCCCCCCAAAAAAGCCCCCACCATCGGCGTCGAAATCGAGCAGCGTGAACACCCATTTGGCGCCGCAGACCTCCGCCGCGGTCAGCCCCGTCTGCACGCGCAGCCGCGCGGCGTCGTCGGGGCGCATGTCGTTGCGTTGGTAGTCGGGTGACTGGGACACGGCGCGCACCTGGTCGCGTACGAGCTGGGGGGGTGGGTGGGTTTGGGGTTTCGGGTTTTTTTTTAGCTTTGCTTGGCTCGGGTTTTGGGGTTGCTTGTTGCAATGGTGCAGCACAGCGCAGCGCAGCGCAGCGCAGCGCAGCGCAGCGCAGCGCAGCGCAGCGCAGCGCAGCGCTATGCACAGTCACGCCAACACCCAGCGCCTCCCCCCCCAAACCTGCAGGAACCGCTCCCGGCTGCACGCCCCCCCTCCAATGGACGCCATCGCCTCGGCCTCCACAGCCCGCAGCACCTCCGACAGCCCGGGCGACCACATCAGCTGTTTTTCAAATTCGAAAAAGCGGCCGGCCGGGCGTTTCGGGTTTAGTGGTGGTCATCGGATGAAGCGCTATTCGGCGCCCCAATGAATGCGGGCGTGTTGGTCCTTCTCCCCCTCCCTTACTACCCCCCTTCCTTACCACCCCCCCTACTAACCCACCTTGCGGGCCGCGTATGTGAAGAATGCTTTGAGCTCCATTGAGCTGAGCTGGCCTGCGGCGGCGGCGGCGGGTGCGGCGCGGTCAGGGGTGCCGGCTCGGCCAGCGTGCAGCGCGGGGCGTCAGGCCCTGAACTCCCCGCTGCCTCTGCAGGCGAACGCAGGGCGCGCGCTGGTTGAATTGGGCACCGGCAATCCGTTTGTGCAATACACAAGTAGACCAGGGTGACCCAGTTACCCTCAGTAACAACCGGGTCAAACGACCGGGTCAAACGCCAGCCCACCGTCGCCGTCGGCGTCGAAGTGGTCAAACAGCAGCAGCCCCTGGTAGCGCAGCCGGTCAACGGGCGCCGCCGCCTTGAGCACGCCCAGGGGCTCGGCCTTGGGCGCCGGCGGCGCGGCGGCGGCGAGGGCGGCCGGGGCGGCGGCGGGCGCGGGCGCGGGCGCGGCTGCGTCCTGGCCGCTGCTCGGCTGCGTGGGGGGAAAACGCGGCGGCGTTGGAGGCGGCGGCGCGCGCGCGCGCGCGGGCGCGCCGGCCGGCGCGGAGGCCGCTCTGCTCGGGCGCGTTGGCTTCCTGTCCGCTCCCTCTTTGCATGCGGCCCGTGCTCGGGCGCTCACCTCCTCGGCAGCCGCGCGCAGCAGCGTCCTGCAGGCCAGATCGGCGCGCGTGCGCGGCCGCTGCAGCCCCAGGGCATTTCTGGCCGTTGCGTGGATCGATCTGGTGCCGTTGCAGCCGCTCAAGCGCGGCCGCTGCGCCAGCTGGTGGCATTGCATGGTTGGCTTGGTGATTGGCCCCGCGTTTTGGGCGTTTTAACGGCCCTTGAAGTTGAGTGTGATGGTGATCTGGTCCTTGCCCAGGTAGTTGTCGTGGAAGACCAGGGACTCGGGCAGGCAGGAGCGGTTGCGCCACATCACCCAGCCACTCTGGGAACGGGGGGCCTCCGACCCCCCAACGACTAGCCTCCAACTAGCCTCCGACTTTAGTCGTGTCATGTAACGACCTCTCCGACCTCTCCGACTCCCGAGTAGCCCCCGACGGTTCCGACTAGCTGCCGACCGCTCCGACCAGCCAGTTTCTTGCTATTTACATGTATTTTCAGGCCTAAGGCCTTCTAATGGACAGTTTGGAGCATGTGGGTGGCAGGGGGGCGCTGGCGGTTGCGCCGCCGCCGCGCGCCGCGCGCCAAAGCGCGCGCGCGCCGCGCGGTAAGGCGCGCGCGCGCCCCTGATGCCTGCCTCAACGGCCCAATTCGGGCAAAGGCCAAATCAATAATCACTAGATCAAAAGAGGAGGATAATACATGTGTAGAGAGTGATTGGGCGGGCCGTGTGTTGACAACACGACGGGCGGGCGCCCAAGGCGGGGGAGCAGCAGCCAACAGCGCAAGCGCCCCCGCCGCCGTCTCCAAAACCTTGTGGCGCATCTGGCGGTGGTGGGGGCGGGCAGCAGGGCAAGGGAATGTTTAGCGCAAGTGGTGGGTTGGGGGCGGCCGCCGCAGCAAACGGCCCTCTGGCTGCAGCCAGCCGCGCTGCAACTGGGTGCAGGCCTGAGCGGCCCAACCGCGCTGATTCGACCGGGCCTGCCGCACACGCGCGCAGAGCGCCACGGTGCTTGCAATTGGGGACCGGAGCCGCATCCCGGGGCATTGGAGTCGTGACAAGCTGCCCTGCGCGGCAGCGCCCGACCAGCTGCCGCAGCTCCCGCCGCCCGGCCCGACTGCCTCTGGCTGGCGCGGTGGCTGGCGATCAGCCTGGGCGCGGACTACTCTGGATGAGTAGCCCGCATACAATCGAACGAACGCGCCGCGCGCGCCAGGTAGAGCCCCAGGCGCCCAACCCCTACCCGTCCGCCCTTTTCCAGCCGGCGCCCCCGCCCCCCGCGGCCGCAGCCCCCGCCCATTGGAGCGGCAACGCCGCCGCCATGTCGAACCCGCGCCCCGGCGCCGAGCCGGACCTCGACCTCGACGCCGCGCTCGCCGCCGCCGTCGCCGCCGCGCGCGCCGCGGGCGCTCTGATCGCCGCCGCGTGGGGCGACGGCGCGGCCGACAAGGGCGTCGTCGTCAAATCGTCGCACGTGGACCTGGTGACAGAAACCGACAAGGCCGCGGAGGCCGCCATCCGGGAGGCGCTGCTGGCCGCGTTCCCGGGGCACGCCTTTGTGGGGGAGGAGGAGGCGGCAGAGGCGGGGGGCGCGGTCGTGCTGACTGATGGGCCGACCTGGATGGTGCGGTCACCCCGCCGGGGTTGGGGGCCGGGGCCGTGGCTGCCGGCCGCATTTCCTCTGCGGAGGAGGCTGGCGGATGTTTGCTGGAGGGGCACAAACCAGTCCACATTCGTCGAAACCGCCGCCCCTCCCCCCCCCCCAAAAAAACCAAAGGTCGACCCCCTCGACGGCACCACCAACTTTGTGCACGGCTACCCCTTCAGCTGCGTCTGCATCGGGCTGGCGGTGGGGCAGGAGCCGGTGGTGGGGGTGGTGTTCAACCCCATACTAGGGGTGGGCCGCTTTTTTGGGGGGGGGGGTGCACCTGCGGTTTTGAGCGGGTTTGCAGGCTTGTTATGGTGAGCTTCGAGCATGGCAAAGCGGGCTGCTTTCAAGGGGCTTGAGGGCACCGCTCGGGGGTTTGAAAGGGGGCATTTTCTTGTTTTGAGCGGCGGCGGCGGGTGTGTGAGAGGGGGTTGCCTGGGATACCGGCGGGCTGGGAGCTGGGGCTGCCGCGCAGCGGCACCGCCGGGGGTCGGTGCCTCCCCGCCTCCCCGCCTTCTGCCGCGCCTCATTCCCCGCGCGTGCCCGCAAAACCGCCCGCCTCGCGCCTCCAACCTCGAACCTCCGCCCCCTGCTGCCCCCTTCCAATGCGGCCGCAGGAGCTGTACACGGCAAAGAAAGGGGGCGGCGCGTTTTGCAACGGCAAGCGCATCCGCTGCAGCGGCACGAAAGGCGAGCGCTGGGGGGGGGGGACTGCGAGAACCCTGGAAAGTGGAGACCCTGAGCATGAACCCCTTCCGGCGCCCCAAATCCCCCTGAAGACCCCTCAGCCCCCTCGGACCCCCCCGAAACAACCCCCAAAACCGCCCCCTCCGCCGCCGCCGCCCCCTCTTCCGCCGCCGCAGACCTGCGCCAGGCGCTGAGCGCGACGGAGATCGGGACGACGCGCGACGCCGAAACGGTCAACGCGATGTTTGACCGGGTGCGGCGGCTCACGGCGGCGTCGCGCAGGCGAGTGGGTTCGGGGGTTTCGGGCTTAGGGGCTTTGCGGGTTGGGGTCTGGGGCTGCGGCGGCAGGATTTCTGTTTGGGGAGGCACGCCCCCGCGCTGGTGAGCACTGAGCACCTACCAACAAGCATGGGCCGCGCCGCGCCGCGCCAACCCAAAGCCAACACACAACCCCCGAATCCGCGCAAACCCGCGGGGCCAAACGTTTCCTATTCGCTCGCAATTACGCAGCCTGCGGTGCTGCGGGTCGTGCGCTATGAACATCTGCGGCGTCGCCGCCGGCCGCCTCGACGTGTTTTACGAGGCAAGCGCGCGCGCGCGCGAGCGAGCACGTGTGTCTTTTGTTTTTGTTTGGCTTTTTTCGCAAGCGCGCGCGCGCGTTTCGGGTGCTGGTGGACGCTCTGCAGCCTTTCAACGCCCTCTCAACCAATGACCCTGCCAAATGCTCAGCCCCTCTCGCCCACCCACCCAATGGACCCCGCAACCCGCCGCAGATCGGCTTCGGCGGCTGCTGGGACGTGGCGGCGGCTGCCATCGTCCTGCGGGAAGCCGGCGGGCAGCTGCTCGACCCCTCCGGCGGCCCCTGGCACGTCAATTCCCGCCGCGTGCTGGCCGCAAACGCGCACCTCGGGCCCGCGGCGGCGGCCATCCTGGCGGCGTGCGCAACCAGCGCCGCGGAGCCGCCGCCGCCGCCGTCTCCTAAACCCTGAGGCGGCCGTTTCATGGCGCGGCTAGCTGCGGGATCTGCTGAGCTTTCTTTTGCTGGCTGACCTGTAACCGTCCAGTCGCTGCTCAAAACCGTGTATACTAAACCCATGCTTTGCTTTACATTTAAGGGTAGCGGTGGCCTGGTACTGGTGGGGAAGCAGCATCCCTCCCACAGACAACACATGGCCGCGCCGGCCCTGCCGCCGCCGCCGCCGCCGTGCAGAGCAGGCCGCGTCAAGCAGCGCCGTTGTCGCCGCCGCCGCCGTTGTTGCCGCTGCTGCCGCCGCCGCCGCCGCGCGCCAGCAGCCGCTCCGTCGCCGGCCGCCTCGCCGCCCGCCCGCGCGCCGCCTCGGAGGCCGCGAACGCCGCCTCGTAAGCCGCCGCCCGGTCGAGCAGGCCCGCGTTTGCCGCGGCGCGCACCAAAATGTAAAGGGTCTTCTCATCCGGGTAGATTCCGGCGGCCTGCATGGCTGAGTAAACGGCCTCCAGCCGGGACAGCGCGTCCAGCTGGCGGTCGATGCCCGGCGGCTCGCGATCCGGCCAGATCAGCGCCCCCTCGGCTTCCCTCCCGCCCGCCGCCCCGTTCGAAGAGGCGGCGCCGCCGCCCGCCGCCGCCGCGCCGGCCTCCGATTCCGCTTCCGAGGCCGCGCCGCGCCGCCGCGCGGCGGCGGCCGCCGCGGCGTCGGCGTCTGCGGCGTCGGCGGCCCAGCGCACCATGACTGCGTGGATGGCCCTTTTACTGAAGCTCACCCCGAAATCCGCGGGCCGCTGGAGGGCGGCGGCAAGCTCGTCAGATGCGCGGCAGCGGGTCACCATCTGCGCCGGTGTTGCGGGGTGGGTGGGTTTTGTGGGGGGGTGGGGTTAGCGTAGCATTCAGCGGGTTGGCAGGGACGGCAGACGGCACGCCAGCTGCTTTCGGGGGCCACTGCTGTGACCCCCCTCTGTGGGCCACTACGCAGGTGCGACCGGCCGCCCAAGCGCCGCCCGCCGCTCGGCGCGCGCACCCCGCAAAACGCCGCCGCCACGTCCCGCCCGAACGGCGCCAGCGCGCCCTGCCGCGCCACCGCCAGCCGCACCGCCGCCACCGCGTCAGCCGCCAACGGCGCGTCCTCCGGCCGCGACGCGAGCCCCAGCAGCCGCAGCAGCGCCGGCACCTCCCCGCGAGGCGCGCGCGGGCGGCGCGCCGCGGGCGAGGGCGATTGCGAGGGCGCGGCGGGGTCGGGCGGCGGCGGGGCGTCGAGCGCCGCGGCGGCGGGCGAGGCGCCGGCGCGGGCGTATTGCTGCTGCGAGCTGCGGAGGAGGATCCCATGGTAAAGGGACTCCACTGTCTGCCCCTCTTCCTCGAACCAAACTGCGGGTTTCGGGGTGTTGGGGTGTTTAAGTAGAGACCAAGGGCTTTGGGGGGGGGTGCCTGGCAGGGTGTCGGAACCGAGTGCGAGGCTGCGCTGGCATGCGTGCGTGCTAAGCAGCTGCCAAAAGCGGGCGTGGATCCACAAATCCCAGCTGCCACGGCAAGAGGAAGGCCCCTCAGACCCCGCGCACATGTTTGGAGCATGCGCCGTTGCCGCGCCACCCGCCGCCGCTGCTCCGTGCGCAAGCCGCCGTCGCCCTCCTCGCCGCCCGCGCCTTCCCCAGGGGAGGCCCCGTCGCTGCCTCGCGACTGCTGCTGCTGCTGCCGCGGCCGCTGCCGCTGCTGCTCCTCGGCGCCCCATTCCTGCCGCCGCCGCTGCTGCAGCAGCGGCGACCGGCGGCCGCCGCCCTCGCCGCCGTCTGGGCTGCCGCCGCTGCGGCGGGAGGGCCCCGCGCCGCCGGGCCGCTCCCGGCCCTGCGCCTGCTGCTGCGCCGCGCCGCCGCGCGCCGGCGCTGCCCCCCGCCAGCCGCCGCTGCCCCCGTCATCGTAGGCCGCTGGCTGTTGCACAAGGCATCGCCGCCGGGCTGCCGCGGAAGCAAAGGGGGAGGTTTGGCGCGCGGGCAGAGGTTGTGCGTTTTGAGCCTGGCCGCCCTGGCGGGTGCGTGCATTGGCCCGCGCCAAGTGGGGCCGCCGCCGCCTAATGCTGCTCTCTGTGCTGGAGGTGCACTGATGGCGCGTGCCGCCAAGCCGCAGCGCCGGGTGGGGCGCGCTGCGCCATAGGCGGCGTGCGGCGGCGCGCGCACGGCGCCGCGCCGCTCAGTTCGGCGCCCCAGCGTGAGTGCCTCGCACCTGTCAGCCAGGCCTGGGCGGCAATTGGGGATGCCAGTTGACGCCTGCCGCTGCAGCTTGGCGCGCAGGCCGCGCAGCGCGCAGAGCCGGGTTCGAGGACGCCCAAAGATCGCATCCCGGCCGCCGCGCTGTAAAGATCCTGAATTTAGATGCCAGGTGGATGTGTTTCCACCGCCAATGGGTGCGCGCCTGCTGCTGTGTACGCGTGGTGGGGCCGTCCCGCCGCCGCGGCGACTCTCTGTGCCGTTCTCTGGGCAGCCGATAAGCTGAATCGAACGCAGAACAGCAGGTGATAGCAGGCGAGGTGCAGAGAACGCGGCCCGTCCCCTGCCGCCGCTTCGTCCCGCCGCTGCACGTGCGTGCAGTCGAGCGCTCCCATGCCAAGCAGCCGGGCCCTCTGTCGATCGCTGCCTTTACTACACCACTGCATGCGCACCCTTGCGCAAACGGGCTGCCGCGGGAAGGACGATATGAGGGGGTCACAGAGGCTGGCGGGGCTGTGCACGTGCGGCGTGTGGAAGGTGGCAACCGGGAGGAGAGAGCATGGCGTGAGTGCACCCCCCCTACCCGCCGCCGCGCCGCAGCCGCGCCTCCAGGTCCGCTGCCTCCACCCAGTTTAGCGTCAGCGCGTACTTCCAAGCCAACCAGGGGTTCATGGGCAGCAGGAGGCAGTGCATGTGCAGGTGGTCGACGGATCTGAAGGGGGGAACATGGAAGCCGAACCGCATGGCATGCGGCCCACGCGCTCCGCCGCCGCCGCCGCCGCCGCCCGCGGTGCCGGCGGCGGCCTCCTCTGCAGCCTCTGGATCGAGCAGGGGCCCGCCGCCGCCGCCGCCGCCGACGCCGCCCCCTCGGCCGCGGCCGGGGCAGCAGCCGCACAGCCGCCGCCGCCGCGGCCGCGGCCGCGCCTCCGCCTCTCCCTCCAGCCCCGCGGCGCGCTCCGACAGCAGGGACTCCCCCAGGGCACGCATGCGCGCGACTAGGTCTGCGCCCTCCCGGCCCGATAGCGACTTGGTGTTGGGCACGTGTGCGGTGGGGCAGACCAAGATGTGGAGTCGGGCGGCGGGGCGGCGGTCGGGGAAAGCAAAGAGCTCTCCGTCCTTTGGGGGGGGGAGGGAGGGGGGAGACGTCATGGGCGCGCCAATGGCGTGGCAAAGCTCGGGTACACCCTTCCTGCTGCAAGCGCGTGCGCCTCATTTGGCGAGCAGCAGCCGTGCCCCGCCCTTTTGGGCTACGCGCAGCACGGCGCACCTGGTGCAGCAGGCGCTCCGGGCTGTGCCGCCTCAGATCGCAAAAGACGCAGCTGCCAGGCGGCAAAGGCTCCCCTGCCGCAGCAGCGCCGCTGCCGCCGCCGCGCCCCCATCCGGGTGGCATCGCTGCTGCTGCGCTGCCGCACCGCCGCGGGGGGCGGCACGCTCCGCTGCCTCGGGGCCTGCTGCTGGCGGGGAGCGCTCGAGGGGCGGCGTACATGCACTGGGTGCGGCTGGGTGCGGCTGCCGAGGGCTGACAGGCGGCTGTGCGCGGGGGGCAGTCGATCCTTGGGCGGGGCCCAGCGCAGCGCAAGCCAGGCAGCAGAAGACGCAGCGGCGTCGCGGAGCGTGTCCTGACCACAGCAGCGCGGGAAAAAGCACCGATAAATATGCAGCAAAGACCTTACGCGCTGCGTAGGTAGGATCGGAAGAAGGCGATCCGCCACGCGGCCTTTGGGTTGGCTGGTGACTGTGGTGCGCGTGGCCAGCGCCGCAAAACCCAGGCGCCCTCCCCCTTTGCGAAGACAACGATTCGTTTCGAGAACCGCTTATCACCCGAGTTCACAGGATACCATCCACAGGAACACCATCCAGCTAGGCCGCCTCCCATTCCAGCGCCCCTTACTGGAGCGCGCAGCCGGTGAAATCGCTTGCCTATCACAACCTTGAAGCATCGAGCATCAGCGGCAGCGGCCAAAAAGCCCCGGCAAGAAGCGAAGAACCTGGCCAACCCAGCGTTGGCCGGACCAGCCAGCCAGCCCAGCTCCTGCTCCGCGTCCAAGCGCGCGCCCAGAGCACACCTGATGAGCGCTTGAGGTGAAACGCGCCTTCAGGCGGGGCCGTGGCCCCCTCCAACCCTGCCCTGCAGGCCCGGCGCGCGGCGCGCTCATGCGCGAGCGCATCTCAGCCGTCCGGCGGTCCGACGCCCTGCACCCCTCTCCTGGCCCCCGCAGGCCCGCCGCTCGCGAGAAGAAGATGCAACCACAGATGAGAAAGCTCCTGGCGGCCGCGTTGGTGCTGGCGCAGCTCGCCACCACCCTGGGTGAGCAGCCGCGCGCGCCGGCGCGCGGCGCGTTGGCTGGGCCGCCGCCGCGGCATGCGCCGCGGCAAACGCGGGCCACCCAGCAGCTCCATGAGCGCAGGAAATGCATGCGCTGAACCCACGCTCGTGCACCTCCCCAAACCGCCGCGCAGCGAGCATCGAGCCCCACCCCATTGGCAGTACCGCAGCAGCCTCGCCCCGCGCCGCGGCGCTCTCCGCCGGCCGCCGCGCCGCCGCGGCGGCGGCGGCCGCGCTGTCCGCCAGCCCGACGGCCAAGCGGCCCGTGGACTACGTTGTGTCGTTCAAAATCGATCAGTCAGATATCGACAGCCACGAGTCAGCCATCGCCGCCGCCCAGTCCGCGCGCGCCGCCTCGGCCTCGGCCTCCGCGGCGCCCCGGACCCCGTCCGCCGTCCGCGCCGAGGCGCGCTTGCGCGCGCAGTCCGCGGTGAAGGAGCGCGTGCTCGCCTCCGGCGCCGCGGCGGCGCAGGGCGGCACGCGGCTGGCGCGCGACTTCCGGCGTCTGCCGGTCTCCCTTGTTTCCGTCGACACCCCCGAGGCGCTCGAGGCGCTGCGCTCCGACCCCTCCGTCCTCTCCGTCGAGCCGAGGCGGCAGTACACAGTCCAGGGGCGCGATCTGGGCCTCGGGCTGAGCAGGCGCGGGCGGCAGCTGCTGATCGCGGAGAGCCTTCCCCTGATCGACCAGCCCGCCGCCGCGGCGGCGGGGTTCACCGGGCAGGGCTGCAACGTGGCCGTGCTCGACACCGGTGCGGGGGCGGACTTTCAGGGTTTTTTTCAAAAAGCTGCGACAGGGGGGCCTGCTGCGTTTAGGGGCGTGCAGCATGTGGCAAGCAGACGCGCCCGCCCCCTGGCCCCCAAAAGTCCCCTGCGCCTGAAAAACCTGCGTGCCCCCGCCCCTCCCTGCCCTCCTCCAGGCGCGAACTGGCGCCACAAGCACCTCGGCAGCTGCACCGCCGTTGGCACGCCCGCAGCCACGTGCCGCGTTATGTTTGCCGCTGACTTCCCTTTGGGGCAGTACGATGACGGTGAGCTTGACGACATGGACCACGGCTCAAACGTGGCCGCAGTCATCGCCCAGGTGGGCTTTTCAAAGGGGGCCGACGGCTGGGTTTCGGGGGTTTCTCGGGGCGCGCGCGGGCTGGCGGAAGCGGCGCGCAGTTGCTCTGGGGGCGGGCTTTCAGTTTGGCGGCTGGCATCAGATCAGGTCTCCCCCCAAGCCCCCAACCCCGAGCCCCAAGCCCCAACCCCCGAATCCCGAAACCTCCCGAAACCCCCGCCAGGCCGCCCCCGGCGTGAACATCATCGCGCTCGACGTGTTCCGCAAATTCAACGACGGCCCCGGCACGGAGGACTACTGGGGCGCCGACGACGCGGACCTGCTGGCGGCCGTGTCTTGGATCCTGGAAAACAAAGAGTCCAAGAAGATCTGCGTGATCAACATGTCCCTGGGCGCATCCTGCATGGAGGGCAGCGAATACGTGCCCTGCGGCCCCTGCCCCGGCCACGCGCTGGCGGTGGCGATCCAGACGGCGCGCGACGCCGGAGTCCTCACCGCCGCGGCGAGCGGCAACGACATGTTCACCACCGGCCTGGCCTCCCCCGCCTGCGCGCCCGCCGCGGTCAGCGTGGGCGCGGTGTACGACGCGCCCCACGTCGGCATCTCCTGGGGCAACCCGCCCGACGACTGTACGGATGCCAACATCGTCACAGATCAGATCGCGTGCTTTTCGAACAGCGCCAGCTTCCTGACTGTGCTCGCGCCGGGGGCGCTGATCTGGGCCGGCGGGACGCAGCTGGGCGGCACCAGCCAGGCGACGCCGCACGTCGCGGGTGCGTTTTGGCTTCGGGGTTTGGGGTTTGGGGGTGTGAATGCGGCTTTGGGCTGCGGTTGCTCCTTTGCGTGCGCGCGCACAGCCACTTGCATGCCCCACCGCCCTGCTTCTGTCGCCCTTTTGCTTTGCCCCCCAAACCGCGCTGACCCCCCGTCCCCTGCCCCCTCCCCTCCCGCAACCGCAGCCACGCTGGCCGTGCTGCGTGCCGCCGCGCCGACCGCCACCAACGAGGAGATCATCGACGCCCTCTCGACCACGGGCAAAGAGATCACAGACCCCCGCAACGGCGTCAAGACCCGCCGCATTAGCATGATGGCGGCGCTAACCAAGCTGCTGGGCGGCAACGGCGGCGGCACGCCGGGGGGCACGGTCCAGATCAACGGCGGCGCGGCGTGGGCGGCCAGCCAGGCCGTGACGCTCAGCGTCAACGCCACCGGCGGCGCGACGCAGATGTGCGTCGCGTCTGAGGCGACAGCGGCATGCGCGCCGTACGAGGCGGTTTCGGCGTCCAAGGCCTGGCAGCTGCCGGCCGGCGACGGCGCCAAGAGCGTGTTTGTCTACTTCAAGAACGTGCTTGGGGCGGTCTCCCCGTCGCCCGCAACCGCCACCATCACGCTCGACGCCACGGCCCCCAGCGGCGAGGCGCTGTCCATCGACGGCGGCGCGCAGTCCACCTCGAGCCCCCAAGTGACCCTGGCCATCAGCGGCACCGACAACAACCCCGCCGGCCTGCAGATGTGCCTCTCCAACGCGCAGACCACGGCCGCGGGCTGCACGCCTTACGAGGCCTTTGCGGCGACCAAGGCCCACACGCTCTCCGCCGGCGCCGGCTCCAAGACGGTGTTCCTTTGGCTGCGGGACGCCGCGGGCAACGCCGCCTCGGCGCAGGCACAGATCACGCTCCTTGTGGTCCCCAGCGGCACCGTGGCCATCAACGGCGGCGCGGCCTGGACCAACACCCCCAGCGTCACCCTCAACATCACCGCCGGCGAGGGCGCCACCGAGGCGTGCGTCGCAAACACCGCCGTCGGCGCCGCTGACTGCTCGCCGTACGAGGCGGCGGCGGTGTCCAAGGCCTGGCAGCTGCCGGCCGGCGACGGCGAGAAGGGCGTGTTTGTCTACTTCAAGAACGCCGCCGGCGAGACGGGCGGGCCGGCAACGGCCACCATCAAGCTCGACGCCACGGCCCCGGCTGAGGCAAGCCTGGCCATCAACGGCGGCGCGGAGTGGGCCACCGCCACGGGCGCCACCCTGACCATCGGCGGCAGCGACAACAACCCCGCCGGCCTGCAGATGTGCCTGTCCAACGCGCAGACCACGGCCGAGGCGTGCTCGCCTTACGAGGCCTTTGCGGCGAGCAAGCAGTGGCAGCTTCCCGCCGGCGAGGGCGATCGCACCGTGTTCCTGTGGCTGCGCGATGCCGCCGGCAACTCGGTGGGCGCGAGTGCATCCATCAAGCTGGACACCCAGGCGCCCAGGAGCGTGGGCGTGAGCATCAACGACGGCGCCGCTGAGACGGCGAGCCTCGACGTGAGCGTGGCCATCACGGCCAGCGACTTCAGCGGCGTGGCGTCGATGTGCATCAAGGCGGCCGCCGGCGCGCGCTGCGGCGAGGGCGACTTTGTGGCGTTCGCCTCGCCGGCGGCCGTTGCGCTGCCGGCGGGCGCCATGGGGGCGCGCTTTGTCTATGTGACGCTGCGGGATGCCCGAGGCAACACCATGTCATCCGCCGCCTCTGACCAGATCACCTACAACGACCCCACCGTCCCCTCTGACGTGTCGGTCTCCATCGCCAACGCCAACAGCGGCGGCTGGGTCACGAGCCGCGACGTCCGCATCGCCGTCTCCGGCGCCGGCGCCGCCTCGGTGACCCAGATATGCGTTCGCGAGGACGCCTCCGCCTGCACCACCTTCTCCCCCTTCACCAACCCCATGCCCTACCTTCTGACGTCCCCCACCGACGGGCAGCAGACCCTTTACGTCACCCTCCGCGGCGGCGCCGCCTCGGGCGCCGCCTCGGCCGCCCAGTCCGGCGCCGGACTGCCAGTGTCGGTGCCAATGTCGGTCGACCTCAACCCCCCAACCGACGCCCGCATCTCCGTCAGCGGCGGCAGCGGCGTGGCGGCGGGCCCTTACCTTTCGCTGGCGGTGGCCGCCACCGACGTCAGCGGCGTCAAGGAGGTGTGCATCACCGACGAGCCCGGGGCGACGGCGGCGTCCTGCCAGCCGTGGCGGCCCTACAGCACCGCCCAGTCGTTCACGCTGGCGTCGGCGGAGGGCACGTCCAAGGTGCTGGCCTTCTTCCGTGACGGGAACGACCACGTCAGCTCCGGCGTCGCCGCCAACGTCACGATCGACAAGTCAAAGCCCAAGGCCAAGAAGCGGGACATGGACCTGAAGGCCACCGCCAGCAGCAGCAGCATAACGCTGACGTGGAGCAAGGACGGCGCGACGGACGACGTCTCCAACGTGGCGAGCTTCTTTGTGCTCTATCGGGCCAACTACACGCCCAACAGCTGCAAGAGCAAGCGGAAAAGGACGAAGGTGGTCAACGCGTCCATCGGCGCGGATGGTACGGTCACCGCCGTAGTCAAGGGCCTCAAGCCTGGCAAGCGTTACGGCTTCCGCTGCTGCGCGGTGGATGCTGCGGGCAACGTTGGAGGTGGCGTGACGCAGCACGCACGGACGCAGCGGGGCGGCCGCTGAGCCGCCCCGCCGCGGCGCGCGGCGCGCTTGCTGCTTTGAGCCGCGGGCGCGCCGCGCGGCTGTCTGTTGGTGTTGGTTTGTATGCCCACCCCACCCTTTCTCTGCACGTTTTCGCACCCCATTGGTTTTGCAGCGCAGCGCAGCGGCCAGCCCCTCCCCCACGTGCACATTCGCCACACCCAGGCACCTGAATTCTTTAGCCCCACCCCCTCCCACGCGCAACAGCCCCCCAAAGCAATGGGGCATTGGTGATCCTAGTGCTTTCGTATTGAAATGACCCGCGGGCAGCTGCCGTTGCCGCCGCCGCCGCCGCCGCCGCCGTGCCTCAGAGGCCGCGCCGGCACCCGGCATTGCACAGCCCTCGTGAGCTCTCTGCGCCGCCCCCCAACCCCGGAAAACATTTGTACCCCCCCCCCTTTGCACGTGCCTTTAGCCACCACATCCCACCGCCGCCGCGCCGCATACGTGCAGCGGCTGCGCAGCCCACCGGCACAGCCACCCGCCTCGGCCACCTGCACAGCCACCCGCATCGGCTGTTTGCCCCAACAAAGAAGCCCTAGCCGCGCACGCTCAGGCGCGAGCCGCCGTCCCAACCCGTCGTGTAATCGACCCCGACCCTTGCTGTGACGCTTTTGGACAGTGGCGCGAATGGGGAGGAAGGACTTGCGCAACTTGGGGGGCGACCGCGCTTGCGCCAAGCCGGCGGCGGCTGAGCAAAGCGCCGCCCGGCCGGTGACGCCGCAGGGACCGAGCTGCACAATGCAGGTGCCGCAGGCCAAGGCGATCACAATCATCCCGAGCAGGCGATCCCGCAAGTCGGCGCCCGTATTCGCGTCGCGGACCGGCCTTGCAGATCGGTCTCGCTCAGCACGCGGCCCCAGAGCGGCGGCTTCGATGCTGGGCGTGTCGTATTCGTCGTGGCAATGCTGCCCTGGGCGGCCGCGCAGCTGCGGGGTTCTGTCGCTGCCGGGGCGGGCCGCGGCCGCGGCGGCAGCTGCGCGCCGCCCGCTGCCGCCGCTGGCGCCCCCGGCCGGCGGCGCCCGTAGCCGCCTGTGCGTGCACGCCCGCGCCAGCGGCGCCGGCCGCCCGCCGTCCGGCCGCGCCCCCCAGCCCGGCGGCCGCGGCCCCCCGCCCGGCGGCCGCGGCGCCGGCCGCGGCCGCGGCGGGGGCCGCCGCGCCCGCAACCGCGACCGCCGCCTCGGCAGCGGCGGCATCTCCGAGGCGAGCGGCGACTTTTTAGTCATCGGCCGCAGCGAGCCCCGCTACCTTCCGCCCCCCGCGGATGACTCATCCGATGCGTCCCCCCTCGACGGCGCACGCGTCTGGGAGGCGGCGTGGCGGGGGGAGTTTGGGGAGTCTGCAGAGGAGGGGGAGGAGGGGGAGGAGGGGGAGGAGGGGGAAGATCTGGATCCGGAAGACGAGGGGGCAGATGAGGACGAAGCCGAGGCGACACTGGCGGCGGTGCTGCAGGTGGGGGGTGTTTGGGGTTTTTAGGGGGAGTTCAATCGGCGGCGGGAGCGAGCGACAAACGTGCACCGAGGCCCGTCTGGTCTGCTGTCTGCCCCCCTTTTTCCAAGTGCCGCCGGCGGGCCGCGGGGCGCGGCAACCAAACCGCAGCCGCCAGTCGGCTCTCGCGCTTTTTCAAGCCGCAAACAAACTCCGCGCGCGGCTCCGCAAAGCAAAACACAAGCGCTTTCTGAAACCTTGAGCGCAACAACTGAAACAAACGAATGGGGCAGGCGCTGGCGCCCGAGGTCAGGGAAGACGATGAGACGCCCTCCCAGGCGGAGTGGCGGGAGGTCTACACCTGCGGCCGGCCCCCCGAGCCGCGGCTGGGGCCGGTGGCGGCGCGGCGCTTCCCAGGCGCGTTTGACTGGGGTTTGACCGGGGATTGACCGGGCTTGGGCTTGAGGGGGGTGGGTAAAAGCGCAATGGGGCTTGAGTTGCAGGCACGCGCACTGAAAAGCAAACCGACGTGCCACGGCGCCGCGCCTCGACGCAACCCAACCAACTCCAACCCACACCCGCAAAAGCAGGCAGGGGCCGCGGGCTGGCGACGACGGCGGCGGTGGAGGAGGGGCAGCTGCTGCTGGTGGCGGCGCCGCTGGGGGTGCTCTACTGCGCGGTGGGGCTTGATCCCTCTGTTTTGTTGGCTCTGTTTTTGGCTCTCTGATTTTGGCTTTCGGCTTTTGGCTCTCTGTGCTTGATATTTGGCTCTGCCCAGCCTTGCTTGCGGCTTTCGATGGTCTACGGGTTTGTTTTCTCTTGCCTCCACCAGGGCTTGAAGCAAGGCAGAGCCTGCAAAACCCTTGCAAACCAAAGCCACCCCTTGATAACGGTCACAAAACCGGCCAAGAAATCGGTTTCAAAATTGGCCCCCAAAACCGCCCCTGCAGGAGGGCTCCACCCCCGAAAATGAAGAGCTGGCAGACCACATCGCCACAAACTGCATGCTGACTCAGGAACAGGTGCGTTTGACCGGGGTTTAACCAGGGTTTGACCAGGTTTTGACCGGGTCATTAACTAGGGTTTGACCGGGTATTTGGGACCAGTGTGCTGAGCGTTTTTTGCCTGCGCAAATCGCCGGTGAGCCCGGCAATAGAGAGCCGGATCCGCCTCACAACCGAACGCCTTTGGAAAAAACGCCCCCAAACCCCGCACCGCCAAAAGGCCGACGCGTTTGCCCTCCTCGCGCCCCCCGGCGGCGGCGATGACCTGCCGCTGCCCACGCACGAGCAGCTGCTGGCCGCCGCTGCGCCTCCCGAGGGTGCGTGTTGACTTTACTCATTTCAGTCATCTGCTTCGGTCACACCGCGCACCGCTAGCTTACGCGTGCATGTTTTCTGGCCCCTTTGCTTTCCCGACACCAAACCAAAGAGCTTGCGCGGCGCAAAGCAGATGGCGGGCGGTCGGACCAACCTCCTATCCCACCCCCAAAACGCGGCAGGCGGCGACGGGGGCGCGCGCGCGCTGTTGGATGTGCCCCGGGAGCTGTATGCGGTGGTCAACGCCAACTGCACGGGTGAGGCGCGGCGCCTGGCTGTTGGGGGCTCTGAATCGTCCTCTGGGGCTTGGGGTTTTGCGTGGTGGGTGTCGACGGCGTTCTGATTGCCCCGCCCCGCGCCCATTTCCTTGGCCAGCACAGCCCCACAAAACCGTGAAAAGAATCGGCCGAGGCTCGAACCCAAACCCCGCACCCCGCAGGGGAGGAATTCGAAGACCCCGTGCTCTGCGCGCTGCGCGGCGCCTCGAGCTGCGGCCACCTCGGGCTGTGGCCGGCGGCGGCGTTTGCCAACCACAGCTGCGCGCCCAACGCGGTGGCCTATGCGATTGGGGACAGATGGGTGCGCGAGGGGGCTTGCTTTAGGGGGCTTGTTGTTGGGGGGCTTGCTGTTGGGGCCCTGCTTTTGGCGGGCTTGCCATTGGGGGCTTGTTTTGGGGGGCTTGCTGTTGGGGGCTTGCTCTTGGGGGCTTGCTGTTGGGGGCTTGCTTTCGATGATCTCATTCCAATACGCGTTTGTCTTGTATGTGCGTTTGTATCGTTGTGTTGAGGGGACGGATGCGTGCGTTCTGCCTGCTTCTCCCTGGTCCCGTGTTTCACAGCGCTTTGATATTGGAATCCAATCCAAACACGCGCGCTGTGCAAAAACGGATCCATCTTCCTCCCGCGCACGCAAACCCATTTTCCAGGTCGTCCGCGCCGCAGAGGCGCTGCCGCACGGGGCCGAGGTGATTGGGGGGTTTGGGGGCCCTCTGCTTGTTTATCGTTCGTTGGATTGAGCGCATGCACCCCTCATGCCAGCTTCTTGCCAGCTTCTTTGCCAGAGAATGCGGCCAACCTCAATTCAAAGCCAAAACCGCCCGAAGCCGCCTGAAACCGCCCAAAACCGCCAGAGACCGGAAAAAATGAAACCGCCCCCCGAAGGTTACTGTTTCCTACTTGGGCCAGCTCGTCGCAGCCCCGCTGGCGGAGCGGAGGGCGGAGCTGCGGGACAAGTACGGGTTCGAATGCGGCTGCGCCAGGTGCGCATGGCCCTGCAGGGAGGGCGCGCCCGCACGCGTGTTTGCATCGGTTTGGCATGCGCGTTAGCGTGCGCGCTTTGCTCACGTCGCAGGCGCCTCGCGCGCCTGTCGCGGCCCGCCGTTGCCCTGGGCTCGCCCTCCGCCCCAATCCACCCTCAAGAGCCCCCGTCTATCCGTCCGCCCCACCCGCGCACGCCCCTGCCCCACCCCTCCCCCCCCCAAACCCCCACCCCACCAACCCCCCAGGTGCCAGGCCGAGGAGCGCGCGGGCCCCGGACTGCTGGCCCTGCAGTCCGAAATCGCCTCGGACTGCGAGGGCCGCCTCGGCCCGCGCCTCGAGTCCGCCTTGGACGACGGCGACGACGAGGCAGTTGCTGAGGTGCTGGCCGACCTGCGGGGGCTGAGGGGGCGGTATGAAGTGGCGATCAAAGAGGCAAAGGCCACGGCCAAGGCGCGGCGCTGGCTGCAGGTGCGCGGCCGCTGCGGGCAGGGCTGTGGTTTGGCCGTTTCCTGTGCCCGCTTCTGCGCGGTCGTAAGACAAAGGAAGCTGAGGCAAGTTTGGGAAACCCTTAACACTGCCGCCCCTTTCCCGCAGGCCTCGCTGCTGTCGCTGTTTGATCTGATCTCTCTGGCAACCGACGCCGCGGGCCCCCCCGCCGCCGACGGCGGCAGCGGCGGCGGCAGGGGCGGCGGCGGCGCCGGCCGAGGGGGCGGGCGGAGGGGCCGGCAGGAGCCTCAGGTCAGAGGCACCCCCGGCGCGCGCGCATCTTTGCATTGGCTGTTTTGTCTTTGGCGCGTGGGTTTGCCGCTGGGCTGCCGCCAGTGGACGGTGCAAAAGCCGCGCGGGCCCGACAACCATAGGCTGCATGGCATACCCACTAGACACCATGCAACAAACACCAAACGCTCAACCTCAAACCCAAAAACAATCAACCTGAAACAAAAACGCCCCCCCAAACCACCAGGGCCCCGACACCGAGGCCGTTGCGGAGTGCGCGCGCATCGCGGCTGCGGTGGTGGCGGGCTCCGACTCCCACCTCGACCTGGCCACAGATTACATGGTGGGGTTCAGGTTTTGAGTTCATAGGGTATAG
The DNA here is from genome assembly GCA_003203535.1 of Raphidocelis subcapitata. Classification (NCBI taxonomy): domain Eukaryota; kingdom Viridiplantae; phylum Chlorophyta; class Chlorophyceae; order Sphaeropleales; family Selenastraceae; genus Raphidocelis; species Raphidocelis subcapitata. Next base: position 509,627 of record BDRX01000009.1, read on the forward strand.
GGTTTTAGGTTGTTAGGGTTTTGGTTTTTGAGGGTTTAGGTGGTTGGTACGGCGGCCCACGCCTTGCCACCCCCTCAAAGCATACCTTGCACATACCATTCTCAGATACTGTCTTAAATGCTGTTTCAAATACCGTCCCTCAAAAACAGGCAAGGGCAGAGGCCCGGTTTGGCGGGGAGCACCAGGAGGCCGCCGACGCCGCGCGCGCCTGCCGCGCCGCGCACCGCGCGCGCTACGGGGCGGCGGCGGACCTGGGGCCGCGGCTGCTGGAGCTGATGGTCGACACGCGCGACGCGCTGGCAGCTTCCGCGGGTGACGACGACGGGTGACGACAACGGGTGACCGCGGGTGGCAATTCGCGCCTGCACCGCACTGTCTGCGCTGCGCTGCGCAGGCGTCCCTTGCCCGGCCGGCGGGCTCGCAACTTGTAATTTCCACACAAACCCCGCAGTCGGCCTGCCCCCCGCCGGCCCCGGCCGCCGCCGCCGCTGCTGCTGCCAGTGCCGTCGCCGCCGCCGCGGGCCGCCATTTGCCCCGCCCGTGCCAGCGGGCTCCCAGGTCCTTGCCAGCGGGTCCCCATTCAACCCTTCGTGCCTCACAGACCCAATGCTGCACAGACCAAATCCTGCACAGACCCACTGCTGCAGAGACCAGGGACCATTGAAGGCCGAGCAGGGTCCCGCTTTACAGCCCGCCGCCGCCGAAAGCGCTCAAACCGAACAGTCGTTCGGGGCGGGAGGGAGGGGGAGAGACGCGGGGGGAGAGGGGGAAGACCGGAACGGGAGACGAGGGAAACAAAAGGGAGGGGAGAGAGGAGAACTGAAGGAGGGGAGAGTGAAAGGAAACTCTGCACAAAACGGGCCCGCCGCTCTCAGAGAGCAGCCGCCGCCGCCGCCGCCGGCGCCGCCGCACCGCTCTGCCGGCGGGCCCCGGCGCGCGCGCGGGGCCCCGGCCAGATCGCTCAGATCCAGATCGCTCCAGATCCAGATCGAGATCCAGATCACTCCATGCCGAACACCACCTTGAACACCTCGCGGACCTTGTCGCCGCTGTCGATGTCGGCGAGGGGGTCCTTCCGCAGGCGGTGCCGCAGGCACAGGGGGATCACCCTGGGGGGGGGGGGGAGGGTGTTTCGGGGGTGTCAGCGTTTCAGGGTTTTCGAGTTGGGGGTTTGATAATCGGCGGTTGGAGCGTTGCGGGGTTCTCAGGGCTTTGGGAGTTGTTGGGGTTGTCGGGGTGTTGGGGTTTCGTGGGCAGTCGGGGGGGTTTCGGAGTTGTTAGAGTTTGGGGAGTTCGATTCGTGGTTTCCGGGTTTTAGAGGGGAGCGGCTGCGGGGGCTGCCAGGGCTTGGTGATTGGGGCCGGCGCCCTCCGATCGGCGCGCGCGACCCTCCCAAAAGACTGAAGCCCACAGGTTCCTGGAGCTTGACAGGACGGACGCCAGGAAACTCTGTCTTCAGACGCAATGAAAAGTGTGCGATGCATCCAAGCCCAAAGGTTTTTGAAGCTCAACGAAGGGCGAGGAAGCTTCGAAAGCCTTCAGACGCAATTAAAAAGTGCGAAATGAAACCGGGAGGTTGTCGAAGCTCGGAGGGGAATTTGGTTCAAGCTTCGTTAATCCTCAGGCAAGTGTTTGGGGAAGCTCACAAAACCGGCTCGTGCTGCTTAGAGACACACACAAAACAAGCACAGCCGTGCTTCAAGCTTAAAACTCCCTTCTACACAACCCCCAAGCCCACCTGTAAATGTCCTCCACCGCAATGTCGGTGCGCCCCTCAAAGGCAGCGATGGCCTTGGCGGCGCGGTTGGTCACGATGTCTCCGCGGATGCCGTCCACGTTGAGCCTTTGTTTCGGGGGGGGGGGGGGTGTGGGGGAAGGGGAGGTTTAGGGGGCGGTTTTTTGTGGAGGGGAGCACAGGCTTGCCATATGCAGTGTTTCGCGGGCGATTTTTAGCGGGAGTGGGGCGGTTTGCTTTTTGGTAGGAGAGGTGGCAGCTGCTCGGTACGGAGCCCAGCAACAGCTTCCACCCTCCTTCCCAGTCCAAGAGGCGCTTGGCAGTCCCTTCCAATCAACGCCCTCCGCCAACCCCCCCCAAGATCCGCCGGCCCCCCAAGATCCGCCAAACCCCCCAGCTCCCGCTCACTCGCTGCAGATCTGGCTGATCTTGACCCGGAAGTCGTAGGGAATCTGCACGCCCTTCAGCCGCTGCCGCGCCTGGGGGAGGGAAGAAGGTGCGGGGGCGCGCGTTGAGGAACGGGGTCGCCAACGCGCGGGGCCCTTTTTGCAGCGCGGGCCCTCTCGGCCCTGCCCGGCAGAACGGTGCTCTGGAAACACGGTCAAATGCAGTCAAATGCAGTCAAACGCGGTCAAACGCGGTCAAACGGGGCCGCCCCCCCACCTCCACGATCTTCTGCGTGAGGGCCAGCTGGCGGTCCTCGTACTTGGTGCGGAAGGCTGGGTTTGGGGTGGGCCGAGGTTGGGGTTGGGGTTGGGTGTGGGTGTGGGTGTGGGGGCTGTGGTTCGCTGTGGGGCGGAAGCCGAGAGGCTGCTACGGGACGGCAGGCCGCCGAAAGGCGAACCCAACCGATCGAAAAACAACCCGATTCAAGCGGCTGCCAGCCCCCCTAAAGCAACGCACTGGCGGGGTCCTCGTCAAAGGTGGAGCGCTCCGCCACGATCTGAACGCGCAGCTCCGGGTCCTTCACGGTGCCGATCTGGGCGTGCATGCCAAAGCGGTCCAGCAGCTGGGGGCGGAGCTCCCCCTCCTCCGGGTTGCCTTTTGGGGGGGGGGCGTTGAGGGGTTGGGGGTTGTGGTTTGGGCTGCCAGTCGGGGGAGGCCGTCCAAACGGTCAAAAGCGGCGGCCTTCCCCAGCCAGAGGACCCCCCTAGAAGCACAAACACCGCGCGCGCACCCGAGCCCACGAGAATGAAGCGCGCGGGGTGGGAGATGGACATGCCCCAAAACGCCCCCTAAACGCCCCCCAAACGCGGCCCCCAGACAGCAATGCGCGCGCACCCGAGCCCACGAGGATGAAGCGCGCGGGGTGGGAGATGGAGATGCCCTCGCGCTCGACGGTGTTCCAGCCAGAGGCGGCAGAGTCCAGCAGCACGTCGACCTTTGGGGGGGGTTGGGGGGCGTTGCGTTGCGCGTTGAGGGTGCGCGGTGGAAGCTGCGTATGAGCAATCGTGTTCCATGCAAAGCACGCAGACAACCCCAACCGCAGATTCAGCTTTTCCACCACGCAAGTTAACTTTCGACCAGTGAACAAGTCCCCACCAGGTGGTCGTCCAGCAGGTTGACCTCGTCCACGTAAAGGATGCCGCGGTTGGCCTTGGCCAGCAGGCCCGGCTCAAACGCCTTGACGCCCTCGGTCAGGGCCTGCGGCGTTGTTTTGATGGTGGGGGAGCAGGGGTTGGGAGTGGCATGCAAGAGGCCCCAGGGGAGGCCGGTCAACGGGCAGTCAAAGGCCCGTTCCAGCCGCCGGTCAAAGGCCGGTCAAAGGCCGGGACCAATGGCCCGGGCCATTGGAGTCGGCAAACCGGCCGGGCCGCTGAAACCAGTCAAAAGCGCTGGTCAAAGTTGGTCAAACTCCGGTCAAACGCGCGCCTTCTCGATGTCGATGGTGCCGCACACGCGGTCCTCCGTGGCGCCGAGGGGCAGGTCCACCATGGGGATCTTCATGGAGCCGACGGGGACCTGTTTGTGGGGGTGGGGTTTTGGGGGGTGGCAGGGTGGTTTAAGGGGGGGTTTGGGGTTTATGGGGGGTGAAGAGGGCGAGGGTTTTGCGGCGCCGATGCGCCATTCTTTCCGCTCAAGCCCCCCCTCGAATACCGATATTCAAGGCCGACAAAAATGATAAAAAAACGCCCACCTGCTCCCCCGCCTTGATGCGGTTGCGGACCTCTTCAGACATCAGCTCGGGGTCGTCGGGGTCTAAAGGGGAGGTTTTGGGTGTTTTTTTTGCGGTTTTAGGTCGGTTTTCGGGCGGCTTTCCAACGCGCCGCGCTGGGTTTTGGGCGCGCTGCCCAGCGCTGCCCCCTCACGGCGACAGCCACTCACAGCAGCGAAAGGAGCCGCCCAAAACCGCCCCAAAGCCGCCCGAATATCGCCCCCAAAACCCGAAATCGCCCCCCCCCCCACCCGAGTTGAAGGGGTCCTTGTCCACAACCTTGATCTCCGGCAGCAGGTCGGCCAGCGCGCGGATGGTGGTGGACTTGCCGGTGCCGCGGTCGCCCATGATCATCACGCCGCCGATCTGGGGGTTTGGGGTTGAGTTTGAGTTCCAAGTTTGGGGTTGGGTTGGGTTGGGTTGGGGGTTGGGGTTGGGGTTAGGGTGGGTGGCACTTGGGGTTGGGGTTGGTTGGAGGGGGCTGGAGAAGGCCAAGCGCCCCGACAGCCCTCTCATGGCTTTCATAAATGCGAGCCCCACTTGCATTACTCAAGGCCCGGCACATGCATGACTAAACCCCCCCACCTTGGGGTCGATGACGTTGAGGATGAGCGCCAGCTTCATCTCCTCCTGGCCCACGATGGCGGTGAAGGGGAAGATGGGGCGCGCCTGGCCTGGGGGAGGCGCGCGAAAAGGGCGGGCGTGGTGGGGGTGGGGGGCGTTGGCGTGTTTGAACATGCACGCATGTGCCGGGGTTTGGCGGGCGCGCGGCGCTTGCAGGGGTGAGCCGCACGCGGCTTCCAGGCCAAAAGGCCCGGGCTGGCTCGCGGGCCAGCACGGTCAGCAAGTCTTGTCAAGATGGGGGCGGCCGCTGCTCACTGTCAATGGCGGCCTTGGCGGCGGCGAGGTTCTCCGCGACGGCGGCGACGGCGGACACTGCGGGGCGGAGGGGAGGGGCGGCGGCGTTGGTGCAGGCGAGGGGCGGCGGGCGGGCGCCCGCGCAGCGGCGGCGCGAGCAGCGGCGGCGCGAGCAGCGGCAGCGGCGCAGCGGCGGCGCCGGCGGTGCTGCGGCCAATCCCGCGACGCCGTTGGGGCCTCTGCCTCCACCGATGAGTCTGCCCAGCCCCGGGAATTGGCTGCGCTGCCGTCTGCCCGGCCTAGATCGACCGCCGGCTTGCGGGACGCCCTGCTCACCCTTGCAGGCGCCGCGGAGGGCGGGCTTGCAGCCCTGCGATGATTGCGGGAGGTCGATTGCCATTAGCGGCGCGCACGCGCCCCATTGGCGGCCTCCCGCTTGCGGAGCAGCACGCGAGTGGCGCAGACGAGTCGACTCCGGGCAATCCCTCCGCACCTGGAAGGGCGCCACGGCGGCGCGCTGCGGCATGGCACGCATAGCGACCCTCCCGAGCCGGCCAGCGGCCACGGGACGCGCGGACAGCGCCCGGCTGCTGCTGCTGCAGGCCATCGACGGGGCGCGCATGCTCGTGCTGGCAGCCATCTCGGCGGTTTTACGTTCGAATCGTCCTGGATCCGGTGGACGATGAAATGGGGCGGAGCCGGCCTCCTGAATCTAGCAATGGTCGCCCCTCGGCCGCTCGGCTTCTGACCCGGTTTACATTTCGCCCAGGCGTCCTGCGCGGCCGAGGGGCGCGGAAAGCGAAAGCCGGAATTAATTGCACCTGTCCTAGCTGCCCGGCGGGCCCGGCGGCGCTGGTCAAGGGCGCGCGCCGCCCCGTCGGACCGCGGCAGTGCTCGCAGCACGCCGGCCGGCCCGCACGGCCTGCCGGGGGCGCGCACCTGCGCCCTGTATGCCCACCACACCGGAATCACCGAGGATTTCGGAAATGAGGTTGGACGGGAGGCGATACGGCAGGTGCGTCGTGGGCGGTTCGCAGCAGCTGCCGCTTCTCAAGGTCTTCGGGCCGCCCCTTGCGCCGCGCCTTCCGGGCGCACGCATTGCGGTGTGGCGAACGCGCCGGTAACACGCAACCACGGAACGAACACGCCAACGGTCGGCAACCGCGCTGAGATCGTCTCCCGCCCCCCGCGCGCGGGGCACCAGGCCTGCAGACTCGCCGAGCAGACAACGCAATCGACGCCTGTGCGTGAGACGCGCCAGGCAGGGTGCGCATGGGGGCCAACCGCAGGCGCCGCGCCTCGGGCGCACGCTGCGCCGACTGCCGAACCCGCCGGCCCTCCCCGCACCCCGGCCCCATCACACCGCAGACGCGGCCCGCCTCACCCTCACCCTTGCCCGCCGCACAGTTCTGAAATGGCGGCGCCGCCGGCCGCGGGCCAGGAGCAGCCGGCCCCCCGCCTCGGCGGCGGGCGCGCCCCGCCGGCGCTGCCGCGCTTCTTCGTGCCGCCAGACCCCTCGCTCACGGCCATCGAGCTGCCGGATCTGATCTCAGCCCTCGCCGCCGACATCGCGGCCGCCGCGTCCGTCGGCGGCAGCAGCGGCGGCTCCGGCGCCGGCGGCGGCGCCGCCGCCGCTGCCGGCTTCCGCCGCGCCGCGGCGCTGCTAGAGGCGTTGGTCGCCTCTGAGCTCGCCGTCGCCTCGCGCGCGCTGCGCGCCGCGCACGCGCCGTTCGACCCGCGCGCCGCGGCGCGCGCCGGCGGCGCCGCCGCCGGCGGCGGCTTGATCGCGCCCGTGGCCGCCTCGGCGGCGGCGGCGTCGCCGGCGGCGGCCCATGCGGGCTTTGGCTTCGAGGCCGCCGAGGGGCAGCTGCTCGGCTCGATGGTCGAGCTGCTGCTGGCCGCCCGCTACGCCCCCCTGACCGCCGCGCAGTGGGCGGACGCGCGCGCCTCGGTCTTCACTTTTGATGTGCCGGTCCGGCTGGACTGGGAAAAGCTCGACCCCGGCCCCGTGCGCCGCTACCTCGGCCTGCCGCCGGCGCGCGACGCGCAGTCCGCCGTGCTGAGTTACGACTGGGTCGAGTCGACCCAGTCCGGCGGCGGCAGTTCAACAGACAGCGCCGACGGCGGCGGCGGCAGTGGCGGCGGGGAGCGCGGCGGCGGCGGGGGCCGGGCGGCCGCCCCCGCGCCGCCGCGCGGCGCGCGCGCCGGCGCGGCGGCGGGGCGCCGGCTGTGGGGCGCGCTCCCGCCGTTCACGGACCGCTGCCTGGTCTTCACGCGCGGCGTGGGGGCGGTGTCCGCCGGGGGAAGCTTCTACGACGAGAAGCTCGACCTGCTGGCTTCAAAGGTCCTTATCGAGCCCGCCACGGCGGCGGCGCTGGCCGTGGTGGACGCTTTGGGTGGGCGCCCGGGGGGCGGGTGGGGTCGGGTGGGGGCTGTTGGTGGCAGTTGGGAGTCGAGAGGCCGCTTTCGTTCGTGTGTCAGGAATCAGGAGCTGTTTTAGGGGTGGGGGGGTTACAAGGTTTTTCTTGCGCCGTGCTGCAGCTGTGTAGGTAGCCAGCGCGGCACACGCGCCCTCCAAACGCCGCCACACCCGGCCCCAAGCGCCGCCGCAGGCAAGTTTTCCCCCGAGGCGGCGGACTGGCTGCTGGGCCGCACCGCCTTTGACGTTTGGGACGTCCCGAGTGACGCCGCGGGTGACGCCGCGGGTGACGCCGCGGGTGACGCTGGCAAGCAGCACGCCCCGGCATCCCACAAAGGCGCCGCCGCCGCTGCGGCGGTGGCGGCAGCGGCGGCGGCGCGGCCGGAGCGGCTGACCCGGCTCGAGGCCGCCGCCGCCGCCGCCGACGCCGCGGCCGCGGGCGCCGGCGCGCGCCGGCGGCGCGCGGCGCGCTTCGTGGTGCGGCGCACGCTGCGGGCGCTGCTGCCGGGGGTGGTTGATGTGGCGATGGCGCTGCCTCGGGACGAGACATTGGTGGAGCCCACATGTGCGGTTCGCACCCGTCTTTGTTGGACGGGTGGCTCCGGTCGTTTGGCTTGGGCGGCCGTTTGCAAATCTGCTGGACAGCCCGGGGTTTCCACGGGCCCTCCACAGTCCACACCCGCCCTAAACCGCTTGAACCGCTTCAAACCCTTTAAAAGCCTCAAAACGCTCACACACACTTCAAACCGCAACCCCCACACCCCACCCCTCCACAACCGCCAGTCAAGGAGGTTATCGTGGTTTACCGGCCCACCTCTCCCCAAAAACTGTTGGAAGAGGAGCGGGTGGCCAGCGGGTACAGGCCCGAACTGGTCGCAGCCGCCGCCGCTGCCCCCGCCGCCGCCCCGCCGCAGGACGGCGCGGCCGGCGCGGGCGGCGGCGACGCGGGCGCGGCCGTGAGGGCCGGGCCCCTCGCGAGCCCCGACGCGGCGGCCGTCGTCGGCGCCGCCGTCGGCGGCGCGGTGGGGCGCAAGCTGGCCGGCGCGCTCGGCGGGCAGCTCGGGGAGGCCGCCGGCGGCGCGCTCGGCTCGGCGCTCGCCTCGATCGGCGTGGGACGCGGCGGCGGCGCCGGCAGCGGCAGCCGGAGCGAGGACGAAGAGGAGGACGCGGCCGCCGCCCCGCCGCGGCCCGCCACGCCCGCGGCGGCGCCCGCGCTGGCCCGGTGGTCGAGCTTTTTCCGCCGCGGCGACGCCGAAGCCGAGGCTGAGGGCGAGGGCGACGCGGAGGGCGCGGCGGGGCCGAATGGGCCGGCCGCGGCGGCCGCGGCGGCCGCGGCGGGCGGCGGCGGCGGCGACCCGGATTCGGGGATCGGCCCGGCAGATGAGGAGGCGGCCGTGGGGCCCGAAAAGGGGGGCCGCCAGATCTGCGTCAGGGCCTTCAAGGACATAGCCATGGCAGATCTGGAGGTGGGCTTTTTTCTGTTTTTGCCCCGTCGCGCTCGTCGCCGGCAAACACGCCAGCCATGCCAAAATAACTCCTTTTCCGCCCGCTCCCTAACCCCCACCCACCCCCACCCACCCCCATCCCCCATCCCCCACCCCCAACCCCAAGCCCCATCCACCCCCAAAACAATCCGCAGCTCGTGCTGCCGGAGGCGCGCCCCCTCGTGCAGCCGCTGACGCTGCTTCAGATCGCCCTCGCCGCCGCCAGCGCGGGGCTGGCGGGCGCGGAGTGGCTGCTGCACGCGGCGCCGGGGGAGTCGTGGTCGCCGCTGGTGGGTCTTGGCTTCGGGGTTGGGGGGACTGGTTTGGTTTGGGGGAGGGTGTTTGGTTTTTGGCAAGCGGTTGCCTAGTTTTGACGAGGGGTTGGGAGGGCTGCGGGGGGCCCCAACGTGCCTCACAACCAAGTTGGGTTTCGGGGTTCACAAACCACGGGGACCACAGCACCCTACCGGCTACGCCCCACCCCGCACACCAAAACCCTGCCCATGCGACCCTCCCCCTCCCCCTGCCCCGCCAGCTGGCGTGGAGCGTGGCGGGCGTCGTGTTTGCCCGCGGCGCCGCCATTTTGGGCCAGGTCAAGTCGCACCAAGCGGACCTGGAAAAAGTTATGGCTGCCATGCAGGTGTGGGCCCACCGCTTTCGTTTTCCTCTCCGTTCTTCTCCTGCCTTCCTTTAAGTTCTGCGTGTGTGTGCTTGCGGGCTTGGGCTGTTATATAACAGGGGCAGGACATGAGAGGGTGATGGGGTGTATTTGTTCCATTTCCTGACTTCCTTTGGTCTTTGAGCGAGCCTTGGCAAACCAAAAAGAAACTGAAAAGCTGCCAACGAGCAAAACGTGTTGGCCCTGACCCGCCCCGAATCGCGGCCGGATTTCGGCAGTACGAACACGCCAGCAGCTGCGGCGCCGACACGCTCGCGCTGCTCGCCGAGGAGGTGGCGGCGCAGCGGCTGAAGGAGGCGGTCGCGTCGTACGGGGTGCTCCTCCTCATAGCCACGCGCCGCCGCGCGCTCGCGGCGGAGGCAACGGCGCGGCGCGGCGCGGGCGGCGGCCCCGGCTGCGGCAGCAGGGCGGCCAGCCCCGCCGTCGCCGCGTCGACGGCGGCGACGGCGGCGGCGGACGGCGGGGCCCGTGCCGACGGCGGCGGCGGCGCCGCGGCGGCGGCTCCGGCCGGCGTCGCTAAGCCGGCGTTCCGCCCCAACAGCCCCGAGGCGCGGGGCGAGGAGGGTCTGGAGGCGGAGGAGATCGACGCCGCCTGCGAGGCCTTTTTGGCGCGCCGCTTCGGCGTCAACGTGAGGGGGAGGGCCTTTGGGGGCGCATGGGCGCATGGGGCGCATGAGGTGCATGGGGCGCATGGGCCGCATGGGCCGCATGGGGCGCGTAGGCCGCATGGGCCGCATGGGGCGCGTAGGCGCATGAGGCGTGGCATGGCGGTGTTACAGGCCCTTGCTCCCGGGCCCCCGGCGTGTTTGCGGCGTGTTTGCGGCGGCTGCCCCGAGCGCGCACGCAGCTAGCGCTGCCGCGGGTCCGCTTGCAGCTGCTGACGCAGGTCAAACCGACAAAAGCGCGAGCACAACCGAACCCCACCGCCCCCGATCTGCCATCCGGACCGACAGGTGGACTTTCAAATCGAGGACGCCCTGCCCAAGATGGTGGAGTGGGGCCTGATAATCCCCGGTGACGCGGCCGGTGACGCCGAGCTGGGCGGCACCTTCCGGCCGGCCCCGCCGGCGGCGGCTATTGAGAGCCTTATGCGTGTTTGGGAAGAGAGGCAGGCGAGCCTGGCGGGCGGCGCGGCCGGCGCCGCTGCCGCTGTCGGCGGCCCCGCGGCCGCCGAGCGGCCGGCCGCGGCCCCCGCCGCCGCCGCGACGCCCCGCGGCGCCGTCGCCGTCGGCGCCGTCGCCGTCGGCGCCGCCGGCGGGCGCGCCGGCCGCTCGGCCGCGCGCCCGCCGCGGCGGCCGCCGGCTGCCCCGCCGCGCGGCCGCGCGCTCGGCGCTCGCGCCGGGCCGCCCCGCTGCGCAGCCCCGCTGCGCTGGGCGTGAGTTTGAGAGCTGTGGGGGCCAGACCGTGCCGCCCCCTGAATGCGGCGCGCACTATGGCCCGCACCCTTTGCCTCTCGATTCCCAAATCAGCCCCCAAGCGCCGAGGGCGCCTCGCTGGTCGGCGCATGAAACAGGTTGCCAACGGTGCCAGAGTTTGAAATTGAATGAGTTGTAGCTTGCACCCAAACACAAACGATAAGAAAACCCTTGGCAGCAACGCCTGCGCGCGCCGGCGCACCACCTGCCGGTGCCGCCCCAAAACTCAACCACCACTCGCCGGCCAAAACCCGGTCAAACGCGGTCAAACACTGGGAAAACGCGTTCAAACCTGGACATGCCATAGATTGTGCAGCCCCCATGCAACCCCCTGCCGGCCTAGGCACGCCGCCGCCCTTGGTCAACGCCTGCAGCTGGCGGCCTTTCGAACGCTTGCGGTATCGAGTCTGTGCGGCTGACGCCTGGGAAACTCTGCACGGCTCGAAGCGGGAGCGGATACGACAGCAGACCCGTCCGCACCGCCAACGTAAGAAGCTGAGGGCTCTGCGCAACTGCAGCTGGGTTGGGAGCTGCGGCGTCCTGCAGCAGGGCCAGGGCGCGGGGGGCACTCGAGTGCGCACTCGGCGCCGCCAATCGCCGCTGATCTGCTGCGCCGCTGCAGCCCGCGCTCCAAAAGGCCCCCCGCCGCCACCACGGGCAGGCCCTCCTCACATCCCTGGTGCCACGGAGCTCAACATACACACGCTATCCCGGCCCCAGCAGCCGCGGCACCTGCGCCTAGGGCGCGGAACACTCCCGGCAGGGCAGAGCCCGTCTCCCCCGTCTCCCAGAGTGCGTAGAAGCGGTGGGGTGCTGCGTAAGACTTGATCCGGCCGCTGGGCCGGGGCTTCTGGCTGGTGGACCTGGTGCAGCACGGCTGCTGCGCCGCCGCGTTCGGCGCCGCTGCCCCGCACCGCCGCCGCCCTGCGTGCGACTGCCGCGCACTCCTCCCCCCTCCCCAACACACGCAGGTGCGCACACCATGCCGCCCACAACGCACGCGGCGGCGTGCACAGACGCCGCCGCTGCTGCAGCCGCCCTGCCGCACGAGCTGCTGGCTCGCATCTGCTCCCTCCTGCCGCCCGGCGACGCGATCCTGACGGTGCCGCGCCTGGGAAAGGCCTGGGCAGCGGCGGCAGCGCCACGCGCTGCAGCGCTGCAGAAAGCGGCGGCGGCCCTGCAAGAGGAGGCCCGGCGCCGAGCGCATGGCTGCTACAAGCAGTTCCCCTTGCCGCTGTGGGCGCTGCAGGAGGCGTGGCCGCAGCTGACGCAACAGCAGCGAGAGCGCGCGGCTGCGCGTGCCGCCTTCCACGGCGACTTGGCCACGCTGCGGTGGGCGCTGCCGCGGCGGGACGATGCTGGCGCGATCTACTGCGCTGCAGCGGCGGCTGGCGGCCAGCTCGAGGCGCTGCAGTGCGCGCACGCGCTGGGCTGCCCCTGGGACGAGGGGACTTGCAGCGCAGCGGCCGAGCACGGCCACCTGGCCGCGTTGCAGTGGTTGCGGGCGCAGGACCCGCCCTGCCCCTGGGACGAGGCGACGTGCGACGCAGCGGCCCGCGGCGGCCACCTGGCCGTGCTGCAGTGGGCGTGCGCCCAGGACCCGCCCTGCTCCTGGGACGAGAGGGCTTGCAGCGCAGCGGCCCATCACGGCCACCTGGCCGTGCTGCAGTGGCTGTGTATGCAGGAACCGCCCTGCCCCCTGGAGCATTGGATTTGCAATTCTGCGGCCCAGCACGGCCACCTGGCCGTGCTGCAGTGGCTGCGGGCGCAGGGACCGCTTTGCCCCTGGGACGAGACGACTTGCAGCGCAGCAGCCGGGGGCGGCCACTTGGCCATGCTGCAGTGGGCGCGCGCCCAGGACCCGCCCTGTCCCTGGGACAAGTGGACTTGCAGCGCGGCGGCCAGCGGCGGCCACCTGGCCGCGTTGCAGTGGCTGCGGGCGCAGGACCCGCCCTGTCCCTGGGACGAGGCGACTTCCGACGCAGCGACCCGCGGCGGCCACCTGGCCATGCTGCAGTGGGCGCGCGCCCAGGACCCGCCCTGCCCCTGGGGCGAGGCGATTTGCACCCTGGCGGCCCGCGGCGGCCACCTGGCCGTGCTGCAGTGGCTGCGGGCGCAGGACCCGCCCTGTCCCTGGGACGAGGCGACTTCCGACGCAGCGACCCGCGGCGGCCACCTGGCCATGCTGCAGTGGGCGCGCGCCCAGGACCCGCCCTGCCCCTGGGGCGAGGCGATTTGCACCCTCGCGGCCCGCGGCGGCCACCTGGCCGTGCTGCAGTGGGCACGGGCCCAAGACCCGCCCTGCCCCTGGGGCGAGGCGACTTGCGACGCAGCGGCCGAGCGCGGCCACCTGGCCGTGCTGCAGTGGGCGCGCGCACAGGACCCGCCCTGCCCCTGGGGCCAGGGGACTTGCAGCGCAGCGGCCCGCAGTGGCCACCTGGCCGTGCTGCAGTGGGCACGGGCCCAGGAACCACCCTGCCCCTGGGGCAAGAGGACTTGCAACGCAGCGGCCGAGCGCGGCCACCTGGCTGTGCTGCAGTGGCTGCGGGCGCAGGACCCGCCTTGCCCCTGGGATTTGCTGAGATGCCTGCACCGCGCGTCGAATGCTGACGTCGCCAAATGGGTCCACACGCAGGAGGCGCTCGAGCGGCGCGGCGCAGGGCGGCGCAGCGCGTCGCTGCGCGACGAGTAAAGACTCACAGCGGCTGCGGCAAGCGAGCGGGGCGCGCGTGTGCACGCAAGCAAGCGATGGAGCGGGGCTTTGTATGCGAATAGCTGTTTGTTTTACTTGATCAGCCAGCGGATTTGGGCCGCAATTGGGGGTAAAAACACCGACAGCGGGGGGCGGGTGCAAATAGCTATTTGTGCAACAGGGAGGGGGGCAATCGCAGTGTGCGGATGCGCATGCGCTACGCAGAGCCCAGCCCCGGGGGGCCGGCTCTGTCTGCATATGGAGTGAAGTAGCAGTCATATGGGCGCCCGCGGGGGTGTTGCGCGGGGCGGCAGGGGTGCACTGCAGACAGGGGGCGCTCACACAGTGCGCGCGGCTGCGCGCTGCGCTGGGTTCGCGGATGGTTGGGGGCGGTGGGAAGGCTGGGTGTTTCAGTGCGTGTCAAATGCGATCGCGCTCGTTTGCGCGCCGCAGCGGCGCGCGGCGCGGCCAATCGTTTCGGCCGCGCGGCGCTGTTCCAGTGGCGTGTTCCAGGGGCTAGAAGCGCGGGGCGCGCGCGCGCGTTGGCGGCGCGGCCCCGCCGCTGCAACGGCAGTGGAGGTCACGTTTAACCGCTTCGAACAGCCCGTAAAGCCCCAGCAGAGGGCTCGCTCCAAGGGGCCGCATTCAGAGCGCAAAGTCCAAATCCAACCTGGTCACGCCACGTCGGCGCCGCGGCCGCAGCGGCGAGCGGGCCGCAGAGGCGCGGCGCCCCCGTCAAGCGACCGCGGCGCCGGGCCGCAGGAAGTCCGGCAGGTCGTCCGCTGTGACCGCCCCCGCCGCCGCGGGGCGCGCCCACCACGCGTCCTCAAAGCCAAACCAGCCCTCCGCCGGCGGCGCCGCCGCCGGCGAGGCGGGCGGCGCGGCAGCGGGAGGCGGGCCGCAGTTGGGGCCCGGGCTGTCCGCGGCGTCGGCGTCGGCGGCAGCGGCGGCCGCGTCTCCCGTGCACGCCGCAGTGGCGGCGGCGGCAGCGGCAGCTGAAGGGGCCGGCGCGCCGGCGGCGTCCGAGCCCCGGGCGCGCTGCGGGGCGCGACGGGGCGGCGAGGGCGGCCCCGGTTCAGCGCCGTGCCCCGCACCGCCCGCCTCTGCCGGGGCGGCCGCGGCGCTGCAGCGAGGCGACGGCGCCTCGCACTCCCTTGGCTGCTCCGCTGCGGGCAGGGGCGGCTGCGCCCCTGCGCCGCATGCTGCCCCGCCTTCCTCCTTTCGCTGCTGCTGCTTCCGCTCCTGCTCCTTCTGCTGCTGCTGCTGCTTCTGCTGCTGCTGGCAACCCAGCACCCCAGCAGCTCTGAGGGCGCCCGCGCCGGCCAGGGCAGAGCCCAAAAGGGCCCCGACCTCCTCCCGCCGCTGCAGCAGCTCCTGCGGCGCCGGCGGGGTGGAGGGTGAAGGGAAAACAGTGTTGTTTTAGGGGGGAGAGGAGGTGAGAGGCGCGCCTTGGGTTCCAAGAATGCGGGGTGAAAGCCTTGAGGTGCCAGAAGCCGCGGCGACGCAGCGCGGGAACACACACACCTGGAGCCGCGCCTCTCCGCCGCCGAAGCGGCCGCCCCGGCCCGCCTGCTCGTCTGCCAGCGCAAGCAGCGCGCTCAGATCAACCGCTGCCGCAGCCGCCGCCGCCGCGCCGCCGTCGCAATCGCCGCCGCTGCTGCCGGCGGCGGCGGCGGCGGCGGGCCCGAGCAGCGCGGCGAGCCGGGCCTTGGCCTCTGCCAGCTCAGCCCGCAGCGCCGCCGCCTCGGCCTCCGCGGCCGTGAGGCGGGCGAGCAGCCCTTGGTCCGCGCGCGCCTCGGCAACCGCGCCGCCGCCGCCGCCGTCGCCATCGCCGCCGCCGTCGGCGCTGCTGCCAGCCCGGCTCGCCCCCGGCCCCGGGCCCTCGGCCCGCCGCGGGCTCGGCCCCCCGCCCCCCTCGCGCGCCGCCCCGCCGGCCGCGCCGGCGCCGGTGCCGGGCCGCGCGCCCGCCGCCGCGAGCCGCGCCTCCGCCTCGGCCAGCCGCGCCGCGAGCGCGCGCGCCTCGGACTCCGCCTCGTTCAGATCGCTTTGGGTGATGATTAGCTGCCGCTGCGCCTCCTCCAGCCACTGGCGCAGCCGCGGCGCCTGGTGCGCCGCGGCCGCGGCGGCAGCGGCGCCGCAGGGTGCGCGGCCGTCCGAGGCGGGCGCGTCGATCAGTCCGAGGCGCGCGCGCGCGAGCTCGGCGTCCCGAGCCAGCAGCTGCCCCTCCCGCTCCTCCAGGGCGTCGCGCAGCCGCGCCGCCTCGGCCTCGGCGTCGGCGCGGCCCGCCTCGGCGGCGGCGGCGGCGCGGCAGGCGGCGGCGAGCTCGGCGCGGGCGCGCGCCAGCTCGAGGCGCCCCTGGACCAGCGCCGGCGCCGGCGCCGCCGCCGCCGCCGGCGCCGCCGACTCGGGGCCCAGCTGCGTCCCTGCCGCCGCCTCACCAAGGCTGCTGCCGGCGCGCCGCTGCGGCTGCGGCGGCGAGAGGGACGCCGAAAGCGAGCCGGCGGCGGCGGCGGCCGCGCCGCTGCTCTCTGCGACATCCCGGAAGAGCGTCCGCACCAACTCCTGCCGCGCGGCGGCGGTGTCCTTCAGTGCCCTTTTGTTTGTAAAGGTTTTAGGTGGTTTTGGGAGGTGTTTAGATGTGAGGGGAGGGGCGTTTTAAGGTGGGTCTCTGCCAGGCAGGCAGAAGGCACGCGCCAACGGCGCGCCCGCCGGCGGCGGGGGGAAAGCAGCGGGGACAGCGGCGCGTTTCGGCCAAGGTAAGAAGCCCCGGGCTCACTGCAGCGACGCCGCGATGCCGCGGGCGGCGGGGGTCAGCTCCGCGATGCGCTGGGTGACGCCCCGCGCGAGCAGCGCGGGCGCCGCGGCGTCGTCGCTGCGCGAGCGCCACGCGCCGCGCCGCCGCGCGCCGCCGCCGCCGCCGCCGCCGTCGCCCGCGCTGCTGTGCCGCCGCGCGCCGGGGCCGGAGCCCGACGGCAGCGGCGGTGGTGGCGGCGGCGGGGAGCAGCTGCCGCCGGGGGGGAAGCCGGGGCGGTCGGCCTTGCAGGGGGTCGACGGCGAGGGCAGCAGGTGCGCGCCCGACGGCGGGCTCGATTCGAGCGCGGGCGGCGGCGAGGCGCGCGCGTCGGCGCCGCCTCCCGCCGCGCCGCCGCCCTCGTGGCCGGGACGCATAGGGGGAGCGGTGATTTGCCTTTCGCGGGAGCCCGCCGCCTCGAATTGCCGTTTTCAGGGGGCGCAGCGCGCCTTTCGAGAGGGTCGGCGTGGGATGGGAGGCCCTCCCGCCCCGAGAGCCGCGATCGCAGGCCCCCGGGAGATGCAATTTGCGTGCAATACAACCCTTACAACGCCACAGGATAGGCCCGGCCACGAATGGGCGCGGCTGGGCTCGCGCCGGCGGCACTCGTGGCACCCGGCCCGACATGGCGGCCCGCCGCCGCGCTCGCAGTCGCGACCGCGCCCCGCGCTCAAGCAACGGCCAGCCGCCGCAGGCCGGGGTCAGGGTGAGCATTCATGGCCGGGGCTGAGTTGGTTTGGGTTACATTGGGAGCTAAAGCCGATGCGTTTTCATCGAGCAATGCGCGCGGTGGAAGCTCCGCCGCCGACGCCAGGAGAGGCGCGGGCCGCATGCGGGGCCACTTCGCGCGGCCTCCGCCGGCCATGCGCAAGAACCCCGAGGCCCCAGATCCCAGATCGCGCGTGATCTCAGATCAGGTATGTGAAGTTGACGGCCTTGCCGCTCCAGCGGACCGCCCAGTCAGCGTCCGCAACCTTTAGGTAGGGCGTCTGCGGCGGTTTTTTTTGGGCGTTTTGGGTTTGTTCCGGCGGTTTTGTTTCCCCATTGGGTTTTATAAAAGGGCATTTTGCGAATATGAAACAACCGGGTGTCTTGGTGGGGGCCTTCTGCCGGCGGTTCGAGGCGGTTTGCTTCACATGGCTCTGTTGCTTCCAGGCAGTTTGCCGCGGTCAAATCGAAAGCGAAACGCCCCCACCCCCCGCCCTCGCCGCGCCCGCACCTTGCTGAACGCAAACCCCCCCTCTCCCGCGGCGCCGCCGTCGCTGCCGCCGTCGCCGTCGCCGTCGCCGGACGCGAGCGCCGCCGCAGAGCCCCAGCCGCCCGCGGGGGTGGCGCGCCAATCGTAGCCGATGGACACACGGGCGTCCTGTTGTGTTTTGTGGTTTTGCGCTGTCAATCATCGGTATTGCATTGCTGTGCTTCAGCTTTTTTCGGCATTGTTGTGCTTGGGTTTGCGTTGCTATTGCTATGCGCTGTTTGCTTTGCGCCTGTGCCTGCTTTGACCCCAGAACAACCCGAAACAAGAGCCAAAAAGCTGCAAAAGGAAAGAAGCAAACGCCCCCAACAACAAAAAACACCCGCTGGCAACGCGCCTGCGTGGTGGTCAGCCCAAAGCGGAAGATCTTCAGGCGCGCGTTGCCATAGGCGCCCACCTGCGCGGGCGGGGTTCAAAACGCAACAGCGAAAGCGGGCGGTGGCGGCGTTGGGGGTTTGCGGCTGTTCGGCGCTGGCTTTTGTCGGCAATTTCCAGGGTTTCGCGGGGGGGGGGTGACAGAAAGCCGGCGCGCGCCCCGTAGGTCGCCCATCCCCCACCCCCCTGATGGGTTGCAACCTCCCCTGTAACCCCCTCCACTAGGGTTTAAAAACTCTACCCCCCCCCCCCCAAAAAAAGCAACCTTCCCCCCAAACCTGCTGCGTCTGGGGGTTGTACTCCAGCACCCCCTTGCACCCCAGCCAGCTGTCGAATTCGCCGCCGCGCCTTATGATCTGGGGGTTTGGGGGGTTTGGGGGTTTGGAGGGTGTGGGGATTGGGGGTTTGCGGGGGTTGGGGGGTTGGGGGCCGCCGGGTTTGCGCGGCGCGAGGCCGGCCAGCCGGCAAATCCAAAGCGAAAAGGGCCGGCGCCGGCGCCGGCGCGGGCGCGGGCACCGCCGCACGGAACGAAACGGCCCGCATGCGCGCGCGCGCGCGCGCGCGCCTGCGGCTGCTTCCTGAACGCGAGGGTGTAGGCAAAGCCCAGCTTGGGGTCGCTGCTGAGCGCCACGCCGGGGGCGATGCTCCAGTCGCGCCACAGCAGGCCGGGCGCGCCGGCGGGGAGCAGCCTGCCGGGTAGCAACGCCGGGGGTGAGGGGGGGGCAAGGGGTTGCGTGGGCTTGCTTCCAAGGGCTCGCTTTGTGGAGCCTGGTTTGAGCAACTGCTTGCGTGGCTCCCTGCCGCCCAGGACAAGCCTGCCGCGAAGCACGGCAGCGGCGCAACACCGCGCCACGGCCGCCGCAAAGCCAGGCGGCTTCGCAAGGGTTTATGGTCCCCCCTCAGCCGCATCTTCCGCCCCCCTCCGCCGCAAAGCCCGGCAGCGGCACAGCCCCGCGCCGGCCGCCGCAAAGCCCGGCGGCGACAGAACCCACCCACCGCCGCAAAAGCGCACAGCGCACAGCCCCGCGCCGGCCACCCCCCCCCCCCCCGCACCCGCGCGCGTCGATCTTTTTGGCCCCCTCCGCATCCTCCCGCAGCTCCACCCCCCGCTCCGCCGCCATGATGCGCGCGATCGACGGCGTGTTGGTGAAGAAGGGCTTGCGCAGCTGGGCGCGGTAGCTGGGGTGGGGGGTGGGGGGGGTTTTGGGTTTGGGGGGTTGTTTTGGGCCGTCTTCATTCGCCGGTTGGGGTGTTGGGGGTTGGGTTTTGGGGCGCAGAGGGGTGCGCGCGTTGAGTTTTTCGGGGCGGTTTGAAAGGAAGCGACCCGACCCCAGCGGGCGGGTTTGCAACCCGGGTCGATCGGTCAAACATCGGTCAAACAATCCGTCCAAAAGCCGCCCCCGCCGCCTCGTCGCCCACCTGAACTCGCCCGTGCTGGTGTTGAGGCTGCCCTTGTACTGTTGTTTATAAGGTGGCGCGCGTTTGTGCGTGTGTGGTGTGTTGATAATCGGCTGCTCAGCGTGCCGGGCGGCAGAGAGGGCACGCAAGCCAGTACCGACTGTGTGCCCCCCGGCACACGCAGCATGCACAGTTCGCCAGCCGCTCCGCCAGCCATGCCGCCAGCGCAACCGCAATTGCGCCAACCACGCCCCAGTTGCGCCCGACCCATCCCCAGTTGCGCACAAACCAACCCCAGTTGCTTGCGCCCAACCCAACCACAGTTGCAAACGCCCACCCAAAGGCCCCACCAAAAGGCCCCACCCAAAGGCCCCCCCAAAAGGCCCCACCTTGATCTCCACGCCCCTCTGGCTTTCCACGATCTGCCGGACGTTGAGGACCATCGCGCGGCAGTCCGGCAGCCACCGCAGCTGCGTCTTCATGTTGCCAAGCAGGCGGCCGCTGGGCGCGCCGTCCTCGCCGCTGCTGGTGGCGTAGTCATCTGCGTGTTTGTGTGTGCGCACGTGTGCGTAGTGTGCGTTTAGGTGCTGCCGTGTATCGTGCGGTGTGGCGTGCGTGCTGTGTTTGACGGCTTGCACAGGTGTGTGCCCGGGGCAACGCGAGCGGTGCGTCTCAGGAGGCCGCCGCGGCGGCCGGCGGGTGGCGGAGCAATGCGCGGGGCGTCCCACGGAGGGCGCTGCAAGTTGTGCCCGGCCCCTCGGCTTTGGCTGAGCACCGCAGCGCCTGGGTGTGGCAGCAGCGGCAACGGCGGCGGGCGGGGCGGCACGCAGCGCGAGCGACAAGCAGCGGCCGCGCGCCGCCGCCGCCGCCGCCGCCGCTGCCGCACCCCCAACCACCACCAGGCGCGCTGCCGCTCGCCCCAGACGGTAGAGTCCAGCCCCCTCACCGTAGGAGTCCGAGCCCTCGTCCTCGCGCGCCATTGCGGTGGCGGAGTGACTCGGCGGCGCGGGTGTGTCGATCTGGGCAGCGATAGGGGTCGCTTCCGTCCTGGGATTGCTCGCATATGTTGAGGCAAGCGAAAATGACCACACAGGAAAGTCAGCCCGGCGCCAAGGGCGTCGGGTGGAGCGACCTCGGCCTGGACCCCCGCCTGCTGCGGTCCCTGGGCAAGCAGGGCTTCGCGTCGCCGACGCCGGTGCAAGGTGCCGCCATCCCCAAGGCCCTGGAAGGCAAGGACATCGTCGCGCGCGCGCGCACGGGCAGCGGCAAGACGCTCGCGTACCTTTTGCCGGCGCTGCACCGCGTCCTCAGCAGCGGCGACACCAAGAGCGGATGGAGGGCGCTGGTATTGGTGCCTACGCGCGAGCTGTGCGAGCAGGTGGGCCGCCGCGCGCGTCCGCCGCCCGCCGCCGCCGCTGCCGCCGCTCGGCCGCCGCTGCCGCCGCCACGCCCCGCCGCCGCGACTTGCCGCGCAGCATGTGATGCCGTCGCCCCCCGAACCGCGCGCGCAGGTTGCGGGCGAGGCCCGCGCGGTCGTGGCGCACTGCGGCGCGCCGCTCGCGGTGTCTGCCCTCGTCGCCGACGCGCCCGCGATGGCGCGCGCCGCCGCGGCCGGCGCGGGCGCCGTCGTCGTCGCCACGCCGGCGCGCGTCGCGGCGGCGCTGCGGGAGGGCTGGCTGCCGCAGGGCGCGCTGCAGCAGCGGCTGCAGGTGGGGGGGCTGCGGTGGCGGGGGGCGCGGGCGGAGCGCGCTCGCCCCGCCTCCCGAGCCTGGCTGCAATCCAGCACAGCAAAAAGAACCCAGCAAAAAAAGCCCAAATCCGCCCAAAACCTGCCCAAAACCGCCCGCTCCAGGTGCTTGTGCTGGACGAGGCGGACCTGCTGCTGAGCTATGGCTACGAGGACGACATCCGCCTGCTGGCGCCGCAGGTTTGACCGCGTTTGACCGGGGGTTTGGCCGGCCGTTTGACCGCCATTCCCCACGGGGTTGAAGCGGGCAGCGGGCAAGCACCGCCGGAAGCACCGGAAGGAAGCACCACCGGGCTCCCGCTGGCTGCGCGCCTCGTCCAAGTTGGGCTGCCGGTCGCGCCAAGTAAAAACTGCACTCGGACTGCAACCAAATGCGAACCAACTCGAGTTGCAAACCCAAACCCGCAGGTGCCCCGCAGCTGCCAGTGCATGCTGATGAGCGCCACCACCAGCTCCGACGTGGAGGCGCTGACTAAGCTCGTCCTCCACAACCCAACCACCCTCAACCTCCTCGCGCCGCCCGGCGGCGCCGCAAACGGCGGCGGCGCCGACGGCGGCGGCGCGGACGGCGGCGGCGGCGGCGGGGGGCTGGCCGAGGGCGGCTCTGGCGCGGCGGCGGAGATCCGCCACTGGCACTACCCCTGCGCCAAGGAGGACCGGGCGCTCGTCCTGCTGGCGCTGCTGAAGCTTGGGCTGCTGCGGAAGAAGGTGCTCGTGTTTGCCAACAGCAGCGACGAGGGCATGCGGCTGCGGCTGTTCCTCGAGGCGTTTGGGGTGCGGCTGGCGCTGCTGTCGCCGGACCAGCCGCTCAACAGCAGGTGGGGGCGGCTGCGTTGGTGGGGGCGGCTGTGCGGTCTGGACCGTGTGTCGGGCTGCGGCGCGGCTGCTGCTTCGGCCTGCGCCGCGGGACGGCTGCGCATGATGCGCATGATGCCCTCACTCAACTTGTGCCGCTGTAATCCAATGAACACCACCCCAACCAACGCCGCCCCAACCAATGCTGCCCCAACCAACCCCGCCCCAACCCCACCACCCCCCAGGAGCCATATCCTCGCGTCCTTCAACAAGGGGCTCTTTGACTACCTCATAGCCATAGGTGGGGGGCGGCGGTGTGGTTGGGTGGGGGGCGCTTGCTTGTTACATTGTTTGCGTGCGGGCGCATGGTGCGGTTGGGTGTGGGCGCTTGCTTTGGTTGGGTGGGGACGGTGCGCTTTGGTTGCGTGGGGGCGCCAATGGGTCCACCCCAAGACAAGCCCCAACCCCGGAACGCCCCCTTCCAAGATGGCCCCAAAACACCCCTCCCCCCCCCCCCCCCCCGAACAGACGACGTCCACGCCGCCACCGCGGGCGCCCCGCCCCCCAAAAAGCAGCGCAAGCGGCAGCAGGCCGCCGCCGCCGCGGCCGCCGCCAAGGGCGCGGGCGGCAGGGGCAGGGGGCCGGCCAAGGACGAGGAGTTTGGTGTCACCAGGGGCATAGACTTCAAGGGCGTGCGCACGATAGTCAACTACGACCTGCCGGCGACGGTCGCGGGTGGGTGGCCGCTTCCCCCTTTGTTTGGTTTCCCGGTCCAGTTTCGCTGATGCTATGGCAGTTTTGATTGTGGTGTGGCTGGTCCTTGCCGGTCCCGGATCCCCGGCTTGCGGCTGGCTCGTGCCGGCGGCCGCGCCGCACCGCCGCAGGCCCGCGCATCCGCTCACCCGCCAAGGACGCGCGCAAAACACGCGACACACCCCGCCCCCACCCAACAGGCTACGTGCACCGTGTGGGCCGCACCGGCCGCGCGGGGCAGTCTGGCGCCG
The DNA here is from genome assembly GCA_003203535.1 of Raphidocelis subcapitata. Classification (NCBI taxonomy): domain Eukaryota; kingdom Viridiplantae; phylum Chlorophyta; class Chlorophyceae; order Sphaeropleales; family Selenastraceae; genus Raphidocelis; species Raphidocelis subcapitata. The sequence goes on from BDRX01000009.1 coordinate 532,429, forward strand.
CCCTCACCCTCCTCACGCCCCCGGACCTTCCGCCGCCCCTCGCGGCCGCCGCTGCGGCGCGGGGCCTGGCGAAGCGCGCCCCCGCCGCCGCCGCCGCCTCGGACTGCTTCGGCGCGCAGCTGCTGGCCGCGCTGGACTCCGAGGCGCGCGCGCGCGCGGCGCCCGAGGCGGCTGCGGGCGGCGGCGGCGACGAGGAGGACAGCGGCAGCGACGGCGAGGGCGAGGGCGGCGGCGGCGAGGCGGGGCCTCTCCCCCTGTTCCCTCGGCTCACGTCGGCAGCAGTGGAGGGCCTGAGGTGGGGCGCACCGCGGTTTTGCTCGGCTCGGAACCGGAGCCGCCCCCAACCGGCCGCAGTGAAAACGCCCCTCTGCATGTCAACCCCGCGCCGACCAGCCCGCAAACGAAGCAAAAAAGCCCCCCCAAGCCGGAAAAAAGCAAAAAAAACCCAACCCCCCAAACAAAAAAAGGTACCGGGGGGAAGACGTGCTGCGCGGCATCAGCCGCGCCGCGGTGAAGGAGGCGCGCGCGCGCGAGGTCGCGCAGCAGCTGCTCAACTCGGAGCGGCTCAAGGACTACTTCCAGTCGCACGAGGCTGAGCAGGCGAGGAGGGGGGGGGAGCAGCGCCCTTTCAAATTGCAAAGTTTTGTCGGGGTTGGGGCACCAAGCCTCGACCCTTGAGGCCGCCGAAGCGCCTCTGACAACTCAACCTCCTAGCCCCCCCAGCGCGCGCCTGCCGAGCCCCCCAAATACCCCCTGACCCCCCACGCAAAGGCCCCAACCACCCCCAAATCACCCCCCCCAAAAAAACAGTCCCTGCTGCGCCACGACAAGCCCATCCACCGCAAGCAGCTGGACGCGCTGAGTCACCTCAAGCACGTGCCCGCTTACCTAAAAGACCCCTCCCTGGCCGGCGGCGCCAGCGCCACCGGCGGCGGGGCGGCGGCGGCGGCGGCGGCGGCGCAGCAGCAGCAGCAGCGGCAGAAGCGGCCCCGGAAAGAGGGTGGGCGGGTTTGGGTTTTGTGCTTGTTTTTGGGCGGGTGTTTTTTGCCGCCGCCGCCGCAGTGCCGCTTGCTGGGCTTTCCATAGCCCCCGACGGCCCCTCTCCCCATTCCACAACCCCCCTTCCACACAACCGTTTTCAAACAAACAAAAACCCAGACCCCCTCAAGGCCATCGGCTTTGCGCCCGTCGGCAAAAAGAGCCGCGCGCACGGCGGGGCTCGAACCGAGGACCTCACGGAGCTCGAAAAGGCGGCGATGGCGAAGCCGGCCAAGGACCCGCGCGCGCGGGAGCGGAAAATGCGGGAGCGGCTGGCGGCGGCGGGCGCGGCGGGGGGCGGCAACGTGCGGAAGGGCGCCAAAAAGGCGAAGCAGTCCAAGCGGCGGCGGTGATTATTGGGCCGCGGCCGCTGGCGGGGGGTTCGTGGTTCTTGTAATGGAGCGCGCTGCGTTGCGAAGGGTCGAGGGGGGGTGGGGCCGGGCGGGGTCGGCCAGAGCTGTTGCGCCGCCGCGCACATGCGCGCGAGCCCAGTCGCCCGCGCGCGCCCGCGCAGCGGTGTTTTGCGGCACGCGGCGACGGGTGGGCGCGGCCTCAAAACTCGAAGCGCTTTCGATTGTGCCTGACAAATCTCGAGTCGCAGTGCGCTCTTTTGCCCGCTGCCGTGTCGTGCGAGACCGCGACAGACCTCGACCTGCGCCCCCCCGACGCCCCCCTTGGGAGCGCCCGCATTCGCGAATTGCGCCGCTCTTGCGCCAATATATAGGCCACGCTGCGCGTCGTAGTAGGCCGATCTCAGGGCTCCGCCCCGCGCGCCAGGCCTCTCGCGCCATTATCGCGCCCGCCCTCCCCGCCCAAGCGCCAAGGGCGGCATCAGCAGCGGTCGAGGGCGCGGGCGGCGGCAGCGGCGGCGGCAGCAGCAGCAGGGCGATCACGGCGGGCGCGCGCGCGCGGCGCCATGGGAAACGCGCTCTGCCTCGCGCAGCGCGAGAAGAAGCCGCCCGACTACGCGACCGCCCGCATCAGCCCCATCCCCGCATTCCGGCGCCGCCGGCGCAGCAGCGGCGACGGCGCGTCCGCGGGCCCGCCGGGCGGCCGCAGCCTGCAGGACTGGTGCGTCGCCGCCGTGGCTGAGTCAGCGGAGCGGCTGGACATCTCTGTGCTGCCCTCCGAGCTGATCCAGCGCGTGGCGGACCACCTCGTGGACGAAGGTGATCTGGAGAGGGGGGGCGGGGGGGGGGGGTTGGGGCGCTTTGGGGGGTTTGAAGGCGCTTTGGGCGCTTTGGGGGCTGGGCTTCGGCCAGACACCCCCAGGCGTCGGCGGATCTGGCGCCTGGCGCTGATGGGGCGCCTTTGGCCGCTGGCGGGGGCGGCGTGCCTCGGGAAAGGGGGGCCCGGCATCGATCGTCACTCGACCGAAGCCCAAAGCGCTGGGTTGGCTGAACCCCAACCCAACCAAACGATCAGCAATCAACCAAAACCAACGAAACCGCAAACAAAACCCCCAGGCAAGCTGGATCTGCGGCTGCTGCCGCGTGCGCTCACGCCGTGGACCGACTCCCTCCCCCTCACCCGCTGCGACGGCGTCGACGACGCGTGGCTGGAGCGCGCCGCGGTGTGCAGCGGGCTGAGGGTGCTGGACATCACAAACTGCAACCTGGTGGGGAGTTGTGTCGGGTTTGGGGGTCGGAGCCGGCTGGCTGTTTTGGGGGGGGGGGGGCGGGGGACGGAGCCGACGGGCTGTTCTGGGGGCTGGCCGCCTTTTGCTCTCCTTGCCAAGACCAATCACGGCCCCCGCCCCCAACCATTTAAACCCAGAGACGCCCACAGCATTGACCCCCCCGGAAACAAAACCGCCCACCCAAACGCCTCCGAAACCGCCGCGCCCCCAGGTGACCTCCGCCGGGCTGCTGCGGCTGTCGGGGCTGCGGGGGCTGGCTGTGCTGCGGGCCAGCAACTGCCACGAGCTGGGGGATGACGCAATGGCCGCCATTGGGGGTGCGCGCCCGGCAAGGGGGGGAGGTCGTTTGCCGCTGCCAAACCGCGGGGGCGCGGGGGCCTGCCACAAGACAGGGGGAGCACCGAGCTGGAACGGCCTTTTCAAAACCCCAACCAAACCAAACCAAACCAAACCAAACCAAACCAAACCAAGGCTTCACGCGCCTGCGGGAGCTCCGCCTGGACGGTTGCGAGGCCATAACCGACGCCGGCGCCTCGGCGCTCTCCGGACTGCCCGCGCTGCGCACGCTGAGCCTCGGAAAGTGCGCCCGCCTCGGGCCCGGGGGGCTGGCCGCGGTGGGGAGGCTGGGGCAGCTTACGGAGCTCGATTTGGGGTGGTGCCGCGGCATCGGCGGCGGCGGCGGCGGCGGCGCGGGGCCGGGGCCGCCGGCCGCGGGGCGGGCGGGCCCGGCGGCGGCCGCGGCGGCCGTAGCCGCGTTCGGCGGCCCGCCGCCCGGCGCGCTGGCTGCCGCCGCGGCGCTCGCCGCGGCGCTGCCGGCGGCCGTTGGCGCGGCCGCCGCCGCCGCCGCCGGCGGCGGGGACGCCGCTGCGCCGCTGCCGCCGCCGCCTGCGGCGCGCGCGCCCGGGGCCAGCCCCGCCCTGCACCTGGAAACGCCCGGCGGCGCCTGCGGCCCGCTCGCGCCGCTGGCCGGCCTGACGGCGCTGGTGCGGCTCAACCTGTGCGCGGCGCGCGTCGGCGACGACGCGCTGCGGCCGCTGGCGGGGCTGACGGCGCTTACCAGTCTGGACCTTTCGGGTGGGGGGGGGGGGGGGGTTGCGGGGGTTTTCTTTCGCTTGTTCTACGCTTTTTTGTTCTACGGCTTGGTTTTTTTTCGGATTTTTTGGTCTGCAACAGACGCGCGTCAGCGGCGGCCGCTTTCCAGCGCCCTGCCTGCCGCCGAGGTGGGGGCCCCTGCAACCTCTCACTGCCCCCCCAAAAAATGAAACCCGAAAACCGAAACCGCAGGCAACCCCCGCGTAACAATGCGCGGCCTCGCTGCGGCGCTCCTCCCGCCGCCGCTCGCCGCCGCGGCCGCCGCCGCGCGCCCGCCGCCCCCCGCCGGCTGCCGCCGCCTCGCGCGGCTGCGGCTGCGCGACTGCTCGGTTCCCGACGGCGGCGCGGGCTTCGACGGCCTCTGCTCCCTCGCGCCCACCCTTCGGGCCCTCGACCTGAGCTGCACCCGCGTCGGCGGGCGGGGCCTGCTCGCGCTGGCGCGGTTGACCGGTTTGACCGAGCTGCTGCTGGACATGTGCCCCGTGACTGATGAGGGCTGCGCCGTTTTTTCGGCGCTGACTAATCTCGAGAGCCTGGAGCTGTCAGACACAGAGGTGGGGCGGGGGGGGTGGGTGGGATGGTTTCTCATTGGGAGGGGGTTTGGGAGGGGTTTGGGGCTTTGGGCGGGTTTGCGGGGGGTGGATGGTCTTCCGTGGTTTTCCGAGTGTTTCGAGTCCCGAGGTTGTGCGCCCTCTCCCCCCTCCTGAACTTTTCGAGGCAGCAAGCTCTAGCTCGGCGACAGAAGGATAAACAAAAAACAAAACAAAAACGACAAACGCAGATCGGCGACGCAGGCGCGTCCCAGCTGGCGCGCCTGCCGCGGCTCGAGCGGCTGGGGCTGGGGGACACAAGCGTGGGCGACGGCGCGGTGGCGGCGCTGACCGGGCTGGTGAGTCATTTGTGGTTTTGGGGGTTTGGGGTGGGCTCTGTTTGGGGGGGCTTTCTGGGCCCCAAACAACCCCCGACAGGTTCAACACCACCAGCCAAACTGCACGAAAAGCGCCCCCCGCCCATTAACACAACCCCGAAAAACAGTCCCGGGCGGCGCGCCTCAACCTGGACGCGCGCCACCACATCGTTGCCAAACCCCTCTAAAAACACCCTCGCAAAAAAAAACCCAAACCCCCAAAAACAGTCCCGGCTGGCGCGCCTCAACCTGGACGCGCGCCACGTTAGCGACGAGGCGCTGCGGCTGGCGCTGCCGCTGGCGCCGACGCTGCGGGAGCTGGACCTTTACAGCTGCAGGGTGGGCGGTTTTGGGCGGTTTCAAGGGGCGGCTTGGTCGGTTTTGAAGGGCGTTTTATTGAGGCTTTTTCGTGGTTTGTTTTCTGGTTTCGGTGTGTGATTATGGTGGCTCTCCGGCAAAGCCGGTCCTCCCCCCAACCGATACCACAACCGCCACAGGTGACGCTGCGCGGCGCGGCCGCCCTCCCGGCTTACACCGCCCTCACCCACCTCTTCCTCTGCGGCGGCTGGCTCACGGGTGCGCCGGCGCCTTTGCCCTCCAACAACCGCCACGCGCCAGCGCTTGGGCCGCGCAGCGCGCCGCATGCGCGCGCCGGCTTTGGCCGTGGGGCGCCGTGCGGCACGCGCATGGAATGCGCCCGCATGCACACTGCCACATGCAAACTGCTGCATGCGTCACCAGTCACCACCCTGCAGGGAGAGACAGCCCAAACCGCCGCCCCCCAACCGACCCGCCCTCGCTCCCTACCTCTGCCCTCTCCCATTCAAAGACCGGTCAGTTGTGGAGATCGCCAAACTGCCCAGCCTGCAGCACCTCAGCATCGCCCAAAACCCCCGGTGAGGGGTTTTTTGGTCTCCCGCGGTTCTTAGTCCCTCGCGCTCCCGCTGTTTCTGCTTGTGGTGGGCTTTCCAGCGTCGGCGGAAAGCCAGGCAACGCCCCGTCGCTTTGGAAAGAGTCGAAAGACAGACCCAGTCCAGAAGGGACGCGCTTTGTTTGACTGCGCCGCACCACGGTCAAAGCCACGGTCCAAACGCATCCACTCCACCGAAACCCGACCCCCCAAACCCCAAAACAACACCGCCGGAAAAAGGCTCACCGACGCGGCGCCGCGCGCGCTCGCCGACGGCGCGTGCGCGCAAACTCTGGAGGCGCTGAACCTCACCGGCACGGGCGTGGGGGACGGCTGCGTGGCGGCGCTCGCGGGGATGCCGGTGAGTCGCTTTGTAATCAGTCGCATGACAAAAACGTTAGGACTAATACCGCGCGTCCGTTTCTTTTTTCCTAAGAAGAAAGGAAAACTTGTTGTAAAGACTTGTTAAACTCGGCCGCTTGGTTTGCAAGGGGGTTGTCACGTTTCAAAACCGCCCTGAACCTGGACCTGATGGGTTTATGGGAAAGGGAGGCCCAGCCCCCAACGCTGGCCGGGCCCCCAATCCAATGAGGAAAACGCCACAGCCGACGGCCCGCCAACCAAACACCAAACGCCCCTCCGCTCCGCTCCCGCCCCGCCCGCCCCAAACCCAAAAGGTGCTGTCCGTGGTCGCGCTGGGCAACACGCGCGTGTCCCGCGCCGGCGCCGACTCGCTGCGCCGCGCGGCGCCGCGGGTGCTGGTGAAGCACCCGCCCCACTGCTGCTGCGGCGGCAGGGCGCCCGGCGGCGGCGGCGGCGGCGGCGCGGCGCACGCGGGCGCGTGAGCCTCCGCGCGCCCTTGCGGTCTGCCGAAAGCGGCGCTCGCTCTCGCGGCTCCCCCTCTCTCTTGCCTTCCCCAAACAAGAGAGGATAAGCTAACAGCCGGCCGCGCGCGCCCGCATCTCGGGCGCCGACCCCGCGGCGCCCTTTTCGCCCAATGCCACAAGGCGGGCCCCTCCCCTCGCCCCGCCAAAACCCTTCGCCCGGGCCAGCCTCCCCAAAGGCGCGTGCCCCCCCCCCCCCCCCCCCCCCCCCCCCCCCCCGCGCTACCCGGCCAGGGCGCCCTGCCGCCGTTGCTGGTTGCGTGCCGCCGGCCAGGTCGGGCCCGCGCGGCGCCGCGCGGCGCCCCCTCTTCCTCCCCCCCCTCTTTGCCACGCCTCCCTGCCTGCCGGCCCTTCATTTTTGTTCGCCCCTCCTTTGACCCCTCAGGCGCAGTTTTGTCCCGCGCACTCCGCGCCCGCCTGTCCGGCTGCCCGCAGCCCCGTGCGCGGCCCCCACCCGGCACCGCTCCTTGGTTGGCACCCGGCCATCCTATGCATGTATGCCCCCCCACCTTCCCCGCCGCCTGGCGCGCCGCCTGTACTGCCTGCCCAAGTTGTACTGACTAATAGGATTGTACTGCTCAGGGTTGCGTAACCCGTACCGCCTCGCCCCGGCTGGACCCGGCCACTCCATGCCCCGGCCCATGGCTTGTACCGCTCCCATCTGCACTGCCTGCCACCCGTCCGTACTGCCTGCCACACCGCCCCTGCCGCGGCGAAAAGAGCTACCTGGGCAGTTTGTTTTGAGGCCCGTTTGGGGGGGCAAAGGATCCTCTCAGCCCAACACCCGGCATGCGCCGCCCCCGCCTTGTGCCGCGCGGCGGCGGCCCGATCCCAAACACCGCCGCCGCCGCCAGCCGCTGGCGGCGGCGGCCGGGCGCATGCGCGCGCGCACGCGTGCATGCGCTTTGCGTGGCTGAAAACACCCACAACCGCCGCCGGGCAGCGATCCCCTCCCCCTCACAAGGGGAATCCACACCCCCAGGGGCGGTCGAATCTGTACCAACAAACGCGCACCCTGCTCCAGCACCGGCGCGCGCCATGTAAGCAAGCATCCCCGCTGCGCTCTTGGACCCAACCCCGGGGGCAGCTGCTGCGCCTGCGCCTGGGCTGCGCAAGCGGGGCGCGCCGCCAGCGTGGTGCAGGCGCAGCTGCCGGCCAGTCGCGCGCGCGCCAGGGTTTGGGCCCTGGCCGGGTTGGGCCCGGAGCGCAGGGAAGGGGGGCTGGCCTCGGTCAGGCTTGCACAGTCCAGCCGAACATTTGGTTTTTACATTTGTGGGGTGGGAGTGGGGGTGTTCACAAGCCCTGCCTTTTCGCTTTCGCCCCAGTACGCATAAGATCTCTTTTGGAGGGAAAACCGGTTCTAGCGAGCGGGTCAGTCCGGTGGCGGCATGCAGGCGGTCGCCGCCGCATTGGGGGTGGGTGGCGCATGGCCGCGCGCGGCGGCGGGTTCTGCGTGGGCATGCGCGCATGCGCTGGCATAAGCATGCAATTGTGCGGAGTGCATGCCACGATCATGCGTGCATGCCAACCGGGCGAGCTCAAATGGGCGACGCATGGCGACGCGTGCGCACTCACATGCGAGGCGCTTGCCGGCGCAATCAAATTCCAACAGGCGAGCCCGGCCCCGCGGCCGCGCTCAGCCCCGCGCCGCCCCCGCCCCCGCGGCCGCGGCGCGCAGCAGCCGTCGGCCCGAGGTCCAGACGTCCCCCCACCGCGACCCGACCGCCGACGGCAGCGCGTCCGCGGGCGCGGGGGCGGGGGCCGGCAGGTAGGCAGGCGCCGGCGCATAGACCGGCGTGGGCACCGGGACAGGTATGTAAGCCGGCGCCGCCGGCGCCGGCGCGGGCGCCGGCGCGGGCGCCGGGGCCGGCACAGGCGTGGGCACGTAGAAGGGGACGTACATGGGCTGCGCCGGGGCCGGCGCCGGCGCGGCCGCCGGGGCCGGCGCCGGCGCGGCCGGCGGCATGGCCGGCTGCGGCAGTTGGATCACGTAAACCTGCGGCCCCGCGGGCGCCGCCGGCGCGGCCGCGGCGGGCGCGGCCGGGAGGCCCGGCCACTGCGGCAGGCCCGGCACGGGCGGCAGCCCGGGGACCGGGGCCGGCAGGCCGGGCACGGTCGGCGGCGCCGGCGCTCCAGGCACCTCTGGCAGTCCAGGGACCGGGGGTAGTCCGGGCACCGGGGCCGGCAGTCCGGGCACGGTCGGCGGCGCCGGAGCTCCAGGCACCGGCGGCAGTCCAGGAACGGGCGGCAGTCCGGGCACCGGCGGCAGTCCGGGCACCGGTGGCAGTCCAGGGACCGGCGGCAGTCCGGGCGCGCCCGGCGCCGCGCCGGCCTGATCTGCCTCGTAGTCACCACCGGCGGCACCGCCGGGCGCCGGCGATGCGCCCGGCACTGCACCCTGCAGCGCGCCCGGCAGCGCGCCCGGCGCAGGCGACGCGCCCGGCAGTGCGCCCGGCACTGCTCCCGGCAGAGCGCCCGGCACTGCTCCCGGCAGAGCGCCCGGCGCGGGCGACGCGCCCGGCAGCGCGCCCGGCACTGCGCCCGGCACGGCCCCCGGACTGCCGCCGGGCGCCGCGCCCGGACTTCCGGCCCCCGGCGGCTCTTCGTAGTCTCCCGTCGGCGCGCCCGGCGCGCCCGCGGCGGTCGCGTTGGCGCCGCCGAGCGTGGTGGTCCCGTTGGCGCCGCCCAGGACAGAGGTGGCGTTTGCCCCGCCGAGGGCCAAGGTCCCGTTGGCGCCGCCGAGGGCGTCGGTACCGTTGAGCCCCGCCCCCATCGCCGCCGCCGTGCCATTGAGCCCCGGCCCCGCCGCCGCCGTGCCGTTGGCGCCGGGGGGGCCGCCGGCGGCTTCGTAGTCGCCGCCGCTGCCGGGGCCGCCGTCCATTGGCTGCGGCGGCCCGCCGGGAGGGGCCGTGCCGTTGGCGCCCAGAGCTCCCATGGGGCCAAGTGCAGTGCCGTTGGCGCCCAGCGCGCCCATGGGGCCAAGCGCGGTGCCGTTGGCGGCCATCGCGCCCATAGCGCCGGCGGCGCCGCCGTCTGCTTCGTAATCCCCTCCCTCCGGCGCCGTGCCGTTGCCGCCCGCAGCCGTGCCGTTGGCGCCCAGCACGCCCAGAGCACCGAGCGCGGTGCCGTTTGCGCCCATCGGCCCCGCCGCGCCGAGCATGGGGAGCATCATCCCGCCCGCGGCGGTGCCGTTCACGGCCCCGCCGGGCCCCCCGTCGGCGGCGGCGTCGTCTCCGTAATCGCCGCCCCCGGCCCCGCCCGCGCCCGCGTCCGTGCCGTTCCCGGCGGCGCCGGTGGCGTTGAGCCCGGTGGCGTTCAGGCCGGGCGCGCCGAGGGCGGATGCGGGGCCGGCTGCGCCGGCGCCCCCGCCCCCGTCTTTGCCTGCGTAGTCGCCTGAGTAGTCGCCCTCGTCCCCGGCCCCGGCGGTGCCGTTTGAGGTGCCGTTGGCGTCGCCGGGCGCGGTGGCGTTCAGACCGGTGGCGTTGAGGGCGGTGCCGTTGAGGCCGGGGGGCAGCAGGGCACCTGGCATGCCGGGCGCGCCGAGGGCGGATGCGGGGCCGGCTGCGCCGGCGCCCCCGCCCCCGTCTTTGCCTGCGTAGTCGCCTGAGTAGTCGCCTTCGTCCCCGGCCCCGGCGGTGCCGTTTGAGGTGCCGTTGGCGCCGCCGGGCGCGGTGGCGTTGAGGCCGGGCAGCGGCGGGGCGCCGCGCGCGCCGAGGGCGGATGCGCGGCCGGCGCTGGGGCCGGCCGTAGGGCCGGCCGGACCCGGTGGCCCGCCTCCTGCCACGTCTTCTGCTGAGTAGTCCCCCTCCTGCCCATCGTCCGCCGCCGCGCCGTCGGCGCCCGGCTCGCCCCCCGCCGCCGTCGCGTTCGCGCCGCCGGACGCGGCGGCGGCGCGCGCCGCCATGGCTGCGGCGACGAGCTCGGCCGGCCCGGGCTTGCGCGCAGGCGAGGGCGAGGGCGAGGGGGAGGGCGAGGGCGATCCGCGCTTGGGCGCGGCCCCCTTGGCCGCGGGGCCCGCGCCGTCGTCTTCAGCTGCGTAGTCACCCGAGTCATCCGCTGAGGAAGCGGTGGCGGCGCCCTTGGGCGCAGGGCTGGCCGACTTGGCCGTGGCCGACTTGGCCGTGGGCTTGCGCGAGGGCGCCGGCGCGGCACCCTTGGCCGCGGGGCCCGCGCCGTCGTCTTCAGCTGCGTAGTCACCCGAGTCATCCGCTGAGGAAGCGGTGGCGGCGCTCTTGGGCGCGGGGCTGGCCGACTTGGCCGTGGCCGACTTGGCCGTGGGCTTGCGCGAAGGCGCCGGCGCGGCACCCTTGGCCGCGGGGCCCGCGCCGTCGTCTTCAGCTGCGTAGTCGCCCGAGTCATCCGCTGAGGAAGCGGTGGCGGCGCCCTTGGGCGCGGGGCTGGCCGACTTGGCCGTGGCCGACTTGGCCGTGGCCGACTTGGCCGTGGCCGACTTGGCCGTGGGCTTGCGCGAAGGCGAGGGCGCGGCGCGCGTGGCCGTGGGGCCCGCGCCGTCGTCTTCAGCTGCGTAGTCACCCGAGTCATCCGCTGAGGAAGCGGTGGCGGCGCCCTTGGGCGCGGGCCTGGCCGACTTGGCCGTGGCCGACTTGGCCGTGGGCTTGCGCGAAGGCGAGGGCGCGGCGCGCGTGGGCGAGGCGCCCTTGGCCGCGGGGCCCGCCGCATCGTCTTCAGCTGCGTAGTCACCACCCGAGTCATCCGCCGCGCCGCCGGCGGCCTTGGCGGCGGCGGCGGCGTCCGCGGCGCGCTTGGCGGCGACGATTTCGGCGGGGCCCGGCTTAGAGGACGGCGAGGGCGCGCCGGCGCGCTGCATGCCCTGGGACCCGTCTGTTTCGGGCGGGGGCGGGGGCAGGGGCGAGGGTTGGGTTGGGGGCTGGGGCGCGTGGGCCGCATTCGAACGGCGGCCGGGCGCGCAGCTGCGTGCGCCGCCGGCGTGCGCACGTGGCGTCTTGAGGCGCGGGCCAGGCTGATCCAGGCTCAGGGTTGACCCGTGGGGCAGCTGCCGGCCGGCGGGGCTGCCAGCTGGCTGCGAGCCCGCAGGCGCTTGTGGGTGGCCGCCGACAGCTGCAGCGCGCAAGGGCCCGGCCGCCCGCTCCTAAATCCCCCCGAAGATGCCCAGACCGTGCACGCCGGCGGAGCTCACCCCAAGAGGACAGGTGTCGCTGGGTTGGGGCCGGCATGCGCGCCGGCGCAGCCGCGGCCGGGCCCGCCAACGCTAGCAGCGCTGCCGCGGCGCACAGCGCGAGTGCGAACCACGCCCGCGCGCCCGCGCCCGAGCGCGGGGCCATGGGCTTCTTTCTGCGCGCTGTCATGTTTTCACCCGTCCATCCACGCTGCGGCCGTGGGAGGTCGACGTCGAGGACGAGGTTGCCCGCGCGCTCACACGAAGAAGCTCGCCGCCCCGCGCCCTTTGTCGGGGCTGAATGGCGCTGCACTGATTTGCGAATTGCTGCGCTGGCTTGGGCCTGGGCTGCGCCTGGGCTGCGCTTCTCGCCGACGGTGGGCTGGTGACACCAGTGCGTGCGAGTAGGCGCCTACTTGCGCTAGCTTAAAAGTGGTGGAGACGGAATTAGGAACGCAATTGCGCCGCAGGACTGCCTTTGGCCTCCAGTCGCCGCCGCCGCCCCGCGTTCCAACGCCGCCGGCCGCTGTCCTGCCGCACGGCCGCGGGCGGCCTGCCGCGCGCCCGCGCGGCTGGGCGCGCTCAGACGCAGGATCCGCCCACCCACTGCCGGAAAGGCGCAACTGTTACACAACAGGCGGTGCGCCGCACGCGCGGCGGCGTGATGACAGGCGCGGGGGCAGAGGCAACAACGCGGCCCCGCGTGGAGCAACGGCGCGTGTGCGAGTCGAAGGGGGGGCTGCAACGAAAGGAATCGAAATGGCAACTGGGAAAGGGGGGAGGGCGCGGCGAAACACAACCAGCGAAGCGGGCGGGGCGTGGGGTTGACTCGACACTACGCGACCTGCAGACGCCGGGTGGAGCACGCGGCAGCTTCCTGTATCGCGCGCGGCTTGCTTGCTCACGACTCCCATCACGCTTCCCCCTCCAGTAGCGGGGCCTCCACGCCGCCCGGCAGCCCCTCGGGCTCGCCCGCGCCGACGCCGCCGCGCCGCTTGCCGCCGGTTGCGGCGGCGGCGGCGGCCTCGCCGCGGCGGCGCGGCGCGCCGCAGGCCGCGTCGAGCGGGCTGCGGGCGGGGGGTTGGGGTTCGGAAAGGGGCGCTTTTGAGACAGTGTTTTTTGGGGGGAGGTGGAGGCGCCAATCTCCCCGGCCTCCAGAGCAAACACTGCGCTGCCCCCAATCCCCCCGGCCCGGCTCAAACCCGACCAAACTGACAAGCCCCGCTTCCCCCCCCCCCCGCGCGTGCCTGGTTTAGTTGAGCGCAAAGGCAAAGTGCCAAGCTTCCCCAATAACCCGACTAACTAAAAAAACCCAAAACAAAAAACCCGCGCGCCTGGGGTAGTTGAGCGCAAAGGCGAATGCACCGCTGAGCAGGCCGATGGCCATGCCGCAGTTGACGTCGCTAAAGTCGTGCTGGCGGCGGTTTCGGCGGTTTTACGTGGTTTTTGGGGAGGTTTTTGTTGGGGTTTTCGGTTTTTGTGGTTTTCCAACACCGTTTATGTGACAGATTTCGGTTGGGGCTTTTTGCGATATCACCAGGGGCCTGGGGCAGTTTGAGCGGGGTTGGGACGGCGCACGCAATGCACGCAGCGACGGGCACGCATTGGCAAACTAGGTGGCAAACCACGCAACCAAAGCACGCAGCAAAACCGCAACCCACGCAACCAAAACGCAACGCACGTAACCAAAAGCGGGGCGGCGCGCGCACCTTGTACCCCGCCAGCCGGCTCATTGTTATGAAGGCGGCCAGCCCCAGCGGCAGCAGGCACAGCACCGCAACGGCAAAGTGGCCCTGGGGGGGCGGCGGTTCGGGCGGTGTTTTCGGCGGTTTTGGGTGCGCGCGTTTGGGCGCGTGCGTGCACCGCAACGGCAAAGCGGCCCTGGGGGGGCGGCGGTCCGGGCGGTTTTTTCGGCGGTTTTGGGTGTGCGCGTGTTTGGGCGCGTGCGTGCTGCACGGTCGAAACCGCAGCCCGGATGCCCAAACCCCGCCGATCCCCCACCACGCCGATCCCCCAACACCCAGGCACCCACCGGCCGCGGGGAGACGAAGAGGCGCGCGTGCGAGCAGAGCCGCAGCGTCGGCACCGTGAAAACGGCCCAGGCCCGAAATCGCACCCGCAAATCCAACAACCCCCACGGAAAAACCGCACCCACCGGCCGCGGGGAGACGAAGAGGCGCGTGCGCGAGCAGAGCCACAGCGTGAGCACCGTGAAAACGGCGAAGAACTCGGCGGCGTGGCCGGAGGGGTAGGAGTAGCGGCCCTCGTCGATGGTCGAGGGGTCGTGCGTCGCGAGGCGCGCAAACCTGGTTTGACCGGGGTTTGACCGGGGTTTGACCGGGGTTTGACCGGGGTTTGAGCGGGGTTTGGCTGGGGTTTGAGTGGGGTGTGGGCTGTGGGTTTGACCGGGACATGGCTTGGGTTTTGACCGGGGTTGATGAGTGGGGTGTGGGCTGAGGGTTTGATTGGGGCTTCAGTGGATTGTGGCTTGAGGTTTGACCGGGGTGGGTGTAGGGTGTGACCGAGGTGCAGCTGGAGGTTTGACCAGGCCGTTGACTACGTTCACAAAACCACGGCCCGATCAAGCCACTGACCCAAGCGGCAGCAAAAGGGATCAGATCCATTTTTTCGACAAGGGGCGACGCCCAAAACACGGGGCACCTTGAAAAAAAAGGGCCCCTCCCGCAGGAAAAAAAAGAGCCCCCAGCAAGGCAAATCGGAAGTAAGGGCGGGGCAACGCCGCCGAAAGGTGGCACGGCCGTTTGAGAGCGACAACTGATGAAGCGAGCAAGCCCCAAGCGCGGGGAGCCCACCAGTCGGGCCGGAGGCGCCCCACGAGGTTCATCCACTTTTTGAAGGAGCTCTCCACGGCAAAGGCCTCCAGGGTGGACAGCATCAGGTGGTGCCTTTTTTCGCGGCGTTTTTTGGGGTGGGGGGTCGATTGTTTGGTGTGGGTGGGGGTGCGTGGCAAAGGGGCCTGCATCAGGTGGTGCCTTTTTTCGCGGCGTTATAGTTGTCTTTTAGGGGGAGCCGACTCGTGAGCCAACTGAAAAAGCACCGCCCCACACTGCCCCGCCCCACCCCAAACGAATTGGGACCAACACCCCCCTCCCCCCCCCTTCCACCAGTCGAGCGCCAGCCGGATCCACCCGCCCAAGCCCGCCCCAAACAGTTTGGAACCACCCCCCCCCCCACCAGTCGAGCGCCCTGTCCCCCGCGGCCACCCCAAAGCGGAGGAACTGCGCCGCCGCGCCGACCACCGCGGGCGTGGCAAACTCGATCCAGAACTTTTGGTTTTCTGTTGCGTGCGGTTTTGGGTTTGTTTTTGTTGGGTTGGGTTTGGTACATAGGTTGGGTGTGGTTTGGATTTGGGTTGGGTTTGCGTTTGTCTCGAGCTTTGCGTTTGTCTCGAGCTTTGCGTTACGCAGGGTGCGTTCCATACTTACGCGTTTCTTTCCAAGAAAAGCGAACGCAGGGGCCAACGCCAATCAAAGAAAGCAAATGCACACGCTATGCACACGTAATGCACACGCAGAAAGGACAAAGCGGCGCCCCACCCGTGAGGGGGACGTGGACCGAGGGGTACGACAGCGAGGGGTCCCCCGGCACGTAGGCGCGCCGCAGCGGCTTGATGACGGGGCCGGGGATTGTGAAATTGACCACGATGAGCGCTATGGCGAGCAGCCAGTCGTCTGTGTGGGGTTTTTTTGGGGGGGGGGGGAAGGGGGCGGTTCGTCGGCAGGGGGGGCGCGCGCGCGCGCAGAGGTGCGGCGCGCGCCTGCGGCGAGCGTGGCGCATGGCCATGCGCGGGCGGCGGCGGTGCGGTGTGGCGGCAGCGCAAAGGCGATGGCGGCGGGCGCCGGAGGGCGCCGCGCTCGTGCTCGCGCCCGCCCCGCGGACGCCGCCGGCGCGCGGGCCGGCGAGCGGGCGCCCCGCCCCCTGCGGGCTCACAGAGGTATCCATCGCGCACAAAGTGCCTCACGGCCACTTCGCGCCACTGCCGCGCTCGGGCGCGGGTGCGGCCGGTGCCCTCGTCCATGTCACGGGATCACTTCCGCGGAGTTCTTCTGGCCCGCGTCGCTTGCGTATGAAGAAGGCCGAGCCGGAAACTTTCATTGTACGCCACCAGCGCGTCGGCACGAGCTTCATACACCAGCAGGCGGCAGGCACACCAGGGTGTGATCTCGGCCAGTGGGCTCGCAAGACCCCCGCTGAGCCCGCCAATGATGGCGCCGCGCAGCCCTCTCGCGATCCTGCCGCGGGCCGCTGCGCTGCTGCTGCTCCTGCTGCTCGCCGCCCCGGCGCGCGCCGCGCGCCCCGCCGGGGCGGGATCCGCGCCGCCGTCGCTGGGCATCCGCGCACGCGCCGGCGACGACCCGCCAGAGCCGGACCCGCCCGCTCCCGAGCCCCCGTCGCCGTCGCCGCCGCCGCCGCCGCCGCCGCCGCCGCCGCCGCCGCAGCCCGAGTGCATGTGGCGCGAGTTCCACCGAGGCGCGCTTGTTGGGGACGGCGCGAGGCCGGGGCGGGGCGCGATCCGCACGGTCGCGACGGCCGGCGGCGGCCGCAAGCCGGCGGCGCGGCCCCATCAGAGCTCTCTGATCATGCGCATGCGCAGCGGCTGAGGAGCGTGCGCGCGCGAATGCGCGCAGCAAAACATAAGCGCCAACGTGCTCCGTTCGAATTTCAAAAAACCCTCAGGGCCCAACATTTCGGCTTGGGAGTTCCAGCTCGCGCCGCACCGCCACAAGGTGGGCTGGTTCGGTCGAACATTGGTCAAACTTGGGTTTAGTCCCTAGCCCCTATTCCCGTGCACGCCTCCACCTTCGCTTGGGCTCAGTTCTGTTGCCAAGCCCACAGTAAACGACCCAAAACGTGAAACAAACTAAACCCCGCAGATCCGGGACCGCCGGCGCGGCATCCATCGGGTGGAGAAGCTGATGCGCGCGCTGACGGCGGCGCCGGGCTCGGGCGTTCAGTTCGTGGAGGGGTCGCGCTGGATGAGCGTTTACGAGGAGGTTTCATACATGGTGCGGGCTGGAGGGGGGGTGTTTGCGCGCGCTTTGGAGCTTGAATAGCGGTGCAGTTTTCAGGGTGAAGGTTTGTAGAGCTTGGGGCACGGTCCCGTGGTCGATCGGTTAAGCCCAAAGCAGTGCCAATGGCGCCATTCCCCAATGCCCCTCCACCCAAACTCTCACACGACCAACCCCCCGACCAGGCCACCACCTGGGAGGGCGGCGCGCTGCACCCCAAGCGCGCGCGCAAGAAGCACCCATTCCCCTGGAGGGGCGTAGGGTACCTTCGGTGGGCGGTTTTGCCTCTTTCCCGGCGGTTTCTTCTTTTGGGGCGGTCCGGGGCGGTTCTTTCTTTCCCGGCAGCTTGACGGGGGCGGGTTGCGCCGCGCCGCGCCGCGCCGCGCCTCTGCGGATGCCTGAAAAGCCCCCAAACGCCAGCGCGCCCTGCGCGGCTCCCTAAAAACCCTAAACCCTAATTCCTGCGCGGCGCGAAAACCGCCCTGCCCCCACCCCCAAAACCGGCCCCCTTCCCCGCCAGGCTGCGGCGCTACATGCTGACCGTGCCGGCCGGCGCCTATGTCCCCAGCGCGATGCAGGGCAGCGCGGACATCACATTCAAAATGAAAAAGGCGCGCCCGCTGTTTTTTGCGTTGTTTGCGCCTGTTTTGCCCATCTTTGCATGTTTTTGTGCGCCTCGTCCCTTCTGTATGGGTGCCTTCGGGGGAGTTCTGCCCCGCACAGCCTGCATCAAGCTATCGTCCTGCCCCTGGTGCAACGCCGCAAGCCCGCAAACAAAAAAACACAAAAACAAACGCAAAACAAACAGGTCGACACCGAGCGCGGCGTCGCGCCGCTGCTGCTGCCGGCCGCGCCTGCGGGCGCGAAGCTCACCGCCAAAGTGGAGAACGACGTGCATTGTGAGTCATGCCTTGTTTGACCACGTTTGACCACGTTTGACCGGGCTCGGCGGGGCTGGATCCGGTTTGGCTGGGCTTGGGGGAAGTCGGCGGCGCGGCGGTGCGGGCGGCGCCCCAAAAGGGTCGGCAATCGCTGAAAGCTGCCCGAGCTTTATTTTCTCAACCGGCGTTGACCCGACCTTGACTGCCCGCCCCCTCTGAACGAAACACGCCCGCCCTGACTAAAACCCAGGCAACCACACGCGCGACACGATGAGCCCCCTTTACAGGTGCGCTCGAAAGGCCGCCCCAGCTCGCGCCGCTCTGGATCTCCGTTGCATTTCCCCCGCCGGCGCCTGCTGGCGGCCCGTGCGTGACGATTTGTCACCCATGATTTGTCACCCGTGATTTGTCACCCACGATTTGTCACCCAGCAAGCCCCCGGCCCAGCGTCTGGCCCAATCACGCAACCCGCCCAACCGACCACCCCCAGGCCCGTGCCCAACACGCTCAACATCTCGACGGCCGCTGGGGTGGCTGACTACTACCCAAACCTGGCAGAGGTGACAGCCACCCCTTTACTCATCATTTTATTCATAAATTCTTACTTGTGTTTTGCTTTGTCCAATCGACCCTGTTTGGTTTTGTTATGTGTTGGGTTGGGGTCTGGGCGGGTGCGAACTGGCACGCGACCCCAAAGGTAAGTTGTTGCGCTCTCTCAGCGCAGCAGGGCAGCAAGCACAAATCAACTCGAATGCGGAACGGCGAAAACATGAAAGGAACCTAAACGAAGCAATTTAAACGCCGCAACGGGGCAGGTGGCGCTGCTGGACCCCTCTGAGCCGCTGCCCTTCATGCACCGCGTTTGGCGCGCCAAAATCGTTTGGACCGTCGTCTTTGCCGGCGTGGTGGGGGAGGCAAACCTGGTCATAAAGGTCAGCCCAAGGAGCGGGGGCAGGGAGGGGCGGCCGCCTGGAGCCGCTCGCACCAACGCTCCCCTCCCCCGCCTCCCCGCTCCGCCCCGCAATAGCGCCCCGTCCCTCCAACTCTCCGCAACACCCCAACCCACCCCACCCCGCCCCGCCCCCAGTACAACACGAGCTTCCAGGACGCCGTGGCGGGCTGCTGCAACCCCAAAAACGGGGAGTTCAGCCTCCGGATCAGGTGGGGCGCGGTTTTTGGCGCTTTTGGGCGCTTTCCCAGCTGACTCTTGTTGAACCGGCGATCCAGAGCCAGAGCAAGTGCCGGTTTGGGCTGAACCAACGCGAGCCGGTGCTACCAGAGCACACGCAAGCAAGCGGGAGCGAGAAACGAATTGAAACGCGCACCCGCCCCCCAAACCCTAAACCCTAAACCCTACACCCTGAACCCCCATAAGGCGCGAGGTGGCGGGCCCCGAGTCGGAGCGGCGGATGGCGGCGGCGCTGGACGCGGTGGCGTTTGCGGCACAGGCGCGCGCGCAAAGCGGCTTGTCTGCTGACTTGTTTTTTTTTTGCACAACCCACGCTCGGCCATGCAGCCCTTCCCGCTTTTTCCTGTCAGAACAAGGGGCGCCCCTCCCCCCGTCTTTGGATTCAATTCCGCCCCACCCCCCTAGCCTGAAACCCGCCACTCAACCGCAGTGCAAACGCCCCAGCAACCGCCCAAAAACCGCCCGAAACCTCCGAACAAACCCCAGGCGTTCAGGAACGAAGGCTGGGACGAGAAAACCGCCGCCTGGACCCCCCGGCCCAGCCCCTCGCCGGGGCCGCAGCCGCCGAGCCCCCAACCGCAGCCCCCGAGCCCCCAGCCGCCGTCACCGCCGCCGCCGTCGCCGTCGCCGCCGCCGTCGCCGTCGCCGACGCCGTCGCCGACGCCGTCGCCCTCAGCCGCTGCGCCCGCCGGCGCGGCTTGGGACGACGCGGTGCGCGCTCCGCCGCGCGGCGGGGGGACCGAGGCCGCCGCAGCCGCCGCCGGCGCGCTGCGCCGCGCCGTGGGCGCCGCCGCGCGTGCCTGGCTCTCGGCGGCGCGCGGCGGCGGCGGCGCCGCCGTTGGGCCTGCTCCTGCAGTTGCCCAGGCTTAGGAATGTCCGCATTCAAAAAGCATTTCTGGCACACAACCTTTTTTGAGCTCGCGGCATGCGATTCTTTGAAAACAAAAATTGGTGTTTGCGGGTAACAACGACGAATTAAAGTTCAAGAGGCGACGACTGCAGTTTTGACCGCATTTTTGACCGCAAGCTTGACTGCCGTTTTGGGGGCGAGGCCGCAGCGCTACGCCTGCAAGCGTCCTTGCGGGCTTTGGTCAACGCAGCTGGGTAGGGAGCTGCGGCGTCCTGCAGCAGGGCGTGGACGCGGGGGGCACTCGGGTGCGCACTCGGCGCCGCCAATCGCCGCTGATCTGCTGCGCCGCTGCGGCCCGCGCTCCACAAGGCCCCCCGCCGCCACCACGGGCAGGCCCTCCTCACATCCCTGGTGCCACGGAGCTCAACATACACACGCTATCTCGGCCCCGGCAGCCGCGGCACCTGCGCCTGGGGCGCGGAACCCTCCTCGCAGGGCGGAGGCCGTCCTCCCCTGTCTCCCAGAGTGCGTAGAAGCGGTGGGTGCTGCGCAAGGCTTGAAAGGGCTGCGGGGTCGCTGGTCGCTGGTGGACCTAGTGCAGCACGGCCGCTGCGCCGCCGCCGCCGCCGCGTTCGGCGCCGCTGCCCCCTCACCGCCGCCGCCCTGCGTGCGACGGCCGTTCCCTCCCCCCTCCCCAACACACGCAGGTGCGCACACCATGCCGCCCACCACGCGCGCGGCGGCGAGGGCGCACGCAGCCGCTGCTGCAGCTGCCCTGCCGCACGAGCTGCTGGCTCGCATCTGCTCCTTCCTGCCGGCCGGGGATGCGATCCTGACGGTGCCACGCCTGGACAAGACGCTCGGTGCGGCGGCGGTGCCACGCGTTGCAGAGCTGAGGGAAGTGGCGGCGGCCCTGCAGGCGCAGCGCTGCGGTTTCCCCTTGCCGCTGTGGGCGCTGCAGGAGGCGTGGCCGCAGCTGACGCAACAGCAGCAAGTCCGCGCGGCTGAGCGCGCCGCCTTCCACGGCGACTTGGCCACGCTGAGGTGGGCGCTGCCGCGGCGGGACGCCGCTGGCGCAATCTACTGCGCTGCAGCAGCGGCTGGCGGCCGTCTTGAGGCGCTGCAGTGCGCGCTCGCGCTGGGCTGCCGCTGGGACCAGAACACTTGCAGCGCAGCGGCCGAGCACGGCCACCTGGCCGTGCTTCAGTGGCTGCGTGCCCAGCAACCGCCCTGCCCCTGGGACGAGTTGACATGCCGCGCCGCGGCCGACGGCGGCCACCTGGCTGTGCTTCAGTGGGCGCGCGCCCAGGACCCACCCTGCCCCTGGAATGCGGCAACTTGCTATGCAGCGGCCCGCAGCGGCCACCTGGCTGTGCTACAGTGGGCGCGCGCCCAGGACCCGCCCTGCCCCTGGGGCGAGGGGACTTGCAGCGCAGCGGCCCGCGGCGGCCACCTGGCCGTGCTGCAGTGGATGCGCGCCCAGGCACAGCCGTGCCCCTGGAGCACGTGGACTTGCAGCTCAGCGTCCCGCGGCGGCCACCTGATTGTGCTGCAGTGGGCGCGCGCCCAGGATCCGCCCTGCCCCTGGGACGAGGGCACTTGCAGCGCAGCGGCCCTCGGCGGCCACCTGGCTGTGCTGCAGTGGGCGCGCGCCCAGGATCCGCCCTGCCCCTGGGACAAGGAGACTTGCGAAGCAGCGGCCGACGGTGGCCAGTTGGCCGTGCTGCAGTGGGCGCGTGCCCAGCAGCCACCCTGCCCCTGGGACGCGGGGACTTGCAGGGCAGCAGCCTGGCACGACCGTTTGGCCGTGCTGCAATGGGCGCGCGCCCAGGAGCCGCCCTGCCCCTGGGGCACGATCACATGCAACGCAGCGGCGCGTGGCGGCCACCTGGCTGTGCTGCAGTGGGCACGCGCCCAGGACCCGCCCTGCCCCTGGGACGAGGGCACTTGCAGCGCAGCGGTCGGGTATGGCCACCTGGCCGTGCTGCAGTGGGCGCGCGCACAGAACCCGCCCTGCCCCTGGAGCGAGGCAATTTGCAGCAGAGCCGCCTATTACGGCCACCTGGCCGTGCTGCAGTGGGCGCGCGCCCAGGACCCGCCTTGCCCCTGGGACGAGAGGACCTGCAATGCAGCGGCCCGCGGCGGCCACCTGGCTGTGCTACAGTGGGCGCGCGCCCAGGACCCGCCCTGCCCCTGGAACGAGGAAATCTGCAGCGCAGCGGCCGGGTTCGCCCACCTGGCCGTGCTGCAGTGGGCTCGTGCCCAGGACCCGCCCTGCCCCTGGGGTGAGGCTACTTGCTACGCAGCGGCCCGCGGCGGCCACCTGGCCGTGCTGCAGTGGCTGCGCGCCCAGGACCCGCCCTGCCCCTGGAACGAGGCGACTTGCAGCGCAGCGGCCGAGCGCGGCCACCTGGCCGTGCTGCAGTGGGCGCGCGCCCAGGACCCGCCCTGCCCCTGGGATGAGGGGATTTGCACCGCAGCAGCCCAGCACGGCCGCCTGGCCGTGCTGCAGTAACTGCGCGCCCAGGACCCCCCCTGCCCCTGGGACGTGCAGAGCTGCCTGGCCTGGCCCTGAACTGCTGCCATCGCTGAGTGGGTCAGCGCGCAGGCGGCGCTCGAGGGCGTGGTGCTTTGAGGCCTGGCCTATCATCGCACGCCGGGCTTTGTGCCGCCGGCAGCGCTTGCCTCACCCCCATCCAACCTGACATGTTATCTCACAGCATGTTTCCGTGTAGTTGCAGACGCCCAGGACTGGGATGTCTTTGTGTTGATCGACAAATGCGGGTAACAAGCACGATGACAAAGGCAGGGCAGGATATGACAGCATGTGACGGCCAGCAGGGGGCGCAGGAGGTGCAAAAACGCGCGGCGGTCACTCCCCACCGCTGCGGCCGCTGCCGGCGTCACCGCCGCCGGCACCGCCACCGGCGGCGTCTGCCCCCCACTCTGCCAGCCGGCACGTGGACGATACAGAGTCACCGAGTGACTCGGTGTGGTGACACCAGCCCGGCGGGAAGAAAATGACGTCACCGGGTGACAGCATGGCCTCCATGAAGCGGAGGCAGCGCGCCAGGGGAAACCTTTGTAGGCGGGGCGGTGTTCGAACCTTGGTCGCACCGAATCCAATTTCTCATTTCCAACCCGCCAGCCTGCCCCGCCAGCTGACACGTTTGCGGCGCGCATTAGCGCGCCCAACCCTACCCTAAACCTTAACAGGCACGCCGGCCCGCAAGCAAGGCGGCATGTCGCTGGGCAGAAAGCCTCCCTGCCCCCACCCACACCCCCCCCCACCTTTTGAAGTCCGGCACGCACACGTTGACCCTCCCCCGCCGCCGCAGCAGGTGCGTTTCCGGGAAGGGGTATGCGCACGGCAGCTGGTCCGAGTCGAGGAAAAGCATGCGCTTGCCGCCCGTCAGCTGCGCCAGCGCGGAAGGCGAGCGGTCGAAATGGAGCGGCGACACCGCGCCGCCCGGGCTGGCCCAGACGCGGGGGGCCTGCGAGAGGCGGGGGGAGGGGGCGCCGACCGCCCTTCCTCCAATGCTGCCGCCCCCGCCGCTGCTGCCGCTGCCTCCCTCCGCCTGGCTGGCACCGCCGCCGCCGCTGCCGCTGCTATTGCTGCTGCTGCTGCTGCCTTCGCTCCCCCCGAAAGGCTCCGCCAGCAGCTGCGCAAACAGCTCGGCCCACAGCAAATGCCCCGACGCCTCCCCACTCTCCGGGGCAGCTGCCTGGAGGTAGCAGCACTCCCCGGGCCCGTAGGCCAGCGGCGGTGGCGGCGGCCAACCGGACTGCCCGTCCCACCGCTGCCCTTCTCGCTGCGGCAGCCGCCGCGCCCCCGCCCCCGCCGCGGCAGCGGGTGCAGCCCCCGCGCCGGCGGCGGCGCTGTTGCTGCGGCGGCGCGAGCGCGCCAGGAACTCGGCTGCACTCATTTCTGCCTCAAAGCTGGGCGCGGCGGCGCGGCCTGCGTGCCGCGGTGGGTTGCGCACCAGAGCTGGTTTGGCGATTGGCGCCGGGGGGAGGTTTGGTGTTGGCCCCCTCTTGGCGCGCTAGCCGTCCGCAGGCGGGTCTATTGGGGCGCTCAGGCTGCTGCAAAACAAAGCGCAGCACTGAGAACCGGCGCAAGTTGACACGAGGCAGACAAGGCCCAAGTTTGAGGCAAATCTGAACCTGCCAAAAGTAAAACTAACCATCCCCCACCTTTGGCCTGGACCAGCAGCTCCAAAAGCTGCGGCTCGCAGTAGGGAAACTGAAGGGACGGCGCCACGCGCACCTGGAGGTTTTTTGTTCCGCCGGCTTTGGTAACCCCTGGCCGATCAGCCGCACCGCCGGCCAATTGCTTTGTGATGGTGCGGCGCGGGGGCCACATTCAAAGGCAAAGATTGCTCGGCAGATTCCAAATCAAGTGTGAATCTCCTGGTGACTTTGGTTTAGTCAACGGGGGTTTAACCGACCAAACCGATCCACCCACCTTGCCCCCGAAACCGGGCAGCGCCGCGAGCCACTCGGCGTCCCAAAGCCCCGCCGCCGGCCAGCCCGCCGCCGCGCCGCGCAGCAGCACGGGGTGCGAGGCCGGCAGGCGCGGCGGCGGCGGCGGCGGCGGCGGCGGCGGCTCCCTCCCCCCGTCAGCTGCCGCTGCCGCTGCCCCTACCGCTGCCGCGACGCCGGCTGGGCCGTCCCGCTCCAATTCTCCTTCGGACTCGTACCAAGGGGGCTGGTCGGCCGGAGAAGATGCCCCCGCCACCCCGCCGCCGCCGCTGCCGCGCACGGCCCAGCCGCCGCCGAGCGGCCAGGCGCAGCCGCCGGGCGGCGGCGCGGCCGCGGCGGGCGACAGGCAGCGCGCGACGGCCGCTGCGGCGGCGGGTCGCTGGGCCGGGTCTGTCCAGTCGAACTCGGGCACCTGAGGGGGTGGTGTTGTTGTTGTTGGAATGGGGGGATTGGTGTGTTTTCAGGTTTTCACGATTTTTCTGCAATGCACTTGGCCCCACCGAGCGCACTGCCACCGCTCGAGTGGCGCCAAAGCTCAGCTGGCAGTTCGGGGCGGTCAAGCGCGGGCAAACTTTTGTCAAGGTTCATCGAGCAAAGCCCCACCGAGCAGACAACCGGTATCCGAACTGGCGGCGGCCGCGCGCCGCACTCCTGTTCTGTTAAGCCGCCGCCGCCGCTGAAGCCGCCGCCGCCACCGCCGCCGCCGCTGAAGCCGCCGCCGCCAGGAGCGCTCCCCCATCCGCCGCCGAGCAGCCGCCCCAGCCCCGCCGCCGCCGCGGCCGCCAGGCCGCCGCCGCCGACCGCACCGCGCCTGCCACTGCCGCCAGCGGGCCCCTGCCCCGCCGGCCAGTGGTGGGTCAGCCAGCCGGGCTCTGGCCGCAGCATGGCCCGCAGGAAGCCGCCCTCCAAAGCATCGCACAGCGCGCCGGCGACCTCCCACGCCGCCGCCTCGGACGCGCCGGCGCTGGCGCCGCTTCCGCTGACGGCCCCGCCGCCGCCGCCGCCGCCGCCGCCGTCCGCCGGCGCCTCCGCCGCGGCCGCCAAAGCCGCGTAAAGCGCGAGCGCCCGCCCGACCGCCCCCCTCGCCGCCGCCGGCAGCGCCGCCGCGGGCGCCGCCGCGGCCGCCTCGGCGCACCAAAACAGGTCGCGCGTGTGCGTTGCGGCGCCGGGGGGCACGGCCAGCTGGGAGAGCTCAAACGCAGCCCTGATGCACCGCTTGAGCGCCCAGCGCGCGGCGCGGGCTGCGGGAGGGGACGTCCGGTTCGGGGGGTTGGGGAGGCCGGCGTGGGCGGGCGCAGGCGCGGCGCGGGGGCATGGGGTAGTCGGCGCGCGCCGCGCTGCGCTGCGGCTCCAGGCTTTGCGGATTCAAAGCCAACGTGGCATCCGGACCCTGAATTTGAAATCCCAAAGGAGCGCCAAAACCCCAGCAAAAGCGCACCCCCGCCCGCCGCGCGCGCCGCGGCCACGTCCTCTGAAAGCCCCGGCAGCAGCGCCGCCGCCGGCGGCGCCGCGGCGGCGTCCGGCATCGCCGCCGGCAGGTCTAGGCCCCACAGCGCCACAGAGGCCGATGCGAGCTCGAATGAAATGGGCAGCGCGTGCGCGACCGCCGGCCGCAGCCGCCACGCGGCGGCTTTGCCGCCGGCGGCGGCGGCGGCGTCCGGCAGGGGGCCGTCCCGCCGCGGCAGGCCGCCGCCGGCGGCGCCGGCAGCCAGCGCGGCGCGCAGCGCGCGGCCGGCGGCGGAGGCGGCGGGGACCGTTGCCACGCGGAACTCAAACTGGGGGGTTGGGTTTTGAAACATTGGGGCTGCGGCTCACGACGGGCACTTTTTAGGTTTGCTGGGGCGGGTTGCGCATGGAGTTTGAAGCTGCCAGACACCAAACACACCCAACCGGGCCGCCGCCCACCTTGACAAACCCCAGCCGCGCGCGCGCCGCCTCGGACGCGCCCGCCGCGGCCGCCGCCACGCGCCGCGCCGCCGCCGCGTCGATCTCTTCCTCGGCGCCGCCGCCGCCGCCGCCGCCGCCGCCGCCGCCGCCGCCGCCGCCGCCGCCGCCGTCCTCCTCCTCTTCCCCCAGAACGAGGGCAAAGGTGTCAACATCCGAAATCCCAGGCAGGAACAGCCCCCTCGGCAGGGAGCCCCTTAGGTACACCCCAATCAGGCGGCCATCCGCACCCAGGGCTGAGCGGTACGCGCCGACGACGCCCCGCAGTACGTCCCGCCACTGCGGGTCGGGCTGCGCGGCGGTAAGGGGAGGGCGTGTGCGGAGGGTTTGGGGGGGGGGGGGGGTAGTGGCGCCGCCGCGGTCTCCTGTCTCGGGTGCGCGGCGGCGGCAGCGGCGGCGGCGGCGGACCGCTGCCACCCGCGCGTGCGCCAGGGGGCCGCCTCGCCCCGCCGTTAGCCCACCTCATAGCCAATCGCCGGGTTCGGCACGCAGCCCAACGTCGCGGTCAGCGGCTCGGGACGCGGGCCGATTGGCGCGACGGCCGGCGCGGCGGCCGCGGGGGCGAACGCCGCGGCACGGCGCGGGCGCGCGCCGCGCCGGCGGACGCTGCACGGCGGCGCGGGCCCCGCAGCGCCGCAGCCGCGCCCAGCGAATCGGTGCGCATTGTGGCGTCCCAATGGGCGGGCGCCCTTCATCGGGGGCGCGGGGCGGCCCGCGCGACCGATCTCAGCCGCGGGCCCGCAGCGTCCCGAGGACTAGAGTGCCCGGTAACTTCGCAGGCATGATGAAACCAATGCCGCGGCACTTCTTGCGTGGGCGCATTGCCGGCCAGGTTCCCTCCAGGTCCGGTCCAACACCGCCGCAGGAGTTTGACTGCGACGCCCAACGCTCCTGCGGACCGGCACGCCAACGACGTGGCCAATTTACAAGAAGTGGGAACTCCCAGCAAAACCACGAGCCAGCGGGCCTGGAAACCCCCACGCACGGCGGCAGGCCGGCGCCCGGCGTTGGGCGACACTCGGGTGTGAACGCTGCTCCAGCGCTGCTCTCGCCGCCGCCGCGCCAAGTCCACGGGCGACGGCTCGCTCGATCGATTTTCTTGGGTGACTCCAACACGCCAAGAAGTGCCAGTAGTCGCGCGCACGGTCCTGAGGTTGCGGCAGCCCCAAACGCCAGCTGCCCTCAACGGCCTCTGCCGACAGACCCCTGGACCCCGCGTGAACGCGCAAGTCGCAAGTCGCATGCTGTGCGCCAAATCCTCCGCGCCCTCTGGGCGCGGGCGGGCCACGCCGGGGGCGGCTCGCGGCAAGTATCGCGCCAGGCGGGCAGCCCTGACGATCGCGCTGGCGCAGCCCAGGCGCGCCCCTCACGCGCGCTCGGCCACCGGTGAGCGCGGATCTGGGGGCCCGGCGGGCTGCGGCCTGCTGCGCTGGGGCCTGGCGGCCGCGCCAGCGTCGGCGGCGTCGGCGCTGGCGCTGCCGCCAGGCCGCTTCGAGCGAAGCGATATCCGGCGCGCGCTTGGCTGCCCCCTGCGCCCGCGGCCGCGCCGGCAGCGGAAGCTGCGCGCCCTCGTCGCAATCCGCGCGCGCGCCGTGGCTGATTGGCGGCGGGGCTGCGCATGGGCAGCTCACAAAACGCACATGAAGCCCTAACCCACCCGGACCCCCCTCCCTCCCCGCAGGGGCCCCGCCCTCTGCGCTCAGCGCCACAACAGCAGGCGCGCCCAAGCCGGCGCCCACGCCCCCGCCCTCCCCGGTGCCGGCGCCTGCCGCCAGGGCCGCGGGCGCCAGGGCCGCGGGCGCCAAGGCCCCGCAGCCGCCTGCAGCTGCGCCCAAGGCGGCTGCTCGTGCCCTCGCCGCGGCCGCGGCCACGGCCGCGCCCGCGCCCGCCACAGCCACCGCGGCCGCCCCCGCCGTGGCTGCTGTTGCACCCGCCAAGCCCGCCGCGGCCGCGGCCGCGCCCGCCGTGGCTGCCGTCGCGCCCGCCACAGCCACTGCGGCCGCCCCCGCCGCGGCTGCTGTTGCGCCCGCCAAGCCCGCCGCGGCCGCGCCCGCCGCGGCTGCTGTTGCGCCCGCTACGCCCACCACGGCCGCGCCCGCCGCGGCTGCCGTCGCGCCCGCCAAGCCCGCCGCGGCCGCGCCCGCCGTGGCTGCCGTCGCGCCCGCTACGCCCACCGCGGCCGCGCCCGCCGCGGCTGCCGTCGCGCCCGCCAAGCCCGCCGCGGCCGCGCCCGCCGTGGCTGCTGTTGCGCCCGCTACGCCCACCACGGCCGCGCCCGCCGCGGCTGCCGTCGCGCCCGCCAAGCCCGCCGCGGCCGCGCCCGCCGTGGCTGCCGTCGCGCCCGCTACGCCCACCGCGGCCGCGCCCGCCGCGGCTGCCGTCGCGCCCGCCAAGCCCGCGGCGGCCGCCCCCGCGGTGGCTGCTGTTGCGCCCGCTGCGCCCACCACGGCCGCGCCCGCCGCGGCTGCCGTCGCGCCCGCCAAGCCCGCCGCGGCCGCGCCCGCCGTGGCTGCCGTCGCGCCCGCTACGCCCACCGCGGCCGCGCCCGCCGCGGCTGCCGTCGCGCCCGCCAAGCCCGCCGCGGCCGCCCCCGCCGTGGCTGCTGTTGCGCCCGCTACGCCCACCACGGCCGCGCCCGCCGCGGCTGCCGTCGCGCCCGCCAAGCCCGCCGCGGCCGCGCCCGCCGTGGCTGCCGTCGCGCCCGCTACGCCCACCGCGGCCGCGCCCGCCGCGGCTGCCGTCGCGCCCGCCAAGCCCGCCGCGGCCGCCCCCGCCGTGGCTGCTGTTGCGCCCGCCAAGCCCGCCGCGGCCGCCCCCGCCGTGGCTGCTGTTGCGCCCGCCAAGCCCGCCGCGGCCGCCCCCGCCGTGGCTGCTGTTGCGCCCGCTACGCCCACCGCGGCCGCGGCAGCTGCCCGGGCTGCCGCGCCCGCCACGCCCGTGGCTGCTGCTGCGCCCGGCAAGCCCGCCGCGGCTGCGCCCGCAGCGCCCGCCACGGCCGCGCCCGCCGTGGCTGCTGTCACGCCCGCCGCGCCCGCGCCCGTCGGTCCGGCGGCCGCCGCCGCCGGCCCCGCCGCGCCGCCGCCGCCGCCGCCGTCGCCGCAGCCGCCGGCGCCGCAGCCGCGCGCCTCTGTCAAGCTCGAGCTCCCATCGCCGCCGCAGCAGCAGCCCCCCGCGCGCGCGGCGCCGCTGGGCAAGGTCACCGTTACGTTTTGGTTGAGGCAGCGGGTTGAGTACGGCCAGTCCATCGCCCTGGTCGGCGGCAACCGCGCTTTGGGTGAGCCTCGCGGCCCCCCCCCCTTTCCTTTCGTTCGTTTGTGGCGTTTCTTTGCGCTTTTGCGGGCTTGCGGCGTTGCGGTAGGGGCAGGGCAGCCAAGGAAGGGGCGGTTCTGCTATTCAGGTCTGAAATTAGGCACTGAGCTCTTCACCCCTTCCGAAACTGCCCTGCGACGCCGTCGCCCTGGCTAAAAGCGCCCCGACCCTAAAACCAAACCCAAACGTGCCCGCGTTGCCAAAAAACAACAGGCGCTTGGGACGTGTCGCGCGCGGCGCGGCTGCAGTGGTCCCCGGGCAACCTCTGGCACGCCACCCTCCAGCTTGACGCGGGTGGGTTGGGGGGGTTTTGGTTGTTTGGGGGTTGGTTTCGGTTTGCTTTTTGTGTGGAAGGTGATGCTCGGGGGTGCTCTATCTGCTCCGCCAAAGGAGCAAAACGGCCAACCAATCACGAAACTAAACCAACGCCACCAAACCCATAATATAATGCAGGCATGGTCTACGAGTACAAATACGTCGTCATCGGCCACGACGGCAGGAGCGCTGCCTACTGGTGGGTCTGGTTTGATTTTATTTGAATTGGGTTGGGCTGGGTTGGGTTTTGGTTGGGTTGGATTGGGTGGAGTTGGGTTGGATTGGGTCAGGGTTTGGGTCGGGTTGGGTTGGTGCCTCCAAGCACGTGCCCCCCAACACCAAAACGCCGCCCCCCAAACCCAAAAAAAAACAAACCGCAGGCAGGGCGGCGCCAATCAGGTCATCGCGCTGCGCGCCGCAGACAAGGAGCTCGAGGTGTTCGACTCCTGGTGCGCGCAAAATGGTTTTTGGCTTTTTGGGGCCTCTTTGGGGGCTCGCAAAATGGGAATCCCCCTCCGTGGAGCCTCGCCGTTTGGTACGCGTTTCTCCGCCCCAAAAAACCCAACCACCCCCAAACAAACATCCCCCCTGAAAAACAATGGATCCCCCCCAAAAACAATCCCCCCCCAAAGGTGGGCCACGCCGGGCGCGCTGGTCGTGACCGACGGCGCCGAGGCGACGCGCGAGAGGAAGCTGCTCGCTTGGGCGGGGGACTTTGCGGCGCAGCGCGCTGAGCTGGCGCGGGTCAAGGCGGAGCTGGCACAGGTGGGGGGCGGGGCCTTTCTTTTGCCTTTTCGGGGCTGCAGCAACGACCAAGCGTGCAAAGCAAACGCAAACGAGCGAAACGGAAGAATACGCACACGCAACCATATGCAGGCAATAGCGAGCGCTCCTCTCCACCTCGATGCAAAACAACCCCAACCCTAAACCCCACAAACCCCAAAACCAAAAAAACCCCAAAGGCCCGGAGCGAGCTGCGCGCGCTGCGGGCGGAGGTCGGCGTGCGGCGCACCGAGGTGGCAGACGCAGAGGCGCGCAACAAGGTGCGCGCTAGGGTGGTGTTCTGCGCCTATTTGTGTGTGTGCGATGAAACCTTATAAGCCAGGGCTGTGAAGGGCTTGGCGTTTCGGTGTTGTTGCACGCGCTTCCCCCCGAATCACGCAACCCCCCATTACATAACCCCTCAATTATTACTCACAACCCCCGCAGGACCTCGAGCGCGAGCTCACCCGCCTGCGCGGCCAGCTCAACACCGGCCGCGCCGCCACCCGCGCGACGCTGTCAGAGGCCTCGAAGCTGCTGGAGCTCTTCGACTCGGGCGGCGCGTCCGAGGCGGCGGCGGCGGCGGCCGCGGCGGAGGCCGAGGCGGCGCGCGCGCGTGCGAGGGCGGGGACGGTGCAGGGCCTGCTGGGGGACCTGTTCGGGGGCGGCAACCCCTGGCAGGCGCTGCTGGGGCAGATGGCGCCGCCGCCGTCGATGCCGCCGGCGCCGGCGCCGCCGAGGGCGGCCGACGTGGCCGCCGCCGCGCCCAAGGACGCGCCACCGCCGCCGCCGGCGGCGCCGGCGCCCCCGCGGCGCGCCGGCGACGGCAGCGCGCGCAGCGGCGGGAGCCGCGCGCCGCCGACGGCGGCGGGCGGGGGGGCCTCTGCCGCGCCCGCCCCCGCGCCCGCCCCCGTGCCGGCGCCCGCGCGGGCGCCGGCCCCTGCGCGCCGCAAGCTGCGCTGATGACTAAACCGGGAGAAGGAAAGAAGGGCGCGATCCCGAGCAGACAAGATGACAACGGGCGATGAAGAGACCGCCCAATCTTTCGGGGAGCACCCCCACGGGTCCGCCCCCGGCCCACACACTTGCCGTTCCGCCCCCGCCGCCGCCGCACAGCAGCGTAGCGCGGGGGCGGGTTGTTGCCTTTGACCGACTTTGACTCGTTGCGTGAGTGTGCGCGCGCGCGCGCGCCGGCCCGCCCGCCGCGCCGCGCTTTATGTTGTGTTGGATCGATTCATCCTTCCCTCTACCATTTGGAAAGCAAAACAAAACAAAAAAAACGCGTCCTGCTTGTTCCATTCGAATTCCTCCCCGGTTGCCCGGCCGTCCCCGCGGCGCGGTCAACACAAGACAACCCCCCCCCCCTTTCCTTCTTTCCCGCCCTCGCCCAGCGAGGCACAGGCTGTGTCCCGGTCAACCGCGGTCAAAAAAGTCGTCCCTGGTCAAACGCGGCGCGCCCCTAGCGGCATATAGCGCCGCCCCACCCCACCCCACCCCCTCCTGTGTGTGTGTGTGCGTCAACGCCCCTCCCCCTCCCCTGGCGCGCGCGTGAGAGCGATTCGCGCGCGCCAAAACTGAAACAGAACTAACCCCCAATTTGCGCGGCACAACCCCCCTTGCGCGGTTGACACACCAAACCCCGCCCGGCGCCGCGAGGCGAGGTGCGGGGAATCGAAGCCAACTATCTGGGGCGGCGCGCGGCGCCCCCATCCCGTTTGAAATCTGCTCTGCACGCCCCCGCGCGCGTTCCCCGCGCGCGCGGCGCCGGCGCCGGGGAGGGCCCGGCGGCGGCGGCGGCTGCCCCGGCCGCCTCGCCCCGCCCCGCCCCGCCCCGCCCTCCCCTCCAGAGCAAAGTGTGCCCCGAGCCTTGGTTGTGCGCGCGTGCATCTCTCCTTCAGGCCCTATGCTTGCTTGAAGCGGCGTGTTGCTGCGTCGGCGCGTGCCCTTGACGCGTACCCGTTCGCCTTCCCCCTGTGCGCCCGTTCGCCTTCCCCCTGTGTTTGTCAGCGTTTGTGCATCGGGGGCCGGCAGAGCCCCGAAAGGGCCGGCAGAGCCCCAGAAAGGGCCGACCAGGGCCCGCGCCCTCGGCTCACCACCGCAAGTGACCTACCCCACTGATCCGATCTGATCTGAGCTGGATCTGAGAAGCCGCAGCGGAGCGCCCGCCAAAACCGCCGAGCGGCGGGCGCGCGCACCTCGGCCGAAAACTTGTGAGCGCGGCCGGGCGCCGTGCTTCTGCGCGGCGTGTGTGATCTCATGAGCTTTGCTGTACGTCTGTGTGTGCGCGCCGCGCTTGCGCGCCGCTCCCCAGCGGGAGCGGCGGCCCGGGGCCACCGCCGAGGGCTGCGCCAATCCGAAGCGCCGAGCGATTACCATCCGAGTCCGAGGCGGCGCGCGCGCGCCCGGCGATGAGGGAAAAAAGGGAGTGAGTGCCCCGTGCCTTTGCGCCCGCACTTCAAACCGGCACGCGCAAGAGAGAGGGAGAGAGCGGCGGGCGGCCGGCGGCCGCCCCGTGTACTGTAACACCAGCTTTCGGCTTTAGCCGCTGAATCAGACTTGGCTGCAGGGATGGGGGCGCGGAAAGGCAGTGTGCCTCGCCTCTTGCCGCCCCGCCCTCGACCCGCCGCCCGCCCGACAGCGCCGGCCGGCGCTATGAGTAAGGCCAGGCGCCTCGGTCAAGCGTTACACAATATCGAAGCCGAGTCACCATTGTCTGCGCCGCCGCGAGCCCCGCGCATGCGCGCCGGCAACACCCGAAAACTGTGGAAGCCCGGCGTGCTTGCCGGGGCTACAGCCGAGGCGGCGCCCGCGCCCGCGCGCCTCAGTCACGCGCGCTTGCTGGGCTGCCTTCACTCGCCGCGCCCGCGCCCGCGCCGGCGCCCGCGCCCGCGCCCGCGCCCGCGCCCGCGCCCGCGCCCGTCACGCGTGCTTGCTGGGCTTGCACTCTCCGCAGCTGAGGCGGCAGGACTGGCGCATGTATGCGGGGTTTGAGGCGCACTCGCCGCGCTTGGCCCAGCCGGGGCACGACTCGTTGGCGTCCTTTGGGTTTTTTTTGGGGGGGTGGGAGGGGGTGTTGTTTGGGGTGTTTGGGGGCTGTGGACGGAAGGGGGGTTTGAGGCGCACTCGCCACGCTTGGCCCAGCCGGGGCACGACTCGTTGGCGTCCTTCGGGGGGTGGGATGGGGTTTTGATGGGGGGGGTTGGGGTTAGTGGGGGGTGCTGATTGGGAGGTTGTGGCTGGAGGGTTTGGGAGGTGTTGAGTGGGAGGTTGGGGAGTTGGGCAGGTTGTGTTTGGAGGGTTGTGGGGCCGGGGGTTTTATGGGGTCAGGGTTTCATGGCTCGCATTGGGTTTGACATGCAGCGCCGTCGGTGCCGGGCCGCTTAGTGCCCCCCAGCCAAACACACCCACCACCCCCGAGGCCCCCCACCCACCCCCCTCACCACGCAGTCCCCCCATTTGGCCTTTTGCTCCGCAGCGCTGCCGCCGTAGGCGTTCACGTGGATCCATTTGGTGGCGCTCCACTTTTCCCTGGGGGGGGGGCCGTTTAGGGGGGCGTTTAGGGGCGGTGTTTGGGTGCAGTTTTTCAAGGGCGGCTTTTGAGGGCGGCTTTCCGAATCTCGTTTTTCAATTAGAGGTTTGTAAGGGCGTTTTTCGGGGGCGGTTTCGGCGGCTTGAGGGTTGCAAACATGAGAGAATGAGAGAAGCGGGCAGCGCGCAAACCGGGACAAGGGATGGCAAAGGCGCTCCGTTCCCAGAGTGGCTGACTCACCCCTTTGTTGTCGGGCAGCTGCCGTGGAGGCTCATGGGGTCCTCCTTGCCGTCCGGGGTTAGGGAGTAGAACAGCAGCGCTGGGGGGGGGAGACGAGGGGGGGGGGGAATTGGGGATGGCAGTAGTAGGCGCGGCGCATCAGGGCCACGCGCGCCACGCCGCAGGTGCACCGGCGGGGGCGCGCGCCCTTCGCTACTCGGGCACTGCCCCGGCCCCCCCAAAGCGCGCACCGTCCCCCTTGACCGGTTTGTTGGCCAGCCCCTTGCGCGCGCAGTCCGACAGCCCAGGCCCCGACGATTTGAACTCCGCGTCCGGAAAAACGGTCTCGCCCCCCTCCTCGGGCGTTGACAGGTACATCAGCACTGTTTTTTGGGGGGGGGGGAGGGGCGTTCATTTGGGGTGGGCGCGCTTTTTGGTGTTTTGGAGGGCGGTTTTCGTTTTGGGAGAGGTTGTGCTTGGGGGTCGAAGGTGCATCAGCACTGGGGATGTGGCACGTTTGTTGGGGGGAGTTGGGGAGACAAAAGTGGGGCGGGCGTCTTCTGGTAGGCTTGGGTTTTGGGGGTGACGGTTTTGGCCGAGTTTGCCGGATGCATAAAGCAAACGTCTCGTGGCAGGGACCCGGCCCCCACCCCCCAAAACACAACAAAGTCACACCCCACCCCACCCCACCCCTCACGTGTCATGAGTCGCTGCCCCCCGTGCACCTCGTCCTGGTTGTACTTTTCCATGAACCAGTCCATGTGGGGCTCTGCGGTACGGGGCGGGTGGGATTTGTCAGGGTTGGGGTTGGTTCCGGGTTGGTTTGGTACGGTTCAGGTTTGGTTTGGTTTGGTTTAGTTCTCTGCGCCCTCCACCGGGGTTAGCTTTTAGGTCGGGTTTGGTTTTGAAGCAGACTGTCCCAAACAACCCCCCCCCCCGCGCACCGTACTTCTGCCCGTCCTCATAGTGCAGCATCTGCAGCCCCTCCTGATTCTCCACCGGCACCATCGTCGCCGCCGCCACGCGCTCCTCGATGCGCTTTATGACTGCGTCGTGGCCGCGCTGGAAAAAAGTGCCCTTGCTGCGGTTTGGTGTGGTTTTGCGCGGTTTTGGGCGGCTTTGTGTGCGGTTTTGCGCGGTTTTGTGTGGTTTTGTGCGGTTTTGTGTTTGTTCACACTTTGTGTTGCGGAAAAGAAGGGGCCGGAAATCCAAACGGCAATGGGCTCCGGGAGCCAAGGGAAAGGGGACCCGGCAGAAAAATGGCTCGGGCGGCGGATCGGAGGCAAAAAGGACCCACCTGGTGCGGGTGTTGGAGTCCATGGGCTTGCCTGTTGACATGTCAACAACGGTTGACTTGGTCAAACTCGGGCGGGACTGATTGGGGGGGTTGGGGTGGGGAGGGAGGCGGCGGCAAGTTGCTGTTTCGGGTCGTTTGGGGGGTTTGAGGTTGCTTGCGCCAATTTTTCACGCCTGCAACTGCACCCCAAAGCAGCCGGCCCCCAAACGAGCCGCACCAAAAGCCCGGGGCCCCAAACACACCAAACCAAAGCAGGCGAAAAAAACAACCCAGAAGACCGAAAAATCCCCACCAGGCGCGTGAGGGGGTCGCACTCATCATCGCCCAAAGCACAGAACAAACCAAACACCCGGGCCCCAAACATACCAAAACCAACCAAATCAAGCGGCGCCGAAACCAAGCCCCACCAGGCGCGTGAGGTGGTCGCACTCCTCGTCGCTGAGGAAGCGTTTGAAAAGGAACGCGCGCGGCCGCCACGACAGCCGCACCACCTCGCCGCGCCACTCCTCCTGCGGGCCGGGGCGGGGGCGGGTGGGGGAGTAGGGTCGAGGGGGGCGCGCTTCATACTGCCGCTGTTTTTGCGTTTCGCGCTGGCCGCTGGGGCGGTCCCGGGCCTGATGCCGCGCGGGAGGCAGGGGCCGCGCGCCGCGCCGCGCCGCGCCACCCTCGCGGCGGCCGGGCCGCGGCGGTTTGCGTCGGTTCGCCGGCCGCGCGCCGTCGCGCCACGCCGCGCCCCCGCACCTGCAGCGTGCCGTAGCCGACGTGGAAAGGCTCGTTGCCGGGCGGCGGCGCGACGCCCACGCCGGCGGCGGCGCCGACGAGCGCGAGCAGCGCGGCCGCGACGCAGCGCGCGCGCAGCGCGGCGCCGCGACGGCCCCCCCGCGGCAGGATCCCGCTGCCGCTCATACCCGCTGCAATAGCGGTAGCCGGCGGTTCCGCTGTGTCGATCAGGGCTTGCGCGGGCGGCCCAGCCCGCGGATCGGGGCGGACGTGGCCGTTTGCCCCCGCTGTGGTGCCGCTGTCCTTGACGAAGCCTGATGTGATCTTTATTCGGTTTGCTCAGTTTCTCGGTGATGGCGCGCGAGGGCCGCTCGTCGGCGTAAGGGCGGCACCCGCCGCGCCCGGGCGTGAACTCCCGAACCTCGAAGCGCTTGCCCCCCTCCACTCACAACCCCCCTGCAGCCCGACTGCAATGGTCAAACCCCTCCTGCGTCCCTCTCATACTTTTACTCTGTCCCAACCCAAGCAGGCCCCTGGCACGGGCAGGCGCCTTGCAAACTGGCGAAAATCGCAGTCAAAGCAGCCCCGCAATTCGATGAAACCCCCCTGCCTCTGCATGCACGCAGCGGCAGGCAATCGCAAACCCAAGCATCTGTTTCCCTCGTGCCCACATGGGTGCACCTGGGCTAAACCCTGAACCCCCAAGGCCCGGTCAAGGGCCAGTCAAAACAAAAAAACGCTGCGCAATCAGTCTCCCCATTCGCAATCGCTATCCTCTCCCCACGGCGGCCGAGCCCGCGCGGCCGCGCCTCCATCCTGCTGCGTCCCTGATGCCCTCGCGTCGCCGGCCGCCCACTCAAGCCTGCCCCTGCTGCAGCGCGGCCGCCGCGCCCGAGGGGCCCGCGCCGCCGCCGCCGCCGCCGCCGCCGCCGCCGCCGCCGCCGCTGCCGCCGCCGCCGCCGCCGCCGCCGCCGGTGCCGTTTGCGAGGTGCCACGCCTCGGTTATGGCGCCGCGCGCGCTGGCGGGCAGGCTGGGGTTGGTCAGGGCGGCGTCCAGGCTGCCCTGGCGCAGGCACCACGCGGCCAGCGCCTTCCGGGTCGCTGCGGCCTCGGCCTTTGTTTTGGGTTTGTTTGGGGGTGGGGAGGGGGGCCGTCAACAGCCTGCTTTGCAAGCGTGCGTGCGAGTGCGCATGCGCACACCCAACTCAGCCTAGCAACTTTGCGAAGGCACCCCAAAACCCGGCACAGCGAAGCAGGCGCCGGTAGGGCTTCAGGTTAAGGGTTGAGGGTTGAGGGTTCAGGGTTTAGGTTTTAGGGTTCAGCGCACCGCGTGGAGGGCCTCCATGAACTTTGCGTTGGGGTGGGCGGCGCGGTACTCCTCCTCCGCGCGCGCCACCTCGAAGCGGTAGGAGGTGCGCATGTGGAGGAAGCAGTGGTACTCGAGCTGTGAGGGATTGGGGGGTTTGGGGGTGGGGTGGCGGACCAGCGGTGTGGGGCGGCTAGGGGGTTGCGGGGGCGCGGCGGCAGCGCCAGCGAACCACCCCCGCGCGCAGCGTGCGGCGCGCGCCGGGCACGGCACGGCGCGGCCTCCCTGCTGGGCGCGAGGCGCGCACGCCGCCCATCGCGCCAACCTCTTAAACACTCAACCCCACAAACCCCCGAAACCCCCCGCCGCCCGCCCACCACGTCCACCGCCTTGCGCAGCGCCTCGGGCGTCGCGGCGCGCGCCCCCTCGTAGCTCCAGACCTCGTGCATGAACTCTATCCGGTTGACATAGCGGGCCTCCTCCTCGCTGAAGGTCCCGCGCCGCGCGGCCTCGGCCGCCATCTCCCCGCGGCGCACCTGCGTTCGCGGTTTTGGGGTTTGGGGGCGGGTGTCGGGGGACCGGGCGGCGGGGGGCTGGGCGGGGCGGCGCCGGCAGAGCGGCGAAGCGGCGCAGCGGCACTGTGATCGGCGCTTTCCGCCATGGCACCCCGCAGGCCCAGCTGCCGCCCATACCCTGCCCCTCCCCCGAGCTCTGGTTGAGCTCCAAGCCACGCTGCCAAAGAGAATGCCAGCCCTGGCCCCTCAACCCTAGATCGGCTCCTGAACCCTAAACCCCCCTCCCCCCGCACCTCCCGAAGCTTCTTCCCCTCCTTTTTGGAGGCCTTTTCCCCCTCGTGCTCCGCCTTGATCTGCGCCCACTTGGCGGGGTCGGGGCCGTGCCTGTTGGGCGGTTGGCGGTTGGCGGTTGGCGGTTGGCGGTTCGCGGTTGGCGGTTGGCGGTTGGCGGTTTGGCGGTTGGCGGTTGGGGCGGGGCTTACATGGCGGGCCCCGGCCCCGGCTTGGGGCGGGCCGCGGGCGGGGGCGCGCCGGCGCGAGGCCTCGCGCGGGCGCGCTCGGCCGGCCCCGCCACGGCCGCCCGGCCGCCGCACTGGCGGGGCCGGCTCGCGCCAAGGCAGGGCGCGCGGCGGGCCCGGCTCCCCGAGGCTGCAGGCTCCGCCTTCTTCTTTGAAGGGGCTTCAAAACCCCGCCCTTTCAACGATCCCTCCCCCCGGCCCACACTGTGAGCGCGATCTTCTTGATATCTTTGATGCTGTAGGTCTTCATGGTGTCCTTCCCCAGGTTGGCCAGGTGCGGCGCGTGCACCTCGAGGGCCGGCAGGCTCCTGATCTGGTAGGGGTATATTCCATAGGTGTCCCGCGCCTTGCCGACAGTGGTGCGCGCGGTCTGCCGAGGGCATGGGGGGGGGTTGTCGGTTGTCTTGCGAGGGGGCAGGCCGGGCTCGTGCGCAAGGACGCATGCGCATGCACCCAGGCGATGCGCCCCATGCGCATGCGCCCCATGCGCCCGGGCGCCGCCCCGCCACAGCCCCTCCCTCCCGCGCCACAGCCCCTCCCTCCCCCGTCACAGCCCTTCCCTTGCCCCAGCAGCAGCGCACCTTGAGCTCGATGGCGCGCGCCCTGACGCCGCTGGCCACGGGGCACAGCTCGCTGCCGCCCCCCGCCTCTGCCGCGATCCGGGCCCACATGTCTGACTTTTTCCCGCCCGCGCTGAGCCCCCAGTCCTTGAGGAGCGCCCTCATTTCGGCGGCGGTGCTGCCCTCGTGGACGCCGCCGGGGGACTCTTCGCCCAGGTAGGGGGAGACGGCGGCGTACAGCTGCGTTTTTTTTCCGGGTGGCGGTTTGGGAGGGATTTTGAGTTTTGCAGAGACGGTGGGGCACAGTTAAAGGGGTCTTGGGCGGCAGTTTTGGGGGGCGGCGCGAGGGTTCTGCAGGTGGGTTGCTTGAGCGCGCGCGCCCGCGGCGTGCAGCGGCCGCGGCTGTGCTGCCGCGGGCCGGGCGGCGGCTGGCGCGGACGCCGCCCGCCGCCCGCCGCGCGGGCGGCACCTCGGCAGCCACGCGCAGCAGCGCCCCGCGCG
The DNA here is from genome assembly GCA_003203535.1 of Raphidocelis subcapitata. Taxonomy (NCBI): domain Eukaryota; kingdom Viridiplantae; phylum Chlorophyta; class Chlorophyceae; order Sphaeropleales; family Selenastraceae; genus Raphidocelis; species Raphidocelis subcapitata. Next base: position 571,963 of record BDRX01000009.1, read on the forward strand.
CCGCACCTTGAGGCCCAGCGCCGTCGTGAACGAGTTGCCCACGCACATCAGCGCCGCGGCGTCGCGGCAGATGTCCGACTCCTGCAGGGGGGCGGGCAGGGAGCCGGGGAGGGGGGAGGGATCGGGCCGGACCGGCGGCGGGCGGGGGGAGGCCTCCCCTGCTGCGGTGGGCGCGCCTCGCCGGCGCGGTACTGGACCCGCCCCGGCCCCGAAGCAGACCCACATCGCAGACCGGGGTCTCCTCCCACTGGCTGGATGCGATGTACTGCAGTATGTCGTCCGACAGCTCCGGCAGGGGCCCCGGCGGCATGGCGGCGGCGGCGGCGCAGCGGCGGCGGGGCGGCGGGGCGGGCGCCGACCGGTGGCAGTGGGCCGCGCCGGGCTGTCCGAGGCCGTGTATGGAGCAGTAGAGACTACTCGCGGCGCCTCGCAGCCCTGCAGGCTGCTCCCAGAGGCGGGAGGCCCCTTGGAGGCCTGCTCGCGGAGGCGCCGAGAGGCCCGCGGCGTGCCAGAGCGATCGAGCCGCTGCCTAACGGTACCACGCGTACGTTTGGCGCGCACAACAGCAGGCGGCGAGGGACGAAGCGGGGCAGGCGCGCGACTGCAGCTGCGTGGGTCGTGGGAGCGCTGCGCGCTGCGCGCGCTGTGGCAGGCAACGCGGCGGTCCAGGGACTGGCGGCGCGCATACGGTGCTGCAAACCAGTCTGGGCCAATCAGGCCCAATCCATCTGCGCCGCAAGAGCCCCGTTGGCCGCGCCCGCCTCGCCCGAGGCAAGCCCGCCTCGGCCGTCGGCACTCGGCAGCGCACGGCTTTGCGCAGCATCAACACGCACACCCGCACACGCACACGCCTGCGCCGCGGCCATCCCCGCGGACGGTTGTACTCGTTTGCTCGGGCCTGCCGCGTGCCCCCGCGCCTGCCCCCGCGCCAACGCTGCGTGCGTGGCGCCGCGGCGCCGTGGTGCCGCCGCGCGTCTGGCGCATTGGGTCAGGTGATCGGCCCAGTTGGTGCTGATGGGAGGAGCTTTTGCTGTCGTGCGCAGCCCCAGTGGCACGGGCCGCGTCGGTCAAGCAGGTCGGTAAACGCGCGCTAAGGGCGCGCGCGCGCGCGCGCAGCGCACCCAGGCGCGCCGCGCGGTGCGGCCGGGGCCGCTAAGGCGCGTCGAGACGATTCCTCTGGTTGTCTAAGGCACCCTTGGGAGCCGCCAAGCGCCGCACCCGGGCGTGAACCCCCGGCCGGCGCTCGAGGCGCTCCCCTGGAGCTCACAACCCCCCTGCAGCCCGGCCTTGCAAGGGTCAAACCCTCCTTTCATGCTTTTACTCTGTCCCAACTTGGGCCAAGCAGGCGAAGCCCCTGGGCACTGCAGGAGCCTTGCTATTGGCGCAGATCTCATTCAAAGCAGGTCAACCCCCCGCATTTTGAGGAACCGCCCCTGCCCCTGCGTGCACACAGCGGCAGGCAATGGCAAACACCAGCATCGTTTTCCCTCGCCCCCAAGTGCACCTGGCTTGACAGTACACCCCTGCACCCTGGTCAACAGCCGGTGTCCAAAACTAAAATCCGCTGCGCTATCATTCTCCCCCTGGCAATCGCTATCCTCTCCCCACGACCGGCGGCCGAGCCCGCGCAGCCGCGCCTCCTGCTGCTCCCCTGCTGCCCACGCGTGCGCCGGTCGGCCACTCAAGCCTGCCCCTGCTGCTGCTGCTGCTGCGGCGGCGGCGGCGCGGCCCCTGCGCCCGAGGGGCCCGGCGCGCCCGCGCCGCCGCCGCCGCCGCCGCCGCTGCCGTTTGCGAGGTGCCACGCCTCGGTTATGGCGCCGCGCGCGCTGGCGGGCAGGCTGGGGTTGGTCAGGGCGGCGTCGAGGCTGCCCTGGCGCAGGCACCACGCGGTCAGCGCCTTCCGGGTCGCTGTGGCCTCGTACTTTGGTTTGTTTGGGGGGTGGAGGGGTGTGTGTGGGGATCAACAGCCAGCTTTGAAAGCGTGCGCGCGCGTGCACGCCCACACCCAACTCAGCCTGGCAGCGCATGCGAAGGCTCCCTGCAACCCGGCGGAGCAAAGCAGGTGCTGCTGGGGTTTGGGGTTCAGGGTTTAGGTCTTAGGGTTTAGGTTTCAAGGTTCAGCGCGCGCGCGCACACCGCGTGGAGGGCCTCCATGAACTTTGCGTTGGGGTGGGCGGCGCGGTACTCCGTCCGCTCCCGCGCCATCTCGGAGCGGAAGGAGGTGCGCATGCTGAGGAAGCATGAGAACTCGAGCTGTTGAGGGGGTCGGGGTTTGGTGGTGGGGGGGGGCGTTGGGCGTGCGGTGGCGGCGGCGATGTGGGGCGGCGATGGTGGGCGCGGCGGGGGCGCGGCGCCAGCGAACCAACCCACGCACGCAGCGTGCGGCGCGCGCCGGTGCGCGGGCGACAGGGCACGGCCTCAGCGGCACGCTGCAGGCGCCGCACGGCCGCCCTCCTGGGGGCGAGGCGCGCACGCCGCCCAAGGCGCCAACCCCAAACCCCCCGCCGCCCGCCCACCGCGTCCACTGCCTTGCGCAGAGCCTCGCCCGTTGTGGCGCCCGCCGACTCGTAGCTCCAGACCTCTTTTATAAACCTTATCCTGAGGACGTAGCGGGCCTCCTCCTCGCTAAAGGTCCCGCGCCGCGCGGCCTCGGCCGCCATCTCCTTGCGGCGCACCTGCAGGGGTTTGGGCGTTTGGCGGCGGCGGCGGGGAGCTGAGCGGGGCGATCTCAAGATCAAGATCACAAGGCTCTTTCTGCTGTGGCACCCCGTACCCTGGCCCCATGAGCGATGGATGAGCTCCTTACAGCGCCTTGGGCCCCAGAGAGTGCCAGCCCTGGCTCCTCAACCCTAGATCCAGGCGCCTGAACCCTAAAATCCCCCCCCCCCCCGCACCTCCAGAAGCTTCCTGGTCTGCTTGTTGGAGGCCTTGTGCCCCTCGTGCTCCGCCTTGATCTGCGCCCTCTTGGCAGGGTCGGGACCGTGCCTGTTGGGCGGTTGGCGGTTGGCGGTTTGGCGGTTGGCGATTGGGGCGAGGCATACATGGCGGGCCCCGGCCCGGGCTTGGGGCGGGCCCCGGGCGGGGGCGCGCCGGCGCGCGGCCTCGCGCGGGCGCGCTCGGCCGGCCCCGCCACGGCCGCCCGGCCGCCGCACTGGCGGGGCCGGCGCGCGCCAAGGCAGGGCGCGCGGCGGGCCCGGCTCCCCGAGGCTGCAAATTAGGCTTCAAAACCCCGCCCTTTCAGCGATCCCTCCCCCCGGCCCACTCTTTGAGCGCGATCTTCTTGATGTCTTTGATGCTGTAGGTGCGCTTCGAGCCCTTTTCCTGAAAGCGGTCGTTGGCCAGGTGCGGCGCGGGCGCCTCGAGGGCCGGCAGGCTCCTGATTCTGAAGGCGTGTATCGCAAACGTCACGCGCGCCTTGCCGACAGTGGTGCGCGCGGTCTGCCGAGGGCATGGGGGGGGGGTTGTCGGTTGTCTTGCGAGGGGGCGGGCGCGGCGGTAGGCAGGGCTCGTGCGCAAGGACGCATGCGCATGCGCATGCGCCCCATGCACATGCGCCCGATGCGCCCCATGCGCATGCGCCCCATGGACCCCATGCGCCCGGCGCTCCAGCCGGCGCCGCCGGCCCCGTCACAGCCCCTCCCTTGCCCCAGCAGCAGCAGCGCACCTTGAGCTCGATGGCGCGCGCCCTGACGCCGTCCGCCACGGGGCACAGCTCGCTGCCGCCCCCCGCCTCTGCCGCGATCCGGGCCCACATGTCTGACTTTTTCCCGCCCGCGCTGAGCCCCCAGTCCTTGAGGAGCGCCCTCATTTCGGCGGCGGTGCTGCCCTCGTGGACGCCGCCGGGGGACTCTTCGCCCAGGTAGGGGGAGACGGCGGCGTACAGCTGCGTTTTTTTTCCGGGTGGCGGTTTGGGAGGGATTTTGAGTTTTGCAGAGACGGTGGGGCACAGTTAAAGGGGTCTTGGGCGGCAGTTTTGGGGGGCGGCGCGAGGGTTCTGCAGGTGGGTTGCTTGAGCGCGCGCGCCCGCGGCGTGCAGCGGCCGCGGCTGTGCTGCCGCGGGCCGGGCGGCGGCTGGCGCGGACGCCGCCCGCCGCCCGCCGCGCGGGCGGCACCTCGGCAGCCACGCGCAGCAGCGCCCCGCGCGCCGCACCTTGAGGCCCAGCGCCGTCGTGAACGAGTTGCCCACGCACATCAGCGCCGCGGCGTCGCGGCAGATGTCCGACTCCTGCAGGGGGGCGGGCAGGGAGCCGGGGAGGGGGGAGGGATCGGGCCGGACCGGCGGCGGGCGGGGGGAGGCCTCCCCTGCTGCGGTGGGCGCGCCTCGCCGGCGCGGTACTGGACCCGCCCCGGCCCCGAAGCAGACCCACATCGCAGACCGGGGTCTCCTCCCACTGGCTGGATGCGATGTACTGCAGTATGTCGTCCGACAGCTCCGGCAGGGGCCCCGGCGGCATGGCGGCGGCGGCGGCGCAGCGGCAGGGCGGCGGCGGGGCGGGCGCCGACCGGTGGCGGTGGGCCGCGCCGGGCTGTCCGAGGCCGTTTATGGAGCAGTAGAGACTACTCGCGGCGCCTCGCAGCCCTGCAGGCTGCTCCCAGAGGCCGGGGCGCCCTTGAAGGCCTGCTCGCGGAGGCGCCGAGAGGCCCGCGGCGTGCCAGAGCGATCGAGCCGCTGCCTAACGGTACCGCGCGTACGTTTGGCGCGCACAACAGCAGGCGGCGAGCCGAAGCGGGGCAGGCGCGCGACTGCAGCTGCGTGGGTCGTGGGAGCGCTGCGCGCTGCGCGCGCTGTGGCGGGCAAAGCGGCGGTCCAGGGACTGGCGGCGCGCATACGGTACCGTAAACCAGCCTGGGCCAATCAGGCCCAATCCATCTGCGCCGCAAGAGCCCCGTTGGCCGCGCCCGCCTCGCCCGAGGCAAGCCCGCCTCGGCCGTCGGCACTCGGCAGCGCACGGCTTTACGGTACCGGTACGCAGCAACATGCGCACACGCACACGCATGCCCCGCAGACGGTTGTTCTCATTTGCCCGGGCCTGCCGCGTGCCCCCGCGCCAACGCTGGGCTGCGTGCGCGGCGCCGCAGCGCCGTGGTGCCGCCGCGCGTCTGGCGCATTGGGTCAGGTGATCGGCCCCGTTGGTGCTGATGGGAGGAGCTTTTGCTGTCGTGCGCAGCCCCAGTGGCACGGCCGCGTCGGTCAAGCGGGTCGGTAAACGCGCGCTGCGCGCGCGCGCAGCGCACCCAGGCGCGCCGCGCGGTGCGGCCGGGGCCGCTAAGGCGCGTCGAGACGATGCCTCTGGTTGTTCAAGGCACCCTTGGGAGCCGCCAAGCGCCGCGGCTGGGCGCATCCTGGGCGCCGTTTCCGCTCAAAAGTTGCACGCGCCGAAAGCCCAAATAGCGCGTCCTCCGAGCCCGCATTGTCTTTAAATAATTGCTCCGACCAATAAAACCCGCCTGTTAAGGCGTACGGAGCCCAAAGACCGGGGCGCGTCGGACGTGTGTGCGTGCGGCTCGCCCAGAACTTCGCGGCCCAGCAGCCCCAGCAGCCTGAGAGGTGCGCAAGCGGGATAATCGTGCTGTTTAAGTGTTTTAATGCCGCTGCGGGCGCGGAATCCGGGCGTGCAACGGCCCGTTTAGCGCGGCCCTGCCCGCCGGCGGTGCGCATCCTCTCGCCGACGAGGCGCGCAGCAGCGCCGGGCCCCGCACCCCCTTGCGCGTCTCGCGGCCGCCGAGCCAAGGGCCAATCCTGTTGAAAGCAGCTGTCCCACATCCACCCCTCCCCCTCGTGCCCCCCGCGCCCCGCACCCCTCTCCTCCAGGCCACCCCCCAGCCCACCACCCCCAGCCGCCGCCATGGCCCGCCGCCGCGCCGCCACCGCGGCGCTCCTCCTCGCCACCGCCCTCCTCCTCGCCGCCGCCGCCTCCGCCGCGGCCCGCGAGCTGCTTGACTCGCCGCAGAGCCCCCGGGCGCGGCGCGCGGCGGCGCGGCGCCGCCGCGGAAGCGCGAATTCGGTGCAGGACGTCCCCAAATCGATCCGGCTGCTGGCCCTGGGTGACTCCATCACCATGGGCTCAGTCCCCTCCGCCAACCAGAACCACCCTTACACAATCGAGCTCGAGCGCCGCCTGAGGGAGAAGCTGGGCACCGGCAAGGTCACGGTCACCAACGCGGGTGGGCGAGGGGTCGGGCCTTTTCAATTCGGCCTTCGTTTTTGGGGCTTTTGGATTTGGCCTTCGTTTTTGCTTGTTGGTTTACTCTTTTGATGGTCTGGGTTGAACTTGGGGCTGTTGCACCGCTTGCTCCCTCCCAAACCAATTACAATAACAAGCCCCCGAACCGCCCCCACCCCCCAAACGCCCCCAGGCGTCGGCGGCGCCGGCATCTTTGCCGTCGGCTTCCAGAACCCCACCACCCTCGGCCCCTACGCGCAGCAGCTGCTGGCGAAGGCCAAGTACGACTGGATAGTCGGGCTCATCGGCATCAACGACCTGCTGCGCATGGGGCGCTCCGCTGATGACGTGAGCGGCTGGGGTTTGGGGCTGGGCGGTTGCTGGGGGCCTGCTTCGGGGGCGCCGTTTCGGGGGCGGGGTCGCTGCTTGCTGCGAGCTTCCACCTACAGCGGCCTCGCTTTACGACGTTCGAAGCACTAGGAACAGCAGGCCCCGCAGCAGCTGCTATGGGCACACAGTTTGAGAAGCCCCTCCACTCGCCCCTCCGTATCAACCCCGCAGGTGTTCAAGGGCATAATGGAAATCTACAAGCCGGCCCTCGAGGCGGGCACCAACGTGCTGGCCATCGCGCCGCTGGCGGCGCCCGGCTTTGTGTCGCGGTGGGGGGGCCGGGAGTTCTTTTTTTTTGGGGGGGGGGGTACGTGCCAATGCGGTGGGAGGGAGCGGCGGCTGGCGGCTGCGCGGCGGCTGTGCCGCCGAGCTGCCGCCTACGGCGCCAGCGCCACACGCACGCCGCCCCTGGCGGGGGCGCTAGGGAACCGCGGCCCCCTGCATGCCACGCACGACCCCCGAGGGAAAACCCTCCCCCCAGACAAACAAGCAAACAAACAAACAGTCACCCTTCCAAACAAACCTCCCAAAAAATCCCAAACCCCCCAAACCCCCCAGGTCTGACTCACAGGAGGGCGAGCGCCTCAAGCTGGCCCCCCCTCGAAACTAAACCCCCGAACCCCCCTCCCCCCCAAAACCCCCCCCAAACCACCAGGTCTGATTCCAAGGAGGGCGAGCGCCTCAAGCTGCACGCCCTCCTGGCCAAGGCCTCGTCAGACTGGAACGCCGCCCACCCCACGGGGCCGCGCTTTGCCGTCTACGACCTGGGCATAAAGGGCCCCATGAACTTTTGGGACATGGGGGAGGCGGACCGGCGGTGGTGGCTGGACGACGGGCTGCACCTCACCGCGCAGGCGCGGGGCCAGGGGGGCGGTTTTGGTTTTGTTTTGGGGTGGCGTGGGGGCGTGCCGGGGGCGGTTTTGGTTGGGTGTTGTTTTAGAACGGCTGGAGCAGAGCGGCAAGTCTGCAAGAGTTTAGAGTTGCCCCAAAGCCCAGCGGTGCCGTCGAACAAGCGGTTCGCAGTCCTGTGTGGCTTGCACTGCCCTTTTCACACCAAAAAACCTCCCCCCTCGCCACCCCAAAACAACCCCCCCTCTCCACACCCCAAAACAACCTCCCTCTCCAAACCCCAAACCCCTCCAGGCGTACGACCGCATGGGCAACCTCATCGCAGACAACCTCATCCCCCAGCTGCGCGGCCGCAGGAAGAGCCACGGCACCCGCCAGTAGTCGATCCATTAGTCATCACTGCCGGGGCGCCCCCCCCCTGCCCGCCGCGCCAGGGCGCGCGGGCGGGCGGCCGGGCCGTGCCGGGCCGGGCCGTTGCGCACGATCGGGCTTGCGGCGCAGTCGCGTGCGAGCGCGGCTCGGGCGCGCCCCCCGACAGCAAGCGCGCGCCGCAGCCGGCGGGCCGGCCGAGGGCCGGCAAAAACGCGAGTATGGATAGAGAGCCAAACACAGGCCGCCGCTGCCGCCGGCGGCAGACAGCGAGAGAAGACCGAGCGGGCGCGCGGCGCGGCGGGGCCGGGGCGAGAGGGGCGCCCGCCGGGCGCGGCCCTGTGGCCGCATTTTGCCCCGGCGGCGGCCCCCCGCCCCGAGGACACGCCCCGCCGCGCCGCCGCCGCCCGCAGGCTGGCCGGTCACGACGCAACTGCGTGATGCGTGCACGCATGCAGGCATTCGCGCATGCGTGCGCGCGCGTTTGGGCCGGCGCCCGTGGCATCAATAGCACCCTTTCCCCGGCACCCCGGTTTTGCACGCTGCACGTTGCACGCATGATGCAGCAGCAGCGCCGCGGCGGCGCGCGCGCCCCTGAGCAAGGGGCCGCGGCGCGCCGGCCACGCGGCGCGCCGGCCCGCCCCCCTGGGGGCCGGCGCGAGGCGCCACCCCTCCTTGCACAACCCCAGATCACACCGGCGCGGCGGCAGAGGCCGCCGCGCCAAGGCTTGCCGCGGGGGCCTCCCCTCTATTTCGACCCTTCCTCCTCCTCCTCCTCCCACCTCGTCACCCCACCCTAAATGCCTTTCTCCCCCCTCCCACCCCCGCGGCGGGCTCTCGCCGTTTGCCCGCGCGACCCCTCGCGCGCGCGCCCCCGCCCTGCCGCCCGCCGCTGGCAGGCGGGGCCGCGCGCGCGCGGGGCTGCGCTCGCGCCGGGCCCCGTTTGCAGGGCGACGTCCATCCCTTTGATGCGTGGCCCCCCTCGCTCCATCCCTTTCGATTACGTCACTTCATTGCACCCCGCTTTGGCCACCTGCGGCGGGACTGTGTGGACCCACGGCAGGGTCCCGCCCCAAAACGACGCCCTTGTCTTTAGGCGCAGCGTTTCCAGCACTGTGTGCAGCAAGCTTCGCGACCGAATGCTTACGCCCTTGGCTGGTTTTCGCGCATTCACCTCGTAACCCTGTGTTCGAGGGCCCCAATGAGACTGATGGCGCGGGGAGCAGCGAAAAACGAGTGGGGCGTCTTGTCAGCGGCGGTCGGCCACAGACCTGCCGCCAGGCGGCCGGCGGCCGCAGATGCAAGGCAGTGAGCTCACCAAACAGTCAGCATCAGGGGTGCCAATTCTGAGCAAAATCACTGGAGCTGGTCCTAGAATGCGCCCACCGGGATTCGAACCCGGGCTAAATGGATGGAAACCATTTGTGCTAACCACTACACTATGAGCGCAAAAATCGGACCAGCACGTCGACCCTTTTGGTACATATATGCCGACACGCATTAAAAAAAATTTCGCGGCGGGGGGGGCTCCAACAGGTGGGTCGCGAGGTGAGCGGGCTGCGGCGGGGCCTGGGGGTCTGGCGGCGGGGCTGCGCGGTGGCCGGCCCGACCGGCGGGTGAGGCAGCGGCGGGAGGGTGACGCCGCACAGCGGCCCGGCGCCGACGGCCGCGCGGCGGACGATGCCGGCGCGGCCGGCGGCGCCGCCGGGCCCCCCGCCAGGGTTGGCGGCCCGGCAGCTGGGGCCGCGCGCGGCGGCGGCGAGGACGACAGCGGCGCGGGCGCCCGCTCCCCGCCCCCCGCGCCGCGATACCGGACGCGCAGCGCGTCCAGGCGCGGGGCCGGCGGCGAGGACGCGGGCGCCGCCCGCGACACGGCCGACGCTGGGCCCAGCCGCCCAGCCGCGCAGCGCAGGCGCCGCAGGCCAGCGGCGGGCGCAGCGCCGGCGGCGGCCGGGGAGGGGCCCGGCGGCAGCGGCAGCGGTGGCGGAGGGCTCGGCGGCGACGACGCGCGCGGTGGCCGAGGGGCGCACCCACACGCGCTGGTGGTGTACGCCGGCGGCCATGGCGGCGCGGGGGCCGCTGGAGCGGACGACGACGACGACGGGGGAGGGGCGGCGCGCGCGCCGCCGGCGCTCCCAGCGCCGGCGGGGCACGCCGAGGGGCCACACGACCGGGCTATGGTCAGCGCGTGCGTGCGCGCGCAGTCGCTCTTTGAGTCCAGGCTGCGCGAGTACTGCGCGCTGGGCCTCGGCACCGCGTGGGCTGCCCAGGTCCCCGAGGACCACCCCTTTCTACGCTGGAGCGCGGCGGAGGAGCGGCTGGAGGCGGCGATTCTTCTTTGAGGCGGCGGCGGCGGCGGTCTTTAGATGTGCGAACTGCTGGCGGCGC
>BDRX01000009.1:583130-639956 GCA_003203535.1 Raphidocelis subcapitata
TGGCGTTGACCGCCTGCCATGCGGCGGTTGACTGCTCGTTTTCCTTGACCCTGGTTGGAACACGGTGGCTGCAGGATCCTGCGATGCCGCAGGCGGAGTAACAAATCATCATCATCAATTTCGTTTTTTTCGGGAAATAGTGCCCCTTTACCTTGCGTACAGGTTTTATTGTGGTGCTGCCATCCGCGCCTCGCGGTGTGGGTGGCGTTGACCGCCTGCCATGGCGCGTTGGACTGCTCGTTTTCCTCGACCCTGGTTGGAACACGGCGGCTGCAGGATCCTGCGATGCCGCAGGCGGAGTAGCAAATCATCATCACCGGCTGCGCTGCTTCAAATGGAAGGGCTGCGCGCCCCTCCTCGACTCCTGCGCACATGCTGTTCTCGCCGCCACCCCTCGACCCCCGTCAGTGCGCCGCCCGTTGACCCGAACCTTTATGGAGGCCCCCCAAAGGACCCAAGCGGAACTTACATGCACCGCCTTCCGGCAAAAGGCGACAAACCGAAAATGGAGCCCACTCCTACGGGAAACGCGGCCAAAAAAGCCGAAACACCAAAAGCGTGATGAAACAAACAACACTCGAGGCCGCCGCCGCCGCCGCCGCCCTCACTGCTGCGCCGCCCCGCTCGAGCCGCCGCCGCCGCCGCCGCCGCCGCCGCCGCTGCTGCGCCGCCGCATGGCCTGGGTGTCTAGGCTGTCGCGCGCCGCGAAGGGCGAGTTGAAAGTGATCTGGCCGTTTACCCTGTGCGCCTCCCGCAGGCTGTCGAGCCCGGCCTCCTTGAACGAGCCCCACTGGGCGCCGTCGCTCCTGGGGCAGGTTTGTGTTCCATGTTTTGTGTTCCGTTGGGTTGGGTTTCAACTTGGCCTTCACGTTTGAGTCTGCTTTCGTGCGCAGGGCCCCTGTAAACCCCAAGCACTCCACTCCGCGCCGCCTCAAACCGCCGCCCCTCAACCCCAATCCCGTATCCCCCCCAAAAACAAACATCAAAAAACAAATATAACCCCCCCCTGCCCACCCCTGCAGCATCATGACCACAGTGGTGATTATGGGTATCGCCACCAGCCCCGTCAGCGTCAGAACCAGCAGGCTGTTGCGCCCGCCCTTCATGGCGGCCCTGCGGGTGGGACGGGGCGGGGGGGGAGAGGAGGCGCGCTGTTCCGGCAGGCGTCGCTGCGTCGCTTGGGGCGCTTTTGTTCGCGCGGCGCCGCGCGGCGCCGCCCGCGCCGGCCTGCCGGCGCCCTCGCTCCTGCCCGCTGCGCACCACCACCGCCCCCCCGCCGGCGCGCGGCCCCGCCCCGATCCCCCCACCTGTAAAACCCCATCTCCGTTTCGTAGCCCCCGAACTTGCCCCACGGCACCCGCCCGTCGACGCTGTTTGCGTGCCAGTAGGCCTCTGCGTATTTGGGGTTTGGGGGCGCGCCCGGCGGCGGCACGGCGTAGCCCGCGTGGCGGCGGAGGATGGACTCGTACGCGGCCTTGACCTGGTTTGACCGGGGGGTTGTTTGACCGGGGTTTTGTTTGAGCGGGGTTTTGTTTGAGCGGGGGATTGACCGCCGTGGGGGTGGGGCGCGTGCTTGGCCGTCCCGCGAGGCGCGCGGCGCGGCAGGAGGCAGCAGCGTGCCGCCGGGAGGTGGGGTTTGGGGCGGTTAGGGCGGATTGGGTGGGGGTGTTAAGGGTTTGGGGGGGATTGAGATGGGGTTTGCGCATTTTGTTCGGGACTGCGCCGCCGCCGGCACCCCTGCCCCTGCTGCATAAAGCGAGGCGACGCTGTCAGAACGCGCAGCCCAAACAGGCTGCTCAAAAAGACAGCGCCGCCCGCAGCGTTGCGTCGTCTGCCGCTTTCCCTGCAACCGCCTGCGCCGCGCCGCGCCCCGCGCGCGTCCCCCCCCCCCTGCGCGCCTCTTTGAACTTGACCTCTGCCGCCGCGCGCTGGTGCTCCGGCGACTTGTCGGGGTGGTGCTGCCACACCAGCTTCCGGAACGCCTCCTTCACCTGGCGGCGGCGACGCAGCGGCAGCGTCGGCGGCGGCGACGCGCGCGCACGCGCGACCCCACCCCCAGCGGCGCCGGCGGCTGCCGCCTTCTGCGCGCGCGGCGCACCTCATCGTTCGTGGCGGTCGGCGACAACCCTAGAGTCGCATAGGCCGCGGCTGTGGCGGCCATAGCTGGCTGGGGGGCGGAGGGACCGGCCTGCTGCCTCCGCGTATGGCTGCCCCGCGGGCTGCAGCCGATTGATAGTGCCTTCAATTGCTCCTGGAATGGGTGCCCGCCCCCGAAGGAGGCATTCCTAGATCAGACGCATGATCTGCACACCCCGGTGCCTCTGAACTGCCCTGAGCAGTCTTTTCTGCGCCCCTACGCGCCCGCGGGTCGCATATACACGTAGTGCGAGTCGCCAAGCTCCAAGAGACTCGCGCAAGAGGCCCCACCGAGCGCTGCGCGCCCCGCACGCCCGCAAAGCGCGCGCGCGCCCCCTCCTCATGTCGCCGCGCCGCGCGCCCCCGCCCGCCGCGGCGGCGGCGCTCCTGATCCTCCTGGCCTGCGGCGCCGCCGCGGCGATGCGCGCGCCGCCGCCCGCGGCGCAGATCGGGCGCGGGGACGCTGCGGGCGCCGGGGGCGCCGGGGGCGCCGGCGCCGGCGCCGGCGCGGGCCGCGCGCCGCGCCGCGCGGCGGGGCCGGCCAGGGCGGCGCTCGCCCTCGCGGCCGAGGGGGACCGGGTGGAGTCGCTGCCCGGCGCGCCCGGGCTGCTGGACTTTGACATGTTCGCGGGGTGCGCCCGCGTGCGCGCCACGCGGCCGTGCGCATGCGCATGCGCATGCGCGCTTGCATGCGCCGCCGCAGACGGCGCCGCGCGGCAGCCGGCAGCTGGCAGACCCCGCCTGCCAAAACCCCCAAGCCCACACCGCAACCGCAACCAAACCACAACCGTAACCCCAACCGCCACCCCAACCACAACCGCCACCCCAACCGCAACCGCCACCCCAACCAAACCACCCACGCAGCAACGTCACCGTCGACGCAGACGCCGGGCGCGCGCTGTTTTACGTTTTCGTTGAGCGGGACGTGGAGCCGGAGGCCGCGCCCATCGTGCTGTGGCTCAACGGGTGCGGCCGGGCGCGCGGCGGCGCCCCTTTTCGGGGCGCGCTTGCTTGATCGTGGGCGCGCCGGGCCCTGGGCCCTGGTTCTCCTCGGACTCGTCTGGAAGCGTTTTTGAAGGGGGGCTGCATTCGGCCGCAAAACGTCGGTTGAGGCCTCGAGGCCGCCCCCGGGCCGCAGTCAACCGTGCCCCCCCCAAAAAAAACCGCCGCCAGCGGCCCCGGTTGCTCCTCCCTTGGAGGCGGCTTCATGTCGGAGCTCGGCCCCTTCTTCCCTCACCACGGCGGCGAGGCGCGTCGCTCCCCTTTTTTGCGCGCGGCCGGGGATGCCGGGCCCGCGCGGCTGGGGGCGCCGGTGCTGCTCTGCATGCGCGCGGGCTGTTCATTAAGGCCGCGGCCGCCGTCCGCAGGCCCCCCGCCGGCGCGCCGTGCGCGCCGCAAAACCGCCCCCTTACTGTTTCGAAACCAACGGATAAACAAAGCCAAGACGCACGCCAACGCACCCGCTGATCTTTTCCAACCGTGCCGTTGCAACCGTGTGCGCGCGCGCGCCCCCGCGCAGGAGCTCAAGCCCAACCCCTTTGCCTGGAACCGCGGCCTGGCGAACCTTCTGTTCCTCGAGTCCCCCGCTTTTGTGGGCTTCAGCTTCTCAGACAGGCCCCAGGACGCGGTCGTGGGTGGGTTTGGTTTGTTTGCGTCGTGTTTTGGCTTTTCCTGCGTGTTTGTGATTTCGTTTATGTTTGTGCCAAGAGGGTTTGCGCACGTGTTTGTTGCGCCGTCGCCGGCGGGCCGCTTCCGCTCGCGCCAAAGCCTGGCCAGACAAAAAGCACTACGCCCCCCCGGCAACCCCCCCTCCGCGCCTCCACACACCCTCCCCCTTCCGCGCCCGCCCCCCCACCCCCGCCCCTCGGCCCCAGGCGACGCGCGAACCGCCTCGGACGCGCGCGCCTTCCTCCTCGGCTGGCTGGAGCGCTTCCCGCAGTACGCAGACTCCGATATCTTCATATCTGGGGAGAGCTACGGCGGTGGGTTTTGGGGGGGGAGAAGCGTGCACGCTCTGATCACGGTGAACACGGTTCGAAGTTGCACGCAAAGCGGGGCAAGCAAGCACCCAAACTGGGCGGCTCGACGAGCCTAGACCCCAAACCCGAATCTCTAAACGGAACAACGCGGTCGAAAGCTTCCGCCAACCCCCTAAACCCCGCAAAACCTCCCCAAGCCCCGCGCGGGCAGGCCACTACGTCCCCCACCTCGCACACACCCTGCAAACCCCCCAAACCCGCCAACCCCCTGCAACCACCCCCCCCAACCCCGACCCCCCCCAAAACAAAACGCACCCGTGCAGGCCACTACGTGCCCCACCTCGCGCTGGAGGTGGTGCGCGGCAACGCGCGCGGCCGGGAGCCGCGCATCAACCTCAAGGGCTTTTTGGTGGGCAACGCGTGGACGGACGCGGAAACGGACAACAAGGGTGGGGTCGGCCTCTGGCGCGCTTTTCTGTCCTGGCTTTTTTCCCTGCGTTTTGCTGCTGTCCCTGCTTCTTACTGCTGTTTAAAAAGCGCGCCCACCGTGGGCGGTCCAAGTGTTGGCTTCCCGGCGGATCCGCGCCCCCAGCAGCGTTGCAGCGCCGCTCCCGCAGCCGCCGCAGCCGTCGCAGCCGCCCCCAGCAAATCAACCCGAACCCGCAACTTGCCCCGCCTGGCGGCGGCCGAATGACCAAACTTGCCATACGTCCCTAAACACCCCGTATCCGCAACCCCACAAATGACCAAACCCCGGCCGCGCAGGCACCCTGGACTTTTGGTACAGCCACGCGCTGATCAGCGCAGAGGCCCACGAGGGCATCCACAAACACTGCAACTTCAGGTGGGCTGCTTGGGGGGGGGGAGGGTGAAAAGAAGAAGCTGGGTGGTTGGGCAGGGTGGGCGGGTGGTTGGCAGGGCACACCCGGGCTTTGGGCCCGCGCGTTGGGGTCCAGAAGCAATCCGCTCGAAAGCTGCTCGGAGCCGGCAGGCCTGCGCGGGGCTGTGGGGCTTCTGGCCCGGCAGCCGCCTCGGTTTGGCTGGCCCGTGCGCGTGCGGCTGGCGGCTGCCGGCCGGATGGATAACACCCGATCGCCCCCGCCAACGCGCCCGCGCCAACGCGCCCCCCGCCAACGCGCCCCCTACAGCAACATCGGCCCCCTCGCCGCCGGCGCGCACGCGCTCGCGCTGTCCCGCTCCGCCGGCCTCCGCCCCGGGCGCGCCGCGGCGCCGCTCCCGCAGCCCGGCCCCGAGGCGGCGCAGTCCGCCGCGCTCGAGGCGGCGCAGTCCGCCGCCGACGAGGCGTGCGAGGCGTTTGTGTCCCAGGCGTTTGATGCCATTGCGGGCATCAACATTTACGACATTTACGGTGGGGGGGCTGCGCGTGGGGGGCTGCAGTGGCGGTTGCGGTGTTTGGCACTGGGGGGTTGCGGGGCTGTGTGGGGCTGCGGTTGCGACATTTACGGTGGGGGGGCTGCGCGCGGGGGCTGCAGTGGTGGTTGCCTTGGCAGTGGGCGGCTGCGGTTGCGGTGTTTGGCGGGGGGTCGCGGGGTTGCGCGCGGCTGCAGTTGCGGTGTTTGGCGGTGGGCGGCTGCGCAGGGCTGCCCCGTGCGATGCAGGGTGCGCTCTTTTTTGAGTCTCACAAACCGCCGCCCTTCCCCCTCTCTCCCCCGCCCATCCGTCCCCAGCCGACGTGTGCAACCCCGAACCCCCGCCACCACCGCCCGTCGCCGCCGGCGCCGCCGCCGCCACCGCGCCGCCCGCCGCCGGCCGCTACCGCGGCGCGCTGCTCGGCCACGCCCCCGGGCCCGCGCCCGCGGGGCGCGCCGCCGGCGGCTCTGGACTGCCCGACTCCGCCCCCGGACTGTCCGGACTGTCCGGGCTGTCGTACCCGCAGCCGGGACGGGTGCCGCGGTACGATCCCTGCATCGACAACAAGGTCGAGGTGTACCTCAACAACCCAGAGGTGGGGGGGGTCAAGTCAGCGTTTGGCAGGCTCGATTCACAACCCAGAGGTGGGGGGGGTCAAGTCAGCGTTTGGCAGGCTCAATTCACAACCCAGAGGTGGGGGGGGTCAAGTCAGCGTTTGGCAGGCTCAATTCACAACCCAGAGGTGGGGGGGGGGGTGTTTAGGTCATCACTCGTCAGCGTTTGGCAGGCTCAGATCACTACCAGCCCCACTTGAGAGGTGACAACTTGACTTGCCCCTCGCAACGCATGGCTGGCCCCACACGCACCTGCAAGGCACGCGGTTCAAAACGTGGGATTTGCAACCAGAAAACCGCAATAAAAAGAAACTGCAAGAAAAGAAACCGCCGAAAAACCGCCCCAACAACCCCCCAGGTCCAGGCCGCGCTGCACGCCAACCAGACCGGGCAGCTGCCCGGCCCCTGGCAGGACTGCACCCCCGCCATAGCCTACTCCCGGAGCGACCTGCTGAGCAGCATGCTGCCCGTGTACAAGGAACTGATAGACAGCGGGGGTGGGTGGCTGCTGCCGCGCGGTCGCGCGCGCCATTTGGTTGCGCTTTGTTGGGGGTAAGGGTGCGGCGGCGCGCCCCCTGTCGCTAGACCTGTGTTAAAGGATGGCACCAGGAGACCTGCTAAAATTTTGCTCAAATACAAACCACTCCAAAACCGTTCCGAAATTCGTTCCAAAAAACCGTCCCCAAAAACGCCCAAAACCGCCCCAAAACCGTTTGGCCCCCCCAGGCCTCCAGATCTGGGTGTTCAGCGGCGACGTCGACGGCATCGTCCCCATCCTCGGCAGCCGCCGCTGGATCGAGGGCCTTGGGCTGCCCCTCAAGCGCGCCTGGCGCGCGTGGTTCAGCCAGACGGGGCAGGTGGGGCCGGGGGGCTGTTTGGCTCAGGCGCGGCTGCCGGCGCCCCGCTGCCTGACGCTATCTTTTGGCGAATCGGTCAGCGAACAAGCTTGTGGCAAACCATCCACCCCTGGCGAAAACCGTGCCCCAAAACCGCGGGCGACAAACCGTGCGCCACAAAAACGCTGCCGTAAACAACGCCGCCGTGCGCAGGTCGGCGGGTGGCGCGTTGACTACGACTCGCTGTCCCTCGTTTCCGTCAGGAACGCGGGCCACATGGTGGGTGCCGCGGCGGCGCGCTTTTTGCGGCTTCGGAGGCTTCCTCGGGCACGCGGGGCATGTGGCCTCAGCAGCAACAGCCGGACCCCTCCCAAACACTCTCTCCCCAAACCCCACCCCCCCAAAGGGGCCGTACACGCAGCCGAACCCCTCCACCAGCCCCCAAACCGCGCCCTTCAAAAACGCAAACCTTTTACGTAAACAATCCCCCCCCCAAAAGGTGCCGTACACGCAGCCGGAGCGGGGGTACAACCTGCTGGCGCAGTTTTTGCTGGAGGCGGGCGCAGACCTGCCGCCCGCGCCGTCGGCGCGCTGAGCAGCGCGGCCTCGATGGCGCCGCGTGCTGCCGGGGCGGCCCCGGGCGCAGCGCGCCGAGCCGCGCGGCGCGCCGTCGGCGCGGCGGGGCGGGCCCCTGGCACGGCGCTCGCGCTTGCGCGCTGGCCTGGTGCGGCGCGCTCAAAGTTTTGGGCCCGCGGCGGCCCGTGGATTGCTTTGCGATTGCCGGCCCCGCCGGGACTGCTTTTCGCTGCCTCTGTGCCCATTGGTAACCACGAGCCAGCAACAGCCGGCCGGCGCTCGCGGGGCGGGCTGCGTGCGCGATGCGCCCCTTGATCCCGCATGCGCTTGCAAGACAATCGGCCCCATCCACCCCCTTGGAGCTCGCAAGCAAGCGCAACAGGGGAATCCCTGGGACAGTAGCCAGCCAATTGTTTTACAGCCGAGTGGCCCAAAGGGGGCCGCGGTCTGTTTTGAGGTAGGGGCTGCCCGCCGCGCCACGGAGGGCAGCGACAGGGGGCGGGCCGTCTGGCGGGTGCGCCCGGGGATCGGCGGGGGATGCACGCGGCCGTGCGTGTGCGGCTGCAAGGGCGGGTTGGCAGAGCAAGAAAGGCAGGGCATGGGGCCGACACAAATAAGTTTATTGCAGGGGCAAAGCAGCAGCCACGGGGGTGCAGCGCAGCAAGGAAGCAGTGTTGCGGAAAGTGGCAAGTGGTGTGCGCGACGCCGCGCCAGAGGGGGAGCGTCGGCGGCTGTGCAGCCAGTGAAAGGCCCAGGGCAGCCGTGTGCAGGAGTGCAAACAGCAGCAGCCCTTTGTTTGCTGTCCAAGGCGGCCGGCCGCGGCCCCGCCCCAAGGCGGCGGCGGCGACTGCAGCTGGCCGAAGGGCACGCGGCCAGCCCTAACAAAAGCCAACCCTAAAAAGCCAGGGCCCTAAAACTTGGGGATGAGGCTGAGGGGCAGGGGCACGAGCACGTTATCGATCCCGTGCGCCACGCCCGCGCCGCACTTGACGTTGGGCGTGGTGACCGCCGCCGTAGTGCCGACCGCCCGTATCTGCGTGGCCGTCCCGTTGACCGCGACGGTCAGCTGGTAGGGCTTCTTGGTCAACGTTGAGATGTACATGGTGTCGAGCTTCATGCCGTCCTTCAGCGCGGTGGAGTGGTAAACGGCCTTGGCGCCGTTACTGCCGGTGGCGAAGTGGTAGTACATGACCTGCCGCATCAGCGCGCTGTTGGCGCTCATGCTGGTCGGGGAGACCTTGAGCTTGGCGGCCAGCGAGGCGAAGGCGGCGTCAGAGGGGACGAAGATGGTGAGCGCCAGGCTGGGGTTGGACAGGGTGGGCTGGAGGCCCAGGGCGTCTGCGTTTTTTGGGGGGGGGAGGGGGGAGGAGCGGTTGGTCGGATAAGGGTGAGGCCGGGGGGTGTTGCGGGGTGTGGGGGCTGTGCTGAGAAAGGCGCTGCAGCCGCAAGCTGCCGCGTGGGGCGCCGCCCACGCGGGCCCCAGAGCGGTGCAATAATGCGCGCAGCCGCAGGCAGCAGGTGTGTCCCCTTAGTCTTCAACCACTCCTTGGCCGGCCCCCTCATCAACCCCCCGCTCACCGATAATATGCTTGCAGGTGGCGACCTGGGGCATCCCCGTGACGCCAGAGTAAAAGGTGGCATAGGTGGCCGCGTAGGACAGCTGGGCCGGCACCGGGGGGGAGGGCGGCGGGGACGCGGCGAGCGCAGGGGAGGGGAACGGCGACGCGGCGGGTGCGGGGGAGGGCGACGGCGACGAGGCAGGCCGCGGCGACGGGGACGGCGACGGCGACGCGGCGGCTGCGGGGGACGGCGACGGCGACGGCGCGGCTGCGGGGGATGAGGCCGGCAGGGGACGAGGAGAGCAGCCGCAGATTTCACCGCCTGAGAGGAGGGAGGGAGAGGGAGGTTGGTTGAGTGCGGTTGGGCGGCGGCCCGCGGAGGCCCCCCTGCGGGGACTCCGCGCTCTTCGCGCCGGCCTGAGAGCCAGCAGGACTCACCCTGGGTGCCGTAGAGCGAGCAGAGGGCCAACAGGGCCACGAGAAGGACGCGGCGAGAGGAGGACGCCATGGCGGAGTGTCTTGGGGGCCTGGCTCGAGTCGAGGGGGGCTTTTTGAGTTAAGAGCTGTGGTTTTTAGGGTCGCGGTGGCTGATAATGACGGGCAGGCGGGAACACTGCGCGAAAATACCCGCGAGCAGCGCGCGGGAGCTGGCGGGGCAGGTTCTCTGCAGCCGCGTGGCGGCTCCCCGGAGCCGGGCAGAGCCGCCTGGAGGCCCGAAGGTAGAATACGCGCTGGCGGAAACCGGGGCTCGGTTCTGGCGCGAGCGTGTCGGGCGCCGCAGTCCGGGTCGGGCGTCGCAGTCCGTGGAGCGCGGCCGCTCAGTGCTGGCGGCGCACGCCCTGTCGGCAGCGGTGCAGAATGCACGACAGACGCCGTGCCCCCAGAAACGCCAGAACCCCAGTCAAAAGTAAGGAAGGGCCTATTACCACACGGGAGGCCCGGCATGATTTCATATTCAAATCTTGCGTCGGGGATCCGTGCTTGCCGCATGTCGTCTGTCGTGGAGTGCGCCAGGCAGCGACGCTGAGCGCTCCCTTCGGCGGGGTTGTGTTGCCAAGCAGACACACAAGCCAAGTCAACCCGCTGTCCCCCAGGCGATCCGGGTCAAAGGGGCGGGTTTGACCGAGCGCGTCACTCGAGCGGGCGGCGCAACCGCTGCGGCGGCGCGCCGTGAAAGCTCCCTGCAGCCGGTCGCAAGCCCTAATACCCGTCGTCTTTAAAAGCGTTTGCAAACCGCCTCTGGCCCCTCAGAGCGCGAGGGGCCTGAAGAACAGCAGGGCGGCCCGACCGAGAGCTCGCGCCCCAGCAGCAGCGGGGCCGCGCCCAGGAAGTCCGAGAAGGTGAGGAAGGGTGCGAGCAGGGCCGAAAGAGCGGATCGCAGCGCGCGGGCCGGCCTCTGGGGGCCGGCGCAGCGAGCGACGCGCTCGGTCAAACGCCTGCCGCCGCGCCTGGCGCGCGCGCCCACCGCAGCTGACCGGCGCGCCGCCCCCGAACCCCGCCGCCGCCGCCGCCGCCGCCGCGCAGCGGCAGAGATGGAGGGCGCCATGCGTGACATCGTCCTGCTGCCGTCTGGAAGCGTCACGTCCGCGCCCGCCAGGGCCGCGGCCGCCCGCTTCATACAGACCTCAGCGCAGGAGCCGGGCGCCGCCGCCGCGCTGCGCGCCGTCAAGCCCGCCGCGCTCGAGGCGCTCGCGCTGCAGCTGGCGGCGGCCCAGCCGGATCGCCGCGCCGCCGCAGCCGACGCGCTCGCTCCGCTCCTCGACCTGTGCTCCAGCTCCGGCCCCGAGCCGCCGCCCGCCGCCGCGGCGGGGCTCAGGACCGCGGCGGTCGCGCGCGCCGCGGCGGGGGCGCTCGTCGCCGCCGACGCGGCGCTCCGAGGCGAGCGGGCGGACTGGGAGGACTCCCCGGACTGCGACGCGCCGCCGGACTGCGGCGCCCAGATGTCAACCGCTGGGGCGGAGAGCCTGCAGCTGGTCGCCTCCGCGCTGCTCGCCGGCCGCCCCCGCCCCGCCGGCCGCGCCGAGGCCGTCGCCGCGGCGCTGCGCCTCGAGGCGGCGTGGCGCGCGCAGCCGGGCCTGCCGGCCGCGCTGCTGCGCCACGTGACGCGGCTGTCGGGCTCGGAGCCGGCCGCCGCCGCCGCGGCGCGCAGCGTGCTGGGCGCACTTGACCTCGCCCTGGACCCGGCAGGCCCCCCCGAGCTGCGGGCCGCCTTTGAGGTGGCCGTCGGCGGCGCCGCGCCGGCGCTGGCCGCGATGCTGCCGCCCGCGCTCGGCCCGCGCGAGGCGGCGCAGTGCGCCGTCCCGCCGCCAGCCGCCCGCCGCCGCGCCGCCAAGCCCGTGACGGCGGCGGCCGCAGCCTCGGCCGCCGAGGCCGCCGCCGCGGCGGCGGCGACCGCGGCGACCGCCGCCGCGCGCGCAAACGCCGAGGCGCTGCTCGCGCTCGCCGCGGAGGCGTGCCGCGCCGCGCCCGGCGCGATGCGCGCCGCGCTGCTGGCGGCCCCGGACGCGATCCTTGCCGCCGCCGGCGCGCTGCGGCGCGCCGACACCGACGCGCCCCCGCCGGCGTCCGCCGCGGCGGCGGCGCTGCTGCTCGGCCGGCTCGCGCGGGGGCGGCAGGGCGGCCCCGAGATCGTTGTCGTCCGCGCGCTGACCGAGGCGGGCCCGGCGGCGCTGCGGGGCCTCGTGCGCGTCGCCGTGGCGGCGCCTGCAGACGACGGCGGCGGCGGCGGCGGTGGCGGCGGCGGCGGGTGCCGCGCCGGGTGCTACGCCTTCGGCGGGGACGTCGTCGGCCACACCCCGCGGGACGCCGCGGCTGCGCTGCTGTCCTCCCTCTCCTCCTCCTCCCTCCCCGCCGCCGCCGCTGGCCTCGCGCCGGCGCTGGCGGCGGCGCCCGGCGCGGCGCGATGGGTGTGCGGCCTGCTCTGCCGGCGCGACTGGCCGGCGGCCATCTATTACGGCAGCCGCATCGTCTACTCCCTCTGCTGCGCGCAGCCCGAGCCCGGGCCCGCCGCGGCCGCTCGGCCTGCGGGCGGCGGCTGGCCCGCGCCGGGCGCGGCTGCGCCGCTCTCCGGCGCGCCTGCGACCAGCGGCGCGCCCGCGCCCGCGACCGCGGCGGCGGCGCTGCTGGCCGCGTTCCAGTCCGCCGACGGCGCGGAGCTGCTGGCGGCCGCGCTGGACTGGCAGGCGCGCGCGCCCGACGCCGCCGCCGACGCGTCGGGGCGCGGCGGGTGCGACATAATGGCGGTCCGCAGCCAGGCGGCCGCCGCGTTGGCTGCGCTCGCGTACGGCCCGCACTGGGCCGCCTCGGCGGCGGCGCGGCGGCGGCTGGGGCGGCGCGCGCTGGACGCTTTCCTGGCGGGAGCCCTGCCCGAGGAGGACGAGGCGCAGGGCGCGCGCATGCTCGCCGGCGCGCTCGTCGCCGCGGCGTCCGGCGGCGGCGGCGGCGCGGCGGCGGCGCGCCCGGGCGGCGGGCTCGAGGCGCTGCTGCTCGACGTTTTGGACTGCGGCGCCGGCCGGCTGGCGGCGCTGCGGGACCGCGCCGAGGACGCGGGGGAGGATGACGTGGCGGCGGGGCTTGGGAAGCTGCTCGGGAGCGTGCTGGCGCTGGGGGCGCTGGAGGTCAAGGTCAGGCTGGCCGGCAGCGGCGGCGGCGGCGGCGGCGGCGGCGGCGGCGGCGGCGGCAGCTGCGGCGGGCTCGCAAAGCAGGGCTCGCTGCTGCGCGACGCGGCGTCGGCGCGCGCCGCGCGCGCCGCCGCCGGGTGCGGCGGGGACGCGCGTCCGGCGCCGGACGCGTGGGCCACCGCCGAGGCGCGGCGCGCGCCGGCCGAGGCGGCGGCCGGCGGCGGCGGCGGCGGCTCGCGGGGCGGCGCGGCCGCCTTTTCTTGGGGCAGGCGCAGGGCCTGGGACGGGGGCGGCCACGATGACTTTGAGGATGACCGCCTGGTGTCTGTTAAGCCCGAGCATTGGGAATACATGCCACGCTACCAAACCGGCCCCGGCGGCGGCCCCGGCGGCAGCCCAGGCGGGGCGCGCGGCGCCGGCTCCCTGCCGCCGCCCGTCGTGACCGTCACCGTGACCGTGGGCGACCGGAAGGCCGGCGCGGCCGCCGCGGCGCGGGGCCCGCCGACGCCGACGCGGCCGCCGCCGGCCGTCGCCGCCGCCGCCGCCGCCGCCGCCGCCGCGGACGCGCTGCGCGCAATGTGCGCGTCCTGCGGCGCGCCGTCCCGCGCCGACGGCCGCCCCCTGCTGCGCTGCGGCGGCTGCAACGGGCCGCTGTTCTGCGGCCGCCCGTGCGCGGCGGCCGCGTGGCCCGACCATAAGGCCGAGTGCCACGCGGCGCGGCGGCGGCGGGCGGCGGCGGCAGAGCTGGAGGCGTGGGACCGGCGCGGCTCCTGGAGCCCTGGGAAGCCCGCGCCGGCGGCGGCGCCCGAGGTGCCGCCCCCGACGGCGCCGCGGCCGGCGGCGGCGGCTAGCGACGACGGAGGCGTCGGCGGCGGCGGCGCGGGCGCAGCGGGCTCCCCCCAGTGAGCGACGGCCCCCCAGCGAAACAACCGACCGCCCCCCAGGCCGGGCCGTGGAGCGGCCCGGCGCAGCTTTTCGCCATGCGAATGCCAACCAACCCAAAACAACCCCTTGCCAAAAGGACACAATCAATCCGGTTCTTTGCCCGCCTGGCTTTTGAAGTCTTTTCCCCCGCCGCTCTTTCAAGGGGCATTTTTGAAATCGCGCTGCGGGCGCTTTTGCCCGCCCAGCATGCAAGAACAACGCGGCCAGCGGCGCCCGTGCGCCCCGCTGCTTTCGCGCACCCAGCCCTGCATGTAAATGCACCGTCGTTCATGCTCTCCTGGGTTTCTGATGGCTGCCGCCGCACTCTTTTTATTAGCTCCCCTCTTCAGTCGGCGCGGCAGCCGGCTCGTGAGCTTTCGGTTACAGTGGGGAAAAGCGTCCCCCCGCGCGCAGCGCAGCGAGCGCCGCGGGCAAGGCGCAACAGAGAAAGTGCTCTCGGGTTCAAAGGGGCGCCCCAAAGCAGAGAATGCGCGCTCGGGGCCGGGCCTTTGTCAAGCTGCCGCGCCGAGCCGCGCGTAGGGCCGTCCCGGACGGGGGGCAAACCGACGGGCGGGCGGGCGGTTGAGGAGGGGCCTTGCCGGCCCGGGGCGCGCCTGGTCTGCCCTTTTGCTTACTTTTTTCCTTCTTTGTCTTTTTATAGAAGAAGGAGAGTCCTTCTTTTTATCTAATCCGTTTTGTTCCCTCTTCATGCGACGCGGGGGAAGGTCTCCTCGAATTTGGCCTTCTCGGGGCGGCAGTAGTTGTAGCGGCCACTGGGGGGTTTGGTTTTTTTGGGGGAGAGGGGAATGGGGTTGAGGGGCGGCCACTAGGGTGTTTTGGGACTTCGGGGCCGATTGTGGGATTGCTTTGTTTGCTTAACCTTTGCTCAACCTCCTCCTGTGCAGTGCTCTTCGCCAAACGCACGCTGCCCCCACCACGCAGCGCAAACAAACCGCAAGCAAACCCCAAACCCCCAAAGGCCCCCACCCGGTGAGGTCGAGGCAGTAGGGGTACTCCCTGCCAAGTGCACGCTGCACAAACGCGCAGCGCAGCACAAAAACGCGGAGCAGCGGAAAGAAAACACACAACAAACAAGCCCCCAAAGGCCCCCACCCGGTGAGGTCGAGGCAGTGGGAGTACTCCTTGAATTCGTGGGCCGCCTTGGCCTTGGCGTCAGACAGGCTGGGGGTGGTGGGAGGCGGCGTGCGCACGTGGGTGGGAGGCGGCGGGCGCACAGTGAGGCGGGGTTTGGAGGGAGGGCGCAGCGGTTTCGGGACGCGGCTGGAACAACCGCAGCGGCTGCCGCGACGGGTAGAGCGCGCGCCAGAGCGGCCCAGCCTGCTTGCAAGCCGCCGCCGCTGCATACTCCTTGCGCTGTCGCCGCGGCGCCGCCGCCGTCGGGAGGCGCGGGCTGCTGGGGAGCCCCGAGCACGCCGCCGCGCCGCGCGCGCGCAGGGGCGGCGGACCCCGACTCACAGCGTGGTGGCGCAGGCGGTCAGCGCCTTGTACTGCTCGGCGCATTTGCTGCTCTTGTCCGCGCTCTCGAGGCACTCGTCGAAGGCGGCGCGCTCCGCCTTGCAGCGGGTGAACATATGGAACGCCAGGGCCTGCAGATCGTTCGTCTTGATGCCGTCCGCCATCGTGGCCGCTGCTCGCCCGGGTGCCGGAAGGCTGGCCGCTGCCTGTTGTTTGCAGGACGGCGCGCGGAGGGGCGCGCGGGTTGGCGCGGAGGGGGGCCGCGACACGCAGCAAGGGCTCCTGCTGCTGCTGCTGCTGGTGCTGCTGCTGCTGGGCAGAGAGCGAGCTGCTGCCACCTGGAATTGAAGGGAATGCCCTGCGCCCTTTCCCCTTGCCTGCTTAGCGAGTCAGCTGGGTGATGATCTCCGCCGAGCGCGAGGGAGGGTCTCCTCTCGGCGAGGGTGCGGTTTTGCAGTGGTGGCGAATGCGTGCCGTTGGCCAGGGGAGCGCGGCGCTGTTCTCTGGGACGCCGCGCACGCTGCGAGTGCCGCCGGTGCCGCAGGCCTGCTCCCGCCGCGGGCTTGCTGGCGGCCCCAGGGCGTGATGGCCACCGCTGAGGCGATTCAGGTGACCCTGATGTGCGAAGTTGGATGGCGCCCCTAACCCCAACCGTGTTGCTTTCGGGCCAATGCCGTAGGTACGTTCGGGTATGTTTGACCGCGCATGACTGCGCACGCCGAGGCACAAAAGCAGGCGCCCCTGCTGCCCGCTCCAACGCCCGGCAGGCGCGCATGCGGCAGTTCCGCAGAACCGCGACAAACCCAAACTGCGAGTGATAGGGTTACATCTGCAGCAGTCAGGCCACAGGCGCACGCACCGGAGACGGGCCCGGCAACCCCGCCCCAACCAACCGAGTCCTCGCCGGCAAAGGGCAGCAAACTCTGCATGCGGACCGAGGTGCACTGCACTACGCTAGGGCAGCACTTGCTTGCGGCAAGGGCAACACATGCCTAAAAAGCGCATGGGCCCGCGGCATCTTCACACCCTGCCATGCAGACCCCGCGGCTGCCGCAGCTGCTCTTGCAGCTCCTTTTTTTCCTCCTCGAGGCCTTCGCACAAAAGCAGAGCAGCCTCAGCAACGCGCCCCTCCAGCCCAGGCACCCTGGCGGCGCTCGCATGCTGCTGCATGGCCCGCAGGGCGTCGCTGTCGACGTCAGCCCAGGGCACGGCATCCAGCAGCCGCGGCCAGACGTGCCTCTGCTTGGCCGGCCGCGGCTGCGCCTCCATCCAAGCCACCGCAGCTTCGAATGCGTCGAGGGGGTCGGCAACCTCCATCACCTCCACCAAAGCGTCGACCGGCCAGCGCGCAAACGCCGGCAGCGGCGACAGCTCGTCGAGCACCTGGGCCGCCATAAAACACTGAGCTGCAAAGCGTGCACGCCGCAGGCGCCAGCTCGCACAGCGCCTCGGGCGCCAGCCGCAGCGCCGTCAGCCACAGCCGCAGCCGCTGCTGCAGACCCCCTGTCAGCTGGTACTGATCCGCGAGGGCGTACAGCTGCAGCGCCAGTGACGCGGGCACCTCGATGGCGCAGCCGTAGACGTGCCGCAGCAGCAGCTCCACGACGCCCGCGTCGGCACCCACCAGCTCCACCGCCGCCTCGCGCGCCTCGCGCATGGCGCCGTCCAGCATGCTCCGGAACACCGGGCTGGCGGCGACCAGCACGAGGCGGTGGGCGCGGAAGGTGCGGCCGCCGGCGGTCACGGCCACGTCGCTGGAGGAGTCGTTGTCCAGCATTGGGCCAATAGCGGCGATGGTGTCGCCCAGGTTGTTCTCGATGCGCAGCGCCGCGTCGAGGGTGGCCACCGCATCGGCGGGGGGCAGCACGGTGATGACCGCCCGCAGGCTGCAGCCGCCGAGCACGGCGCGCCGCAGCGCCGGCCACTGGAAAAACCTGCCCTTGCACCGCTCCTCGTCCGGCTCGTCGTCCATCTCCCAGGCGTAGTAAGCCTCGCCTCCAACGCAGCCCAGCAGCTCCGTGGCGCCACCGTCCTTTACGGCGGCCAGCTCCATTGCATAGGGCGCACCCGCAGGCCCATCCTCATTGTGGCCCCAATACAGAAAGCTGCCCATCCAGCGGTCATCGCTGCCGTCGACTGGTGCCTGCTCTTCGAGCCCGATGAAGCCGGGCCCCAGCGGCGATTGGAAATCAAATACGAGTTCCAGATCCTCGGGCGCGGCGTGCCGGCGCGCCGCGCCGGCCAGCGCGTCGAGGTCCAGGATGGTGGTCTGCAGCTCCATGGCTGCGGGGGCGGGTTGGGGGGTTTGCGGACTGTCAACCTGCGGCCTGCCGCTGCCGTGGTGGCCACCGCGCAAGCTGGAGTTGAGAGCCGCGGCGGCGGCCGGACTTCGAGCGGCGCAGCGCACGCAGCGACCGCGCCGCTGCCGCTGCCGCTGCCGCACCTGGCATATCGCCGCCGCCGCCCCTAAAACTGGCTCGGGACGCAAGTGGGTGCGCTCGGAGCCTCGGTGAATGCGCGCGCCTCTGCGCTCCGCTGCTCGCGAGTCCCGAGCAGCTGGGTGATCTCCGCCGAGCGCGAGGGAGGGTCTCCTCTCGGCGAAGGCGCGGTTTTTAGTGGTGGCGAATGCGTGCCGTTGGCCAGGGGAGCGCGCGGCGCTGTTCTCTGGGGCGCCGCGCACGCTGCGAGTGCCGCCGGTGCCGCTGACCCGCATTTTTCGCTGATGTGCGCTGCGCCCCGCGCCAAAGCCCCCGGTTTGCCCTGCCTGCGCAGTGTCAGGGAGCTTCAAGCCATTCATGTTTACCCTGCCAAGCCAGGCCCACCAGCCGGGCGGGGTAAAGGGCACGGCCCGGCAAAGCCTCCTCGCCCCGCCGCCAGCGCCCCGCCGCCAGCGCCCCGCCGCCAGCCGCCCGCCAGCCCCCGCCCCGGGCGCGCCCGGCGCGCCCGGCGTGGCAGATCCCCCGCCGCCGGCCAGATCACCGCCCGGCCAGATCACCGCCACCCGGGGTGCTCCCGCAGCACGTCCACCAGCCGCGCGGTGTCCCCCGCAAAGGCCCGCAGCCCCGCGGCCAGCTTGTCGTTGGCCGCGCCGTCCGAGGCGAGCGCCCAACGGAACGCGCCCTCCCGCAGCGGGCCGCCCGCGTCAGCGCAGCCGGCGGCGGCGGCGGCGGGCTCGAGGGCGCGGGGCAGGGGCGCGGCGTCGGCGGCGAGCGCCTCGAGCAGCGGCGGGGGGATGGTCATCCTGCGCGCGGGGCGGGGTTTGGGGCGGTTTTGTTGTTCAGCGGCAGCGGCCGTTTCCCAGCGCCCGTGCGGCCAGAGTGCGCCGCTCGACGCCCCGCGCGGCCGCGCTGAGCCATTAAAGCGCGGCGCCCTGAAGCGGGCCGAGCTCTCAAAGCCCGTCAAGACCGGTCAAGACCGGCCGGCCGAGGCCGGTCAAACAGCGGTCAAACAGCGGTCGAACGGCGGTCAAACAGCGGTCAAACGGCGGTCAAACAGCGGTCAAACGGCGGTCAAATAATCACGTAATGCCCACCTGTCTGTCCCCGCCAGCGCGCGGATCTCGTCGAGGGGGTCTGCCCCGGTGGAGCTGCGCCAAGAGGCGGGCATGCTGCGGGCGGTTTTTTTGTTGGCGCGGGCGGTTTTTTTTCCAGCGGTGCGGGCGTTGTTTTGGCGGCGCGGTTTTGTATAACGACGCGGGTGCTTTGGGCATTTTTTTGGGCCGCGGCTGCTTTCGGGCGTCTCTTTATTTGGTGCGCGTTGGTCGTTTTCCTAGTATGGGGTAAGGCAGGCAACCCCCCCAAAAAGCGGGCGAGGGCAGGCAAGCAGTGAGACGCCCAATGCGAGCCTGGCCACGTGCTCACCAGATGGTGTCGTGGCCGTGGCGCCGGAAGTATGCATACCTTTGGAGAGGGGTCGTTGTTTTTGGCGGTGGGTTTGAAGGGAGTTGAACGCACATAAAATGGGTGGGATTCGCCGAAGAAAGCTCTAGAGCGCTGCTGGCCCCACGCACGCCCGCACACCGGCGCGCCCCCTGCAAGCACGGCAGCCGGCCCAAGGCGGAACAAAACACTGCCAAAGCGTTCAGAAAAGGCCCCCACATGCGCCTGCAGGCCACAACGCCGGGGTCGTCCTCGGGGGCAAAGGTCTGCGCCCCGCCGTTGGCCTTGGTCCACTCTAGCACTGTTTGCGATTGGGGGGTTTTGACGTTCGTTTCAGTTGGGGGTTTCGATGTTCCTTTCTGTTGGGGGGTTTGGTTCACTTCGTTTCAGGTTCGTTTCAGCCCCTTTTTGCTGTCTTCTTCGGTTGGGCAGGAGGCTCGTGCAGGGGCCGCACCCTGCAAAAAACAACCTCCCCCTCCCCTCCCTCTTAAAAAAGCCCCCCAAGGGGTTTCAAAACAGCCCCCCCCTGTCAAAAGCACCGCCCCCCCCCCCGCCCCCCGCACCGCGCCCGGGGAAGGGAGAGATTAGCGTCGCATTGGCCTGCGCCGCCGCCACCGCCTGGCAGAACCCAAACACGAGGGTTATGTTGGTTTTGATGCCGTCCCGCTCCAGCCCCTCCGCCGCGCGCACGCCCTCCCAGGTGCCCGCCAGCTTGATGAGCACGCGGCCGCGCGGCACGCCGGCCGCCTCGTACAGCGCGATGATGCGGCGCGCGCGCGCCTCGGACGCGGCGGCGTCGAAGGACAGGCGGATGTCCACCTTTGGGGGGGTGGGTGGGGGTTTAGGGGGTTGGGGTTTAGTCAAGGGTGGAGTGGCTGCTCGTCTTCAGAACCCCTGGCCCCTGGTTGTGTTGAACAGGCCCATTTCGGCCCCTCAAAGGCCGCCGCAAACGGCCCTGCAGCAGCGCCCCGCCCAGCCGGAGCCCATAATCACATCCTTCCTTCCGCACCCACCTCCGTGGACACGTAACCCGGCACCATCCCCAGGATTCGCTTCCCGAGGTTGACCGAAAGGTGGTCGATGGCGAGGTCGACCGACGCGTCCGAGGCGCCCCGCCCCGCCGCCGCCCGGTGCGGCGCGACCGGCGGCGGCAGCGCCGCCGCCGCGCCGGCGCCGCCGGCGGGGGCGGCGAAACCGGCGCGCGCGGCGGCGACGGCGGCGTCGAGGAGGGCGGCATACTCCGGCTCCCCCCCGCGCGCGGCGGCCTGGGAAACGAACAGCGGGTTTGTCGTGGCGTCGGTTATGAGGCCGGTCCGGGCCCAGGCCTCGATGGTGGCGAGGTCGCCGGTGTCGATGGAGAGGACCGTCCCCATTTTGGTCAGCTGCTCCAGCTGGGAGCCCGGCACCGGCGCCACCGCCGGCGGCGCCGCCGCGGCGGCGGCGGCCGCGGGCGGGGTCGCGCGGGGCGCGGGGGCGCGGGCGCGCGGGGCGGCGCGGCGGGCGGCGGGGGCGGGCGCCGGCGCCGCGCGGGGGGCGCGGCTGGCGAGGGCCATTGCGCCGGCTGCGGGCGGCGGTTTGTTCGGGAGGCGGCGGCAGGGTTGGGAGTGGGCGATCGGCGCAGCAGGCGGCGTTGGCGGGGGAGGGCGGGGGAGGGCGGGCGGGTGCGCCAGCCGCAGCGGGCGGCGCACCCCCCGCCGCCCCCGTTCGCGGCGAGCGGCCGCCCTGGCGCGGCGCCGGGAGTCCAATTGCAATGCGCTGATCTTTCCGCTCCCTACACACCTGTCAACCCGCGGAATGTGCCGGGGGAGGACCGCTAAGCTCGCCGCGCGCTCAGATCGCGGCGGTTGATTCAGCACCGCCAATATTTATTGTATAGAGAGCCGAATTAAAAGCCCCAGGTCCGGCACGGCGGGCATGTGGGGCCGCCGGGCGGCGCCGCTGGTCAAAGCGCCGCCGCCCTCTGCAGCGGCTGGCTGAAACGCCGCCTGCGCTGCACCCCCTCCACTCCTGAAGGCGCGAGGCACCAGAGGCGTTACAGAGGCGTCTCCAGGGGGCGCCGCAGGAGCAAGGGCGCCCGCCCCGCCCGCCCGCCTCGGCTACCGCCGCCCCCCGGCCGCCCCGCCGCCGCCGCCGCCGCCGCCGGCCGCCGCCGCGCCGCCGCTGCCGGCCTTGTAGACCCGGAACGCGGCGTAGCCCGCCGCCGCCGAAGACACCGCGACGCCGGCCGCGATCCACGCCCGCCGCACGTTGCGCCGCCGCAGCTGCGGGTCGTTCGTTAGGGGGGCAAAACGCGTTTGCGCGGGGTGGGGGAGGGGAGGTGGCGCGTTTGCTTTCTCGCCGGTCCAAAGGCGCAGGCGTGCGCCGCCCCGCCCGCGCTCCCCGCCCCTCCCAGCACCGCCCACGAACGAAGAGCCCCATGCGCCGCAAAAAAACAGCAGCGAAAGCAGGAACACAGCAGCAGTGAGCAGAAAGAGCGGTGCAAGAAGCGCCACCCCCCCCACCTTGCGCGCGGGCGTGTCGGGGATGAACCCCTCGGGCCGCAGCGCCGCCTCGGCAGCATACCTTTTTTGGGGGTTGAGGGTTTGGGGGATGATTGGTCAGCCGCTGGGTCAGCTGTTTGCTCAGCCGTCTGTGCCGCTGCCGTGCGTTGCTGCCTCCGCGTCTGCCTCTGCTGCTACCGTCCCATACTCCTCCCGACCCAGCCCCACAGTGGGCGGCGCCAACGCCCCCCGGCCGGCCCGTCACCCGCCTGAAAACGTTTGTCGAGCCCAGCGCGCCCAGCACGACCGAAACCGCCAGCGGCGGGGCAAGCACCAGGTCAGCGCAAGCCTCGGCCACCCGCTGCTGCAGCTCCTGGGAGGTTTGTGTGCGCGCGGTTTTTTGCGTTGCGCGTTTGTCAGTTTTGCGCGGTGTGTATGTGTTGAATGTGCGTGTGCGGGTGCGCACATGTCTGTGTGTGTGGGTTTCAACTTTCAAAACAGGGGTCTCGACAGTCGGCATGGGGTGGTTTACAACCACACAGTCCCGGCTTCCACCGCCCTCCCTACCCTCCGAAATCACCCTTCAAAAGGCAAAACAGCTCTCCCCCCCCCAAAACAACAGCAAAACAAGCCCCACCGGCGAAGAGCCCAGGTCGTCCTTAGCCGCCACCAGCACCACCGGCAGCCCCTCCCCCGCCGCAGTGGACACCCCGACCGCCAGGGCGCGCGCGGCGGCAAAAGAGGCGGCGTCCGATGAGTCGTAGACCACCAGCGCCACGTCAGCGCGGGAGAGGTCGGTCAGGGGATCGTCGGGGGCGGCGGTGCCGGCGACCTGCGCGGGGGGTTGACCCGGGTTTGACCGGCGGTTTGACCGGGGGCTTGAGCGGGTTCTTTGACTGGGGGTTTGGGGTTGCCAAAGCTGGCAAAGGCTGCCGCCGCCGCTGGGAAACCTCGCCGTCGCCGGGAAAGCAAGAGACACTTCGGGCTGCGAACGCATGAAACTGGAATCCAAACCCCAACCCCCCGGGCCTCCCACCTCGGTCAACACCAGGGTTTTGACCTCGTGCCCCTCCCAGCCGCCGCCCTGCCCGCCGCCGCCGCCGCCGCCGCCGCCGCCCTGCCCGCCGCCGCCGCCGCCGCCGCCGCCGACGGCGACGTTGCCCGCCGCGCTGAGCAGCCCCCCCGCCGCGTCGCGGCCCGGCTTGACCGCGAGCGCCCGGATGAGGCTGCTCTTGCCGCTGCCGGGGGCGCCAAACACGAGGCCGCTGAGGATGGTCCTGTTTTGGCATGTTTTTTTTTTCCGGATTCGTTTTTGTTGGTCGGCTCGAGAGTTGTGTTTAGTACTTGGAGGCGGGTCCTGATTTGTCATAGGGTTTTTTTTCGGATTCGTTTGTGTTGGTCGGCTCGAGGGTTGGTCTTGCTAATTGGGTGGGGACTGTGGGGAGTCTTTGGGATCGCTGCTCCCCGGGCACGCGCC
This sequence comes from Raphidocelis subcapitata, assembly GCA_003203535.1. Classification (NCBI taxonomy): domain Eukaryota; kingdom Viridiplantae; phylum Chlorophyta; class Chlorophyceae; order Sphaeropleales; family Selenastraceae; genus Raphidocelis; species Raphidocelis subcapitata. The sequence continues at coordinate 606,057 of BDRX01000009.1, forward strand.
ACCGATGCACTCAGGCCAACACAACACGGCAGAACACACAACACCAAACCCAACCCACCGCGCCGACAGGTCCCCGCGCCGGTCCCCCCTGCGCCTCCTGGGCTTCTGCTCGAAAAGCTCCCCCGCGCCCTCCCCGCAGCGGCCGCCGAGCCCCAGGTACATCATCTGCTCCAGGGCCACTGCGGGGTCCTGTTTTGTTGGGTCATTTGGGCGGCGGCGGCCGTTTTAGGGTGGTCATTTGGGGGGATTTGAACGGGTTTGGATATCCGCGCTTGGAAAGCCGACCCGTTTTGAATGGCTTGCGTCTCCCTGATAAACTACTGCACTCCGCGATGCAAATCATCCCCCCCGTTCAGGCGCGGCAAACAAAGCCCACACCTGCAGCGCAAACGCGCGCCAGCGGGTGAGGAAGCCCTCTTTCGAGAGGCCCCCCGCGCCCGCCCCCGCCACCGCGCCCGCCACCAGCAGGCAGCTCCACAGGTCCAGCTGCGGGGAGGGGGGGGGGGGTGGCGGGCGTTTGGCCGTGTCAACAAAAGGCTCGGATCGTGGTTCGGGTTGGCGAGCAAGGCCGCCGGGAGATTGGGCTGGGCCTGGCGGGGGCCTGGTTGAAGGCCGGGCCGAGACAGCCCAGAGCCCCTCAAAACATACCACCAAAACACACCAAAACTGGAGTTTTGGCCTCCTCAACCACAGTAGACCGCCCAAAACTGCCCAAATCCCACTTCAAACCGCCAAAAACCGCCCAAAAACCTCCCGAAACCGCCCCCCACCTGGTAAATCGGCACCGGCGCGCGGTTGAACATGTGCTCCATGTCGCTGGCGCTCAGCACGCCGGCGCTGGGGGAGGTTTTCCGGGGTTTTGGGAGGTCGTTGGGAGGTTTTGGGGGGCGGTTTTGTTTGGTGGGGTGGGCGGGTCGGGTTTCTTGCCCAGCGCACACACACTTTGACAGCAGTTTTGACCGCTGCTTGACCAAGGTTTGACCGGCGTTTGACCGTCCCCCTCACCGCGTTGAGTCGTACACGTCAAAGGTGTGCGCCAGGTAGGCCAGGGCGGTGGGGGACAGCTCCAGCACCTGGGGGGGGTATTGGGGTTGGCAGGGACACGTATTGGTTTGGGTCTCATTGCCACTCATTGCTGGTCAATGCTTTCGTGCTCTCGTTTCCGGCGCAACCGCCCGCACCGCCGGACGCAGCGCCAAAAAAGACCGCCCCGCAGCGGCGGCCGCCGGCGGTTTTTGGAAACAAAAGAGTAAAAAAAACTGTCGGTCGCCGCCGCACCGTGTCTGGCCCCGTTGGCGGCAGCTTTGCCAGCACTGCCTCTGCAATGCGAAGCTCGTGGTTATAGCCTTTTGGGGGGGGGTTCAGAGGTTTTTGGCGGTTTTGGGGCCGTTTTGGGGGGAGAGGGCGGTGTATGTGGGGTTGGCATGTTGGGCGGTTTTGGCCAGGGAACCCCCAAACCCCAGAGCACGCCGGCGCAGCAAAAAAGGCCCTAAAAACCGCCCACCGAAGGTTTTGAGCACCGTCCACGTGCTCTCCAGCCGCCCCCGGGTGAGGAATAGTGTGTGGAGGTACATGAAGCCGGGGAACATCAGGCCCTGCTTTGGGGGGGGATGGGATAGGGATTGGATAGGAATCAGTACACGCGCAGCACGCACAGCACAGCACACAGCACGCACAGCACGGCCACCCACCGTAGCAAGCAACACCGCACAAAACAAACACAGCACGCACAGCATGCGCGCGGCGCGGCCACCCACCGCCTCCCCCAGGCCCTCTGGCATGCGCTCCGCCACCATCGCCTTGACGCTGGCCAGCTCCTCCTCGCTCAGCAGCTGCCCGAAGCAGAGGTACTGGAAGGCGTTGAGCTCGTCGTCGTTGAGGGCGCCGTCCTGTTGGTATGTTTTGGTTTTGTTAGCACGCGACTTTTGCGCCCCAAAACACCAACCCCCCAGTCCCCACCCAAAAAACACCCCCCCTCCAAAAAAGTGCGCGCCTGGTCAGAGTCGCACAGCAGGAATATCCGCAGCAGCGCCTTGACGCACGCCGTCGTCAGCCGCCCGGTGACTAAGGGGGAAGGGGGAGGGGGTTTGCGGTTGTGGCATGGGGTCCGGGATCGGGCTGGGTTGAGGGCAGCCCGCCCAACCAACGCGGGAAAAACGACAAAAGTTGCAGAAAAAGCGATTAAAACTCACAGGCCTCGAGCAGGGGCGCCTTGGGGTAAAGCACCGCGCGGATGGCGTGGTAAAACACCTCCTGGGGGGTTGCGTCGGCGGTTTTTGGCGAATTCATTCGATTTCGGGGGGTTTTGGTGGCCCGGTTTCGCGGCGCTTTCGCGGGCGGTTGCGTTTCGCAGGCCGTCCCAGTTGCTTTCGGCAGTCACAAGGGCTCAGGCCATCCACGCAAACACCCAGGCACGCACGCACGTGCACGTGCACACACGCAAACAGCACCACCGCATGTGCCCCGCGCCGCGCGCAAACAGCACCGCCGGCGACCCACCCCCACGCTGCGCATCTCCCTGGCGCTGCAGCGGATGGACACTTCAAGGGTTGAGTAGGTCGATATCAGCACCTCCATGGCCTTGGATTTTGGGTGTGGGGAGGGTTGCTTTGATCTTGTGTTGCTTTGTTTTCATGTGAAAGAAGCAGCAAACACGCAGCCGCGTTGGCAAGGCATGCACCCAACCAAACGCAGTCCCGCACGCTTGCGTTGCATCAAACTCACAGAACCAACCGCACCAGCACAAACACATGCTAACACATGCAACCACAAACAAGCAACCAACAAAGCGCACCTCCCGCAGCACTGACAGGTCCACTCGGTCCCCCCTGTCGTCCTTGCACACCGCCACCACCACCGGCGCGCCGGGATTGAGCCGCGCCACCTCCGGCAGCCAGTGGCTCCGCAGCCGCTCGAGCGTGCGCTGCCGCGTCGCGTCGATGCACACCACCACGGCGGCGGCGGCGCGGATGGCGGCCTCTGTCGCGCGCGCGTCCTCGGCGCGGCTGCTGGTGTCGACAACGAGCAGCTCGCCGCCGGCGAGCTCCTCCGGGCTGTTGAGCAGCTCGGGCGGGAAGCGCGCGGTCGGGAGCGTGGGGACGGGGCTCTCAGAAAACTGCTCCTGGCAGGCGGCCGTGATGAGCGACGTCTTGCCCACGCCGGGGTCGCCCACGACTGTGATCGCCACCCCGCGGCCGGGCGCCATTTTGGCGGGCGCGCTGGCGCTGTCGGGAGTGAGCTAACGCGTCGCCGGTCCCTTTGCGCGTCCAGGGGCCGCTGGGGGACGCGGGACGCGCGGGAAGAGCGATCTGCCGGGCTCTTCTGGGCGCTGGCACGGTCCTACGCGGCCGGGACAACGGGAGGAGACCTGCCGGAATCCAACATTGGCCGGACGGAACGGCGGGGGCCGGGTTGGGGCGGCGGCGGCGCGCCGCGCGCGGGGCGCAGCTGCTGCTTTGAGGCGGGCGCGCTGCGTAGCGCGCGAGGCGGATTTCCGGACGGGGGAGGCGCGGCAATCACCGGACCTTGATACACAGCGCTCTGGATTGGTGCGGGCGCTTTTTGAATGGCAGGCGGGCGTACGTATGGCCCTGCGGCGGCGCGGCCGTCGTGTGCCCAAGGCCGTCGAGGCGGGACGGCGGCGGCGGCGGCGGCGGCGGCGGGCTCAGCCCCGCCTGCGAGTTCCCGGCTTCCCAGCTGGCTTTGCGAAGATTGCTCGTAAGCGCATGCAAGGTTCCTACTCCAACCAGCCAACAGATCAGCCTGGGGTCCCGGGTGACGAAGGCGAGCCCGTGCACCTCGAATCGCGCAGCCCGCAACACGGAGGCCAAACATTCGCCACGCTGTCCCCGTTTAAGCTCTGAGGGGAGGACTCCGTTCGGCGAGGAGGGAGCAAAGACCCCAGCCGGGGGTCGCCACAGGTCGCCCGCTGCCACAGGGCCCGCCACCATGCTGCTGGCGCGCTCAGGTGGGCGGGTGACGTCTGCTGGGGCTGCTGCCGCCGGGATGGGGGGCACCGCGGGCCGCCGCAGCGCCGCGCGGCGCTCGACGCGGCACCGCCACCCGGCAGCGGTGCGCAGTGCGCACGCGCTCGCGCAGCGGCGGGCGGGGCGCCGCAGCGCTGCGCACCGCCGCCAACGCCGGCCCGGACCCGCCACCCATCGCAACAGGAGCCGCGGGGGCGCTCTTGCCGGGCGCTGGCGGCGCGCGCGCGCCGCTCCTGGCGCCGCGCCCCCACCTGCGCCGCCTGCTGCCGCCCGCCGGCGCGGCCGCGGGGCCGCCCGCCGAGGCCGCCGCCGCCGCCGACGCCGACGCCCCCAAGCGGCGCGGCCGGCCGCGCAAGACGACGGCGACGGCGGCGCCGCCGCCGGAGGGCGGCCTTGAAGGCTCGACCCCGCCCCCGCCCCTTGCTGCGGTGGCGGCGGCGCCCCCCGCCGAGCCCGCCACGCCCGCCGCCGCGGCCGAGCCCAAGCGCCGCGGCCGCAAGGCCACCGCCGCCAAGGCGGCAGAGGCGGCCGCGCCCGCGCCGCCGGCGCAGGCGGCGGCGCCCGAGGCGGCGGCGGCCGAGCCGAAGCGGCGCGGCCGCAAGGCGACGGCGGCCAAGGCGGCGGCAGAGGGGGCCGAGGCCGCGCCCGCGCCGCCGGCAGAGGCGGCCGCGGCCGCTGCGCCGGCGTCGCCTAAGCGCCGCGGCCGCAAGGCCACCGCGGCGGCCGCGGGCGAGGCGGCCGCCGCCGCGCCCGCGACGCCGCCGCCGGACGAGGCCCCCGCAGCGCCTAAGAAGCGCGGCCGCAAGACCACCGCCGCCGCGCCGGCGCCGGCCGAGCCCGCGCCGCCGGCCGAGGCGGCCGCGCCCGCAGCGGCGGCGGCGTCGGCGGCGGCCGAGCCCAAGCGGCGCGGCCGCAAGGCGACGGCCGCCCCGGCCCTCGCAGAGGCGCCCGCGCCGCCGCCGCCGCCGGCGGCCCCGGCCGCGGCCGCGGCCGCGGCGCCCGCAGAGCCCGAGGCGTCCCCCAAGCGCCGCGGCCGCAAGCCAAAGACCGAAGCAGAGCCCGCCGCCGAGGCCCCGCCCGCGCCCGCCGAGGCGGCGCCGAAGGGCGCGGTCCGGAAGGCGCCAAAGGCAGCTGCCGCCGGCGCGGCCCCGGTGCCCGAGGCGGCGCGCGCGTCCAAGGCGGCGGAGGGGTCCGGGTCCGAGGCGGACGATCTGGACCTGCTGCTGGCCGCCGAGGCGGGGGCCGGCGACGACGACGAGTTCGATCTGCTGGCTGGTGGGTTTGGGGTTTGGGGGGTTGGGGTTTTTTGGGGGTTCGAGGTTTTGCGGTTTGCGGCTGGGGAGGCTCTCAAGAAGAGCCCTGTGCCACGCGGCCCCCAGCCCGCGGCGCCAGTCGAGCCTCTGACCGGCCGGACGCAGCCAAATGCCCGCCGCCTGCCCGTCCTCCCCCCCTCCAAAAAAGGCTTCGAGTCGGGGGATCTCGGGGAGCCGGACGATCTCGGCTTCGACCCCGAAGTCGGCGGCTACATCCCCAGATCCCAGATGTCCAACGCCCGCGGGTTTGACCGGGAGTTTGACCTGTTTGACCTCGACATGGGGGACCCTTTCGACGACCCCTTTGACCTCTGGGACGACCCCCTGAGCGGCGGCGGCGGCGGCGGCGGCGGGCGCGGCGGGCGCGGCGGGGAGGATGGGGCGGAGGATGACGTGGGCGGCTACCTGTCGGCGTTCGGCGGCGGCGGCGGCCGCGGCGGCGGCGGCGAGCGCGGGGGGAGGGGCGGCGGGAGGGGCGGCGGCCGGGGCGGCGGCCGCAGCTGGGGCGAGGGCTGGCAGCAGCGCGGCGGCGGCGGCGGCGGCGGCGGGCGGGGGCAGCAGCAGCAACAGCGGGGCGGCGAGGCGCCGGCGTGGCAACAGCAGCGGGGCGGCGGCGGCGGCGGCGGCGGAGCGGGCGGGCGAGGCGCGCGGCCGTCCCCGGACCTCCAGCCGCTGCAGCGGGGCGGCGGCGGCGGCGGCGGCTATGGGGAGTCGGATTGGGACGACTTCGGAGGCGCCGGCGGCGGCGGCGGCCGCGGCGGCGGCCGCGGCGGCGGGTGGCAGCAGCAGGGCCGCGGCCCCCCGGGCGGCGGCCGCGGCGCCGGCCGGGGCGGCGGCGGCGGCGGCGGCGGCTATGGCGGCCCGGGAGGCTATGGCGGCCCGGGCGCGGCGCGGCGCGGCCGCGGCGGCGGCGGCGCCGGGCCGTGAGCCAACACCCCCCCCCCCCCAATCTGTCGGCGCGTTTTGAGCTTGAATGATTCTTAGATCGCGCCCCCCCAGCTGCCATGCCGATTCGGCCCGGCCTCTCTCTTCCTTATGCACCGGTGCTTTTGTAACACCCGAAAGGTGGCGCGGGAGCATAACACAAAACCAAAACGGCGGCCAGCAAACCGGACGACGGCCGCGCAGGCGGGCGCGGGCGCGCGCACGAGCGCGCGCGCGCGTGGGGGCGGCCCGCGGGCGGTGGGGGCGGCCCGCGGGGCGCCGCAGCGACGGGGGGCGGCGCGGCGCGCCGCCAAAGGGAAACACCGAGGCGGCTGCGGCTGCGGCGCGGCGCATTGAAACGGAAAAAGTCGGCCTCGAAACCGGAGGCATGATCTGAGGGGCGGCGGCGATCTAAAGACCAAAAGCTCAAACGGGGGCGGGGGCCGAAAAGGGCCGCTGAAAAGAAGGGGGGAAGAGCGTATAGCCAGGACGCGCGCGCGCGCCCGCGCGCGCCGCCCCGCGGCTCAGGCAATCTTGATCGCGAGCGGCGGCGCCGCGCCGCCGGCGCCGCCGGCGGCGGCTGCGGCTGCTGCGGCGGCTGCGGCGGCGGCGGGGCTCTGCGCTGCGACGGCGTCGAGGGCGCCCTGGAGGATGCCCTTTTCGATTTTGGTGAGCCGCGCCGCGACCTTTTTTGGGGGGGGGTGCATTAGGGTTTTGCGTCAGGGTGTTGCGTTAAGGTTTTGGGTCAGGGCTTTGCGCCGGGGCTTGCATTTAGGAGGGGAGGTTTTAGAGGGCGGTTGTTTGGTTGTCTGGGGGGCAAGCGGCGGCCGCATTCCCGCGGTCAACGCAGGCCCCCCCAAAGGGTGAAGGAAAGGGCGCCCCACCTTTTGCCGCGGCGTGGAGGTGGGGTCCTGGAGCACCTCCAGGTCGCGCCATATCGGCCGGGGGTAGGCGGCCAGGCGGCCCTGAAGGTATGAAATGATCGCGCGCGCCGCGGCCTGGCGGTTTTGGGGGCGGTTTTGGGGGCGGTTTTGGACGGCTTTGGGGGCGGTTTCGGGCGTTTTTGGGCGGTTTTAATGTGCGTTGGGGGCCTTTTCCCGAAGCGCTTTGTGAATCGGGCTCGGCTGCCCATTGACTTGATCTGCAAAAACGAAGAGAGCAAAGGAAAACAAACGCAGCAGCACCGACCAAGCCGCGCGCGCAGGCCCAAGCTGCAAACAAACCCAACCGCGCGCGCGGACCAACCTGCTCCGTCTCCTCGTCCGCCGCCGCCGCCCCCGGCTCCAGCGCCGCCGCCGCGACCGCCGCCGCGGTGCGGGCGAGGCCGAGTCGCAGGTACGGCAGCAGCAGCGGCGGCAGCGGCTCGGAGCGCTTCAGGTCAAACGTCTGCGGTTTGGGGGGTTGTTTTGTTTCGGTTTGGTTCAGTTTGTTGACGCAGTGGCTCGGAGCGTTTGAGATCGAAGGTCTGCAGTTAATTGGATTCTTGGGGGGTTGTTGACATCGGTTTCGGGGGGTTATTAAGTTCGGTTTTTGGTTTATTGAGGCGGCGGAGCCCCGGCCATCGCAGTGGCACAGGCTCCTCAGCTAGAAGCCAAGAAGCAAACCACCCCCTTCCCTAGCTATCCTGCCCCTGGTGTAACACCACAAGCCCACACAACCGCGAAAAGAAGCCACAGCGGTAAGCGCACCTGCATCGAGCTCAGCCCCGCGCCCAGCCTGTCTCAACTGCATTTCGCACAGGGAGCCGTAAACAACAAACAAGGCTGAAAAAGCAAGCTTGCCAGAGCGAAAACGCAAGCGCACCTGCATCGAGCTCAGCCCCGCGCGGTCTAGCCTGTCCCGTTTGGCCTTGAAGAGCGGGTCCCCGCTGGGCAGTGTGATTGTGAGCTGCAGCTTGTCAAAGGGGTTGGACTCGTCCACGATGCCCTGGGGGGGTGGTTGGGGGGTTGGGGGCGGTTTCGGGGGCGTTTCGAGGGGCTTTTGGGGGGGGGGTGGGGGGCGTTTTGGGGGGAGTTTGGGGTTTGGGGGGTTGACTTCGGCCCTCAAACCCCCCAAAATCACAAATCCCACCTCAAAACCCCGTCCCCACAGAACCCCCCAAATCCCTACCCCCCCTCACGTAATTGATGAGCAGCCGGGAGTTGGGCTGGGGGCCGCACCACGCGTACAGGGGCTCGCCGACCTGGGGTGAAGTTTGTTATTTGGGGGGGTGGGGATGGTTTGGTTGGGGTGTTGTGAGTTTTATACATGGAGTCGCACTAGCCGCTTGAATCATGCAAGCAAGTCCCTTGACATGACACAAACTTGCCGTGGGCGCGAGGATGGCGTAACCCCCTACAAGAACCCCTTACATCATCCCCCTTTACGTAACCCCCCCCCCTCACCCCGTAGGCGCGGTCCACCACCAGCTCCACCCGCTTGGTGGCGTCGTTGTGGGACAGCATGGCCTGGGGGGGTGGGGTTAGTAAAGGGTTTGCGTTTCGGTTTGAGCAGGGGTTTATGTGAAAGGGGGGGGCCGGCTCAAACAAAACAATACAGCCGATGTGGGGAGGCTTCCATTCCAACAAAACGATGCCAACGGTCGCCAAAACAACATAAAAGGCTGCCGAAACAAAGAAAAAAGTGTGCCGACTCCCCACCTTGGCTCCCCACCCCCAACAAAACAATACAAACGGCCACAAAAAAACGCGTAAAAAACCGACTCCCCACCTTGGCTGTGGAGCTGTAGGACAGCAGGGGGGGGCCCATCGGGACCAGCGCAAACCGCCGCGACGGCGCGACACCCTGTTTGGGGGTTGTTTTGTTTTGGGGGTTTGTGGCGGCGGCTTTTCACGGGGCGGCTTTGTTGCGGCGGTTGCCACACTCCACGTGCGCGCCAAAAAGGCGCCCCCAAAAGCGAGCGAAAAGGGCCCCCCAAAAGCATCGATAAACCACCCCCCAAAAAGCGCGCCTGCAGGTGCACCACAGAAGCCTGCACCGCCGCAAACGCCTGGCGGAAGCGCTCAAAGGGGAAGGCCTCTGTAGGGATGTCAAAGGGGTACCTTTATTATGATGGGGGGTAGTTTTGGGGTGATTGTTTGGGGTTAGCTTGTTTCGGGGGGTGCTTCGAGGCGCTCGGGGGCGACCGGGCTAGTTTTCTAAATGTGCGGTGGTTTGGTTGCAGGCCCGATGCAAAGGCCTCACCCCCACTGAACCGAAATGCCCCAAAGAACCTTCCCCCACAACCCCCTCACTTGTTGAACAGCGACCCCGCCATGAACCAAACGCCGTCCAGGGCCTCATACTCCTCGCGCATGCCTGCCAGCCGCTGGCGCACGGCGGGGACGACGGGGGAGCCTGCGGGCGGATAGGCGGGGGTTGGGGCGGGGGTGGCGATTAGGACGCTTGTTTGAGCTGGCAATGTGCGCGGGTTGGCTGGTCGATTCGAGAAAGGGAAAGGACCGCAGCACCGCAGGCCGCGCCGGCAGGCCCTTCCGCCCGCCCGCCTGCCCCGGCGCAAAGCATTTGGATTAGTTAAACTCAGCGAGCCAATGTGATTAGTAAACCCCACCTGCCAGCAGCTCCTCGAGCTCCTCGTCACTCCAAAGCAGCGGGCTCTCAACCGCCTGGGGGCGGTTTCGCGGTTTGGGGGGGGGGCGGTGGTTTGTTTGGCACAAACCGGGGCTAACCGCAAATGCGGGTGGACATTGCAAAAACACTGCGGTTTTTGCCATGTCAGCATTCTCGTTCAACCCATGGCAAGCTGCACCGCCGAAAGACGCAACTGAACGCCCCCCAACCGTGCCGCCAAGCACCGCCCACCGCCCACAATCAAGCACCCCACCCCAACCCCCACCCCAACCCCCCGGCCCCAAACCGTAACCCCCCACCTGCACCCCGCGCGCGCGCTGGCTGTCCAGCTCCTTGATGAACCAGTACCACTCCGACTCCTTTTTGATCTTCTGCGGGGCGGAAGTCGGAGAGGAAGGGAGGGGGTGGGAGTTGGAAAGGCGCAGAGCGGGGCGGGAGTTAAAACAGAGCGGGGTGGGAGTTGAAAAGGCACAGAGCGGGGGTGGGGGCGCAACTTGTTAGCTTCCAAATGCATCATTTTAGATCTTTGAAATGCGTCCCTCTTCTGCAGAGCAGAGCCCCAGCGTATTTCTGCTGAATCCGAATCCCAAGCCCTAAGGAGGTCAGGTTTGACCGCGGGTTGACTTCCAAAGCACTCCTTGCTCGCCCCCACCTTTTCGTACATGAGGTAAAGGGTCAGCACCGCCAGCTCAGACAGCTTGCCGGTGGTCAGCATCTCGGCTGGAATGGGGGGGGGGGGCGTGAGGGAGATTGGAGATGGGGCGGAGGTTAGAGATGGGGCGGGGGTGGGCGGTTTGAGGCGCGGGCTCCACGCGCGCTCCACGCACGCCTTTACGGAGACGCGCACCAAAAGGAAAAAAGAAATCGAAAAAAAAAAACCGCCCACCCAGCGTCTCGCTCTGCACGATGCGGTCGACAGTCACCACCAGCTCGTCCGGCACCGACAGCGCCACGTCACCGGGTGACAGCGGCGCCGCGGCGACGGCGACGTCGAGGGGGCGGCCGGCGGCGGCGACCTCCAGGGTGCGGAGGGTGACCTGGGGGGGGGGGCGTTTTCGAAATGGGGGGGGGGGCGGTTTGAAAGGGCCGGTTTTGAAAGGTGGGGAGCCAGGGGTTGTGTGGCGCTGGGCGGCCGGTACTGTTGCCCAAGCTGCAGCCTGCCATTTTTGCATCCGCGGAGGCGACCAGCATGCGGCAAGAACGGTTGCACGGCAAAGTGCGGCGGCGGCGGCGGCGGGGCCGCGCCGCCGCTGCGCCTCCCCTCCCAACCCCGAAACCGCCCCTCCCCCCCAAAGCCCCGCCCGGCGCGCCTTGTCCTGTGCGGCGTTCCTGCGGCTGAGCCAGGCCATGAGCTCGACGCCGGGCACGTTGCTGCTCTGAGCCGTCGCCGCGGCGGCGGTCGCGGGCGGCGGCCGCCCGGGTGCGGCGGCGGCGGCGCCGCCGCGCTGCGGGCGCGGCAGCGGCGGCGCGCGCGGCTGCGTGGTGGGGACATGGGGGGGGGGCGGCGCGAGGGGAGGGGGGCGTGGGAAAGGATTCTCCATGCGCGGCAATGCATGCGGCCGCTGCGGCCGCGGGGCCGCGGCCGGGCGCCAGCGTGCGCGCGGCGGGTGCAGCGGCAGCGGCGCGCCACCGCGCCCAGCCGCCGCCCGCCCTCGGGCAGGGCGCGGCGTTGCGGCGCCACGGCATCGCGGGTCGTGATCCCGACCCACCGCGCGCCCCAGCGACGCCCGCTGGCCGCTCAAGCTGCTGCTCCTCATCGAGATCTGCGGCCCTTTTCCCGGGGCGTTTGCTTTCTTGGCACGACTTTGCGTATATCTCAGTCACGGCCAATGCGATGTGTCGCGCCCCGCGCCTCGCCCCTGCTTCGAGTGCGCTGACCGGCGGTCTGCAGCAGGCCTGCAGCCGGGCAGCGGCTTACACGGGCTGCAGATCGCGCCGGTAGCTCCAAGGGAGCCCTGAAAAGGCGCCGGGTTGCGATGGCGGCCCGCGATGGCGAGGGCGGCGATGGCGGCGATGCCGGCGCTGGCTGTTTGGGGGCGTCCATCCAGGAGGCCGCCCGACACATAGGCTCGTGGCGCTGTGCATCCGAATAATCCTGCGCGGCAAGTTACACAAACCAACTCGGGGCCGCGCCCAAACACCTTGGCGAGTCACCGGCGCGCCCAACAAGGCGCGCTGCGCGCGGGCCGCGTCCCGCGCCGCCCGGTCAAAAGCCAGCGGTTTGACCCCTCGCAAACCCGCTGGTCGGCAGTCGGCCGAAAGGGCCGGCAAGCCCCCCAAAACCCTGCCCCGCGCCGCGGCGGGAGGCAGCCGGCTCGCCTCAGCGGCGCCGCACCCCCATCCCGGCCAGCCGCGTTGGGCCCCCTCAGTACTTGATGGGCCCCGCGCCGCCGCCCCCGCCGCCCGGCGCCGCGCGCCGCTGCCGCCAGCCGAGCAGGAAGGTGAGGCCCAGCAGGAAGATGGCGCAGAGGATGAAGCCCGCGGCGGCGGTGGAGGCGCGGGACCACCAAATGCCCTTTTGGGGGGAGGGGGATTTGAGGGGGGGGGGGTGGATGTTTGCGGGGTGTGTTTTGAGGGGCGGGGTCCATTTGGGAGTGTGGCGAGGGGGGCCGGCGGCGCAGCAGCGGCCTCGACGCGGCGGCGGGAGCTTGACTTTTCCCGAGGCGGGGCGCGCCCGCCGCGCCGCGCGGCCTGCCCCACAGCGCAGCGTGCCGCGTGCCGCGCTGCTGGCCACGCACGCGTGCACCCCACCGCACCGCGCGCGCACCGTGCCGGCCGCGGACACGTCCCGCAGCGACAGGAAGCTGTCGCCCGCCATCACAAACAGCGCCGACAGGACAGCGGACCAGAGCGCCCAGGAGAGGGAGCTGGCCACCAGCCAGCCGGTGCCGGCGGCGACGGCGACGCCGACGAGGAGCGCTGCGGGCGGGCGCGGGGGCGCGGGGGGCGCGGGGTTTGGGCGCGGGGCGAGGGAGGGGGGAGGAGTGTTTTTGGGGGGGGCACAAGGCGCGGTTTCATGGGGGGCGGCGCGGAGGCAAAGGTCCGGGGGCGCCGCTGGATCACGCGCGGCGGACGCAAAAGCCGCCGGCGCAGAACCCAAAAAATGATTGCGCAGAACCAAGATTGCCCGCCCACCAAACACGAAGGCGAGGAGCCACCAGTAGAGGCGGTAGAGGGAGGAGCAGTCGAGGGAGTTGGTGAAGCCTTTGTTTTTTTTGGGGGGAGGGGGACGCGTTTTGGGAGGTTGGGTGTTTCATTGGGGACTTTGATCGGGGAAGGAAGACCAGCCGAGAACGTTGGAGCAGCGTTTTTGAGCTTTGCCTTGTGCCCCGGCCCCGCGCCCGCTCCCTGCCCAGCTGGCATCGGGCCCTGCTGCCGCCGCGCCCCAATTCGGCGCACCGTGCACGCCGGCGACCGCGCCCAGCGCGGCCTCGGGGGACGAGTAGCAGTTGTTCTGCAGGGCGGCCTGGGGGTAAAGGGCGGGATACGGCGCCGCGTCGGCGGCCGGCGGCCGGCGCCTCGCCGGCGGCGGCGGCGCGCGCGATGCGGGTTGCGCGCGCGCGCGCGCGCGCGCGCGCGGCCTCGCGCGCCGCGCCGCGCCCCAGCACGTCCGGCGCCGCAGCCACTCCCTTGTGCCACAAGCCGGCTGTGGCGCCCCCCCCCCCCGGACCCAATACGGAGCCCCATCTGGCTCCCACCAGGCCGGCGAGGGCCAGCACCCAGCTGAGCAGCAGCAGCGCCCACAGCGCCCAGAACGCGCCGGTCCACGCGCGGTTGGCCATGGCTGGGTTGTGAAGCAAAAACACAAGGATCTGCACACAGCGGCGGCGACTGGCAGAAAATGAGTTTGACCAAAAAACCTGGCAACCACAAGGGGGGGGGGGGGGGGGGCCCCCCCACCCGGCGCGCGCGCGACTCGGGGTAATGCGATCGGCGGCTGGGGCGGGAGCGGCGACCGAAACCCAAAGTTGGCGCCGGCGTCCCGCAACAGCACGCCGTCGCGCGCAATACGCAGGGCCGGGCGCGGCGCGCGCCGGCTGCGGGGCCGCGTCGGCGCCGCGCCCGCATTACACACGGGTTCCGCCGCGGTAGGCCACCCCAACGCCGCTTCGCGGTTTGTTTGAGGGCGTATTTGCTTCACCCAGAGCTCGAGCGGGGGCGAGTCCTTTCCACGGTCCCGTGTCTCGTGCCAGCGCGGCGCGGCCAGTCGCGGGATAGGACCACCCGCCGGGGCAGGTGCGTTGGCGCATTGGGCGCGGAGACAAGATCTCTGGGCGGCAAACCCGCGGCGGCGCGCGGCCGGCCCGGCCGATCGCCAGCGCCGAGGGCTCTTCGCCGGCGCCGGCGAACTGCCGCTCCCGGTCGCCGCGCGCCTGCAAGCCCCCGTCGAGCCCCCCCAACCCGCACGGCGCCCCCGCCTCGCAGCCAGGACCGCCCTCCCAGCGCGATGACGGGCTCTCTCCCCACCACCGCGCCCGGCGCCGCGCCGCCCCGCGGCGGCGGCGGCAGCCGCGGCTCGGCGACGGCCAAGGACGCCGGCGCGGCGCCCTTCGAGGTTCACAAGCGCGCCAGCGAGACGGGCAGCCTCGCGGCGGGAGGGGAGGACCTGGTTCTGTGGGACAACTACAGGCAGCACTCCGCCATAGAGCGGCGCGGCTCGACGCTGGGCCACCCCCACGAGGGCCACAGCAGCTGGCTCGCGGGCGTCGGCCACATGTGAGCGCACGCGCCGCCGCTGCATGGGGTTTGGGGGCGTGTGTGCTTGCGCGCATGACGAGAGAGGGGGCCCCGGCGCGGCGCGTGGACCGCCCTCTTGCGGTGCAGCAACCGTGCGTCTGCTCGCGCGGGCGCCCTCCTCCCACCAACCAATCCCGCTCGGGGCGGCCCACAGCATCTGCGCCAACATCGGCGCCGGCGTTCTGTCCCTGCCCAACGCGGTGGCGTGGCTGGGCTATGTGGCGGGCCCCATCATGGTGGTTTTCTGCACCGGCGTGGCCATGATGTGTGCAGAGGTGCGGGCAGCAGCTGGCTGCAAGTGGGAAGTCAGCGCACCCGCAACCGCATGGGCGCCGCATGGGCGCCGCATGGCGTGCGCGCCCGCGGCCGCAGCAGCCCGCCGCGTGCGCCCCTCCTTGCCTCCCTCCGTCGCTCCCGTAAACCCTAAACCCTAACAACGCGCACGCGATCTAACTCGGCAGATGCTGACTCACGCGTACCGCGCAAAGGGCGAGCGGCGCGCCACCTACAAGGACGCTGTCACGGCGCAGCTGGGGCCGCGCGCCGCCGGCGGCATCGTTGCGATCCTGTACCTCAAGGTTTGACCGCGTTTGACCCGGGCGGCGTTTGACCGCCGAAGCGTTTGATCGGGGCTTGACAAGGGATGGACTGCGCCATGCGTGACTGCATTGCCCCCAAGCTCGTTTGAGCGGGTTGGACCGTCGCACGCCGCGGCCGCGCCACCGCCCGCCTACCTGCTCACCCGCCCATCCGCCCGTCCATCCGCCTGCCCGCCCGCAGTACTTCCTGGTGACTGTGGGTTACACCGTCGTCGCCGCCACCGCCATGCAGTACATCGCGCGCTACGCCTGCGACGCGGCCGGCAAGGGGGCCTCCTGCCCCGCCTCGGCCCTCTGGATCCACGTGCTCATCTTCAGCGCGGTGCAGGTGGGGGCGCGGCCGCGGGGTGACGGCGGGGCTTTCAGTCCAGATGGCTCTCTGCCTGCTGTGCGTGCGTGCACTTTGTCCACTCTGTTGAGCCGCCGCGGGCTCGCGAAGCCGGCCGTGCCACTGCGGCACGGGGGCAACTGCAGTTGCGAGCTGAGCCGACCCTCAGACCCCTCAACAACCGCCCAAACCCCAAACCCCCAACCCCCAGCTCCTGCTGTCCCAGCTGCCAAACCTGGAGTCCGTCGCGGGCGCCTCTGCCGTCGGCGCGCTCATGTCGCTGCTCTACACGGGCATCGCCCTGGTCCTCGCCTTCGCCTCGGTCCGCAACGCCCGCGGCTCGCCGCTGGGGCGGCCTGGGACGTCGCCCTTGGACAAGGTCATGGGCGTGTTCAACGCGTTCGGGTCCATCCTGTTCTCAAACGCCAGCGCGGTGCTGACCATCGATGTGAGCGGGGGCGGCCTCTCGATAGCCTTGGCCTGGCTTTTGGGGGGCGGCTTCGAGGCGGCATGGCCGAGAGGCTGCGATTTGGGCTGCTCTTGGCTGGCGTCGCCCCGCCAACCCCTTCACCCCACCCTTTCGGCCCGCGCCTTCTGCCCTTTCAACCCCGCAGATCCAGCACACCATGAAGGAGCCGCCGCCCAGCGACGTCACCATGCGCAAGGTGCGGCGCGCCAGTCCGGTCGCTCCCACGGCAATCCGGTGGCTCGCACGGCAGCCCGGTGGCTCGCATGGCTATCTGCTCGCCCCTGCGGCAGCGCAGCAGCCGGCGCGCCGCCCCTCTCACGCCCGCGCCCCCGCAACGCGCCCCCCCCAAGGTGGTGCGCACCGCCTTTGGCACCGCCATGGTCCTTTACCTGGCAACCGGCACCGCGGGCTACATCGCCATCGGGGACAGCGTGGGCGCGGACGTCCTGGTCGAGTTTGAGAACGAGCCGCAGATCCACAAGGTGGTGCCCCTGATAGCCAACATCGCGACCGTGGTGCACTTTTTCCCGGCGTACCAGGTGCGGCGGCCGGACTGCAGATCCCATGCGCCGCGATGCGGCGCAGCTGCGTCGCTTGTCGCGTGCGGCGGGCCCTCCAAGCACCTGCCCGTGGCCACCCCTTGCTTTAGCGTGAGTCCGCGCCTCTCGTCCTTGACCCTCCTGCCCAAGGCGCCCCTCGAACGCGCCCGCCGCCTCCCAAACTCCCAACCAAACAGGTGTTTGCCCAGCCGCTGTTCGTGATCCTCGAGCAGGCGCTGCTGGGGGCGCTGCCGAAGAGCATCAACGCGCGCATCCAGGAGGGCGGTCGCGACTGGCCCGTGCGCCTCGCGTACCGGTGAGCGCGGGGCCAGAGCTGCATGCCTGGGTAGAGAGCCATGCACGTGTTGTCTTGATGCGGCCTGTGGCATGCAAAATTGCAGCCTGCACACGATGCTGCATGCTGCATGCAACATGCAGTGCGCAGCATGCTGCATGCAGAGGCAGCATGCAGCGAGCCAACAACGCTTCCCACCCTCCCCGCCGCAGGAGCTTCTACGTCTGCATCACCACCCTGCTGGCCGCGTGCCTGCCCTTCTTCGGCGCCATCAGCGGCCTGATTGGCGCGCTCGCGTTCTGGCCCACCGTCGTGCTGGCGCCGGTGCGGATCCGGCCGACCCGCCAAGCGGCCCTGCAGCTGCACCTGTCTCGGCGGATGGGTGCATGTGCCAACGGGGCCAGGTCAAGCCCAGTTTTCAAAAGCGCAACCTCCCAAACCGCCGAAACCCACCACCCCCCAGATCACGATGTACCTCCAGATCAGGAAGCCCGCCAAGGCCCGCGCCATCGCGCTGCAGGTGCTGCTGTGGGCCATGTTTGTCATCGCGGCCCTGGCCCTGATTGGCTCGGTCTACGGATTCGTCCGGTCTGCCAAGAGCTTCAAGCCCTTTGGGGGCGGGAGCAGCCCCCATTAAGGCGCGGCGGCTGGCCTCCGAACCCCTGAGGGGCCGCGCCTGCCGCGGCGCATGGCAGACCAGGTTGCCGCGTGGCAAACCAGGCCGCCGCATGGCGGACTGGCGCGCCGCATGGCAGACTAGGGCGCTCCATGACAGTCGGGGGAAGTTGCACAAGTTGCGATTCCTCCAAAGCCGCCAACGGGGCCGCTGTCCATATTGTTTGCGTGTGGGGCCGCGTGCGATTCGTGCGCACGCGTGTTCTGTGCACGCACGGTGGCTAGCAGCTCCCAGCTCGGGACTGCCATGACCCCCACTTCCCGCGAGGGGCGGCCTGTTGCGTGTGCCTTTTGAATTTGCGATACTCTTATATTAATCTGGTCTGATAAGCCCGCCACACCCCTTGAAATAGTTTTTCTGGCACTGCATCCGCCCTCTGCCCGCGGCCGGCGGCCGGCGGCGTGCGCGCGGCCAGCTGCCGCGTCGCACGCCGATGCGGCCGCCGGCCGCGGCGTGGCACCGGCCCAACACCCCCGACCCCGCCGTGCCAACTGCCAATGTGCCAACGCGCCCGAATACCGCGAGTATTGAGCTTATCGCGGCTATTACTTTGTCTACAGGGATTGTCTACTCCGTGTCTTGAATTGGCCTCTGAAAGCCCTGGGCCCCCCTCGGGCCTCCGTGCGCATACGGTATTTGTTCCCTCTCGCGCGCGCGCGCGGTGGCGGCCGCGGCCGCAGCCCTCCCCTGAGTAAAGGCAGTTTGCGGCATCGAATCGATCTGGCGTGCTGGGAAGGCAAGCGGCTTGGGGACGCGTCGGTGGGCCCACGCCCTCGCCCCGCCTCGGCGGCGGCTGCTGCGTGCGCAGCCTGCCGGCGGGGTGCGGCACTGGAAGGGGCAGGCACCCCCCGGCGCAGTCAGAATTCGTCGTAATTTCACCACTCGACAATACGGTAATAGCCAGCGCGTTCCCCAAAGCCAGGCCGCAGCAAGGTCTCTCACGCCCAGCTGGGGCGCAGCACTGCAGCCGCGAACGCGGCCCATTGTGGTGCTAATGGGTAGTTGAATGCGGGAAGCAATCCCCGGCTAGCTGGGAGCTGCGGCGATGCTGGGCGGCCGGGTGGGGCCGGGGCATTGGCGGTGTGCGCCCCCCTGGGGCGTGCCAATACGCCCCGCACCCGTGGCAGGGATCCTGCAACCAGTCACCAGCCACCAGGTGCGCAGGGGCGCGCGCAGGATGGCCTGCGCGACCGGGCGGCGCGCCGCCGGTGCGCAGCCGCACCCGCGCTGCCGCGCTGCACGCTGCACGCCGGCACCCACAGCGCGCGGCAGCCCGATTGGCGCCCACGGCGCGCTAATTCCAATCACCATCCCTTGTTCAACAGCAGGTGCAGCAGCGGCGGGCCGCAGCGAATGCTGCGGTCGACGCCCCAGCCGCAACGGCGGCCGCCGCCGCCGCCGAGGCAGCAGCGGCGGGCGCAGACCCGCCAGCAGCGGCAGCAGTAGCAGCGGCGGCGCACGCCGGCAACGGCGCGGCTTATCCTGCGCACAGGCAGCGGCAGCGGCATAACAAGGGCGGCGGCAGCAACGGCGCGCCCCGCCGCGCGCGCGCCTCGCCGGCCGGCGCGCACCCGGCCGCCGGCTGGGGCGTCGACCCGGCTTCCGCCGCCGCCGCCGCCGTGCCGCAGCAGCAGCAGGTGGAGCTGACCGCGGCGATTACAGCCGCACGTGAGCCTCGGGAGGTGGCATGCCTCGTCGCGCGCGCCGCGCCTTGGATGGACGCCGTGGCGGCGTCGGCGGCGCTGTCCTCTTTCGCGCGGCTCGTGGCGGCGGCGCCGGAGCGGCACGCCGCGCTGCGCGCCGCGTGGCGCGCGGAGCGCGCCGACGGCGGCGGAGGCGGCGGCGGCAGCGGCGGCGGCGGGGCCGCGGCGGCCGAGCAGGAGCGGCCGGAGCAGCGGCACGAGCAGGAGCAGCTGGCGAGGGCGCACCGGCTCGTGCTGGGCGCCGCGCTGTCGCGCCTGCCCGAATTCCGCCCTCGCCAGCTGGCAAACTGCCTGCACGCGCTCGGCCGCCTGCACTGTCGCGACGCGGCCGCGGCGGGCGCGCTGCTGGCCGCGTCGCGGAGGCAGCTGCCGTGGCACAACGCGCAGGAGCTCGCCAATTCGATCTGGGCGCTCGGCGCGCTGTGGCTGTGGCCGCCGCACGGGTGGATGGAAGGATGGTACGCTGCCACCGCGCCGCTGCTGGCCGGCCCGGCCCGCGGGGACGTGACGGCGGCGCCGGGAGCGGCGGCCGCGGCGTCGGGTCGAGGCGTCGGCGGCGGCGTCGGCGGCGGCGGCGGCGGGACGGGCAGGGCGCGCCGCGGCCCGTCTCGCGGGTTCAGCCCTCAGGAGCTGGCCAACATCGCCTGGGGCCTGGGGCGCCTAAGGGCCGCGCCGCCGGACGCGTGGCTCGCCGCGTTTTTGGGGGCGGCCGAGGCGCAGCTGGCCGCGTTCAGCCCGCAGCAGCTGTCAAACTTGCTGTGGGGCCTCGCGAGCACCCGGCAGCGGTGCGGCGACGGCCGTCGCCGCAGCAGCGGCGGCGGCGGCAGCAGCAGCAGAGGAGATGGTATGGGGAGCACAGAGGCCGAGGCCGGCGGCGGCGCGCCCGTGCCACTGCCGTGGCTGACGGCGGCATGCGACGCGGCGGCGGCCAAGCTCGTGGCCTTCACGCCTGTCGAGCTCTCGAGCATGCTTTGGGCCCTGGCGTGCATTTGGCAGCAGCACCAGCAGCGGCGGGCCAGCGCTGGCGGCGGCAGCAGCAGCGGCGGCGGCAGCACAATGGGCGATGCAGCGGCGGAAGCGGAGGCAGAGGCGGCGCTGCGGCGGCTCGCGGAGCTGGGCTGCGCCGCGCTCGCGCGCCACGCGGCGGCGCTGGCGGGGCAGCGACGGCGGGGCGGCAGCGGCGGCGGCGGCAGCAGTCTGAGCGGGGCGTGGGATGAAGACGCCGCTGCAACGGCCTCCGCCGCCGCCGCCGCCGCCGCCGCCGGCGGCCAGCAGCAGCAGGGGCCGCAGCAGCCGCGGCAGCGGCCGAGGCGGCGGCCGCCGCCGCCGGGCGAGCAGCCGCCGCCGGGCGGCCCCGAGCTGCGGCCCCGCGACGTCGTGCGGGCGCTGGCGCTGTGCGCGGTGCTGCAGGGCGCGGCGGGCGCGGCGGGCGGCGGCGACCCCCGCCCCGCCGCCGGGGCCGAGGCGGCGGACGCGGCGGCGGCGGCGCCGGCGGCGGTGCTGCCGCCGCAGCTGCTGGACCGCCTGTCCCACGCCCTCCTGCGCTCCTCCGTGCGCCGCGGCTACGGCCGGCGCCCTGCGGCGTCGTGGGACCTCTGCGCCGGCCTGCGGCTGCTGCAGCTGCTCGGCTGCCGGCCGCCGGGGGCTTACCTAATAGGGGCCCTGGAGGAGGTACATGACCACATGCCCTGCATGCGGCTGGGGGACTTTGCTGCAGTTGCGGCCAGCCTCCTGGAGTGGGGCTTTGCGCCGCCGCGCCGCTGGGCGGCGGATTTCGCTGCCGCGTCCGGCCGGCTGCTGGCGCGCCAGAGCGCCGATGGCGGCGCCGGCGGCGGCGGCGGCGGCGCGGGCGCGGGCGCGCCGCTCGCTGCCAAGGCGGGCGCCGCGGGCCGCGCGACTGCGCCCCGCCTCTGCGCGCTGCTGCAGTTCGTGGCCGCGGCGGCCGCTGCGGGGGGCGACCCCTGGGGCGGCGACGGCGCGGCGCGGCGCGCGTGGTGCGACGCGGTGCTGCGGGCGGTGCTCGACGCTGCACAGGCGCCCGGCGGCGGGGGCGGCCAGGCGGCGGCGGCAGCGGTTGCGGCGGCGCTGCTGCACCTGCCGTCCCTGGCGGCGGCCAGTGCAGGCTCAGGTGCAGCGGAAGCCGCAGCGGCAGCTTCTGTAGAAGCGGCAGCAGGCCCTCTGGGCTTCCCATCACACAGGCAGCAGCAGCACCACCACCGCCACCACCAGCAGCAGCAGCAGCAGCACCACCACCACCACCACCACCACCACCACCACCACCAGCAGCAGCAGCAGCAGCAGCAGCAGCAGGCCGGCCTCGCGGCGTGGGCGGCCGCGCTGCCGTCGCGCGAGCGCGCGGCGTGGGCGCGGCTGCCGGCGGCGTGGGCGCGCCTGCGGGCGCAGAGCCAGCAGGGCCGGCTGCGAGCGGCGGCGGACGCGGCGGCGGCGGCGTTGGAAGCCGCATTGGCAGCAGCCAGCAGCCCCCAAAGCAGCAGCCAAAGCAGCAGCAGCACAGGCGGTGGTGGCGAGCCGCTCAGGGGCCGTGGGCATTCCCAGGCGCCCCTGCTGGCCGGCGGCCGCGCCCCCACGCCCGTGAACGGCGCCGCCACGGCGCACGTCAACGGCGCCAACGGCGCGGCCGCGCCGCTGCCCGCGCAGCCGGCTGCGGTTGCGGCGCCGCAGCGCCTGGCCCGCGCCGCTTGACCGCGCTGTGAGCTGCGCCCTTCTTGTTGGCCCCCCCGGCCCCTCCGCCAAATCGCTGACCCCGGCAGTGTATCATAGCATTCGATGCGACAGCCCATTCGCGGCAGCTTCCTCGGTGTAACTACTGGCGACTGCGTACCGTATAGGGGCAGCAGGGGCTTGGCAAGGGTGCCTGGGTGCGGCGGGCCACAGCGGCGGCTGCGCGCGGTGACTCGGGTGCCGCCGCCGATCCGATAGCTAGCCCCTCGAGCCCCCACAGCGTAAACAGCGAAAACCTGGATCACCGCTGAAGCTCCTGGGCCGCTTGCTCGCGCAGGAGACGCTCCGTCCTCGCGGAGGCGGTCTCGAGGAGACGATGGGGCCGCCTGGCCGGCCCAGGTGGAATCCCCGCTTCAACCAAGGCCCCACACTGCCTACCAGCCTGATCCAACAGCTCGATGGCGGCGAGGCAGGCCCTTCCGGGCCGCGGAGAGGTGGCGGACGCCCGGGAAAGCAGCTGACAGGCCGAAAGCAGGCCCGCAAAGCCGCCAGGGAGGAGAAAAAGCAGCACAGGCTGGAGTATCAGCAGCACAGGAGGTCCAACATGCTGGGAAAGCGGCCCTTCGGCAGCACGGGCGAGGTGCGCACCGCCGCCGCGGCCGTCCGCCGCCGCCGCTGCCGCCGCTGCCGCCGCGGCCGCCGCTCTCTCACACTCTCGCAGCGCCGCTGCTGCAGCCGATGCCTCGCTCGTGCAGTTCTTTCTCGAGATTGCCGCCAATCCACCACCACCCCCTCCTCCAGCAGCAGCCCCGCGCGGGCGGCGAGCAGCTGGGTCCCAGCTCCAAGCGCGCCCGCCCCGACGGCGCCGCCGCGCCGCAGGCCCAGCGGCCGCAGCCGCCGCGCCAACAGGCCACGCAGCCGAAGCGTCAGCAGCAGCAGAAGGAGCCGCCGCGCCAGCAGGCCACGCGGCCGCAGGCCCAGCAGCAGCAGCGCAGCAGCCAACCCAAGCCGCAGGAGCGGCCGCAGCTGGACCGCCGGCGGGCCGCCGGCGCCGCCGCCGGCGGCGGCGGCGGCGCCCGAGTCCAGCCCAGCAGCAGCCGCACCAAATTTTTTGAAGCCCTCGCGGCCGGCGCTGAGGACCCGGACATCCGGTCTGAGGAGGAGCTGAGGCGGCTGCTCAAGCTGCAAAAGGCGAGGGGGGGCTGTCAAAGCGGCTTTCGGGCGGTTTTTGGGGGCGGCTTTCGGGCGGTTTGGGGAGCGGCTTTCGGGCGGTTTGGGGGTGGCTTTCGGGCGGTTTTCGGGCAGTATTTGGGGGGCTGCAGGTGCTGCCGGCCCGCCGACACCGCCGACGGCCCACGGCGCCCCCCGCCCGCCCGCCCGCCTGCCGTCGCCGACGCCACCCCCCCACCCTCCGCCCCCGCGCCCCGCAGGGCCAGAAGACCTCCAAGCTGGATGCCGACGGCCTCGATGACCTGCTTGCGGTGCGCGGCGCCGCTTAGTTCCGTTTTTTGGCCCTTCTTGTTGTTTTCGGGCTTTTGTTGTGCCACCAGGATAGCTAAGGCTTGTCTCATTCCCTGGATTTGCTTCCGGCCTGCACCTCCATCCTTGCAGCGAGTTGTGTTAGGGGAGGGTGCAGACACTCTGCTCGAAACCCAGACCCAGACCCAAACCCAAACCGCTGCCTGCCACTCACCCCCTCACCCCAGGGCATCACCGCCGCAGCCAGCGACAGCGAGGGGGAGGGCGCCGCCGGCCGCGGCGGCGCCGGCGGCGGCGGCGGCGGCTTGGGCAGCGAGAGCGACGGCGACCCTTTTGGGATCGGCGGCAGCTCGGAATCTGAAGATTTCGAATCCGAAGGGGCAGAAGAGGAGGAGGAGGAAGAGGAGGAGGGCGGCTTGGACGGTCTTGGGTCGTCTGACGAGGGACTGAGCTCTGAGGGTGGCAGCGGCAGCGGCAGCGACAGCGGCGACGACGGCAGCGGCGGCAGCAGCAGCGGCGGGGGCAGCGAGAGCGGCGGCGGGTTTGAAGGCCTTTCCTCCTCTGACGGGGAGGGGGAGGAGAGCGAAAGCAGCGGCGAGGGGACAAGCGACGGCGGCGGGCGCCCCGTTGCGGCGGCGGCAAAAGCGGCGAAAGCGGGCAGGGCGACCGCGGTGCCGAAGGCGGGAGGGGCTGGCGCCTATGTGCCGCCCGCGCTGCGGCGGCAGCAGGAGGCCGCGGCGGCCGCCGCGGCCGCCGGCGGCGGCGGCGGCGGGGGCGGCGGGCTGGACCCCGCAGTCGAGCGGCGCATCACGGGGCTGCTGAACAGGCGCGTGGCGCGGATGGCCGTTCTGCGCGGCGGTTTGGCGGCTTCTTTTCTTCGCTCGCGGGGGTTTAGCCCTGGCCCTGGGGCCAGGCTTTGCTGATCGACTGAGAAATCCAGCCAGACAGGGAACACCACCCCTTTCAAAAAACAAGGCCCTCCCACCTCCTTAAAACACCCCCCCCCCCAAAATAAAACCAAAAACAGGCTGGCCGAGTCAAACCTTCAGGGCGTGGTCAGGGACGTGGCCGCGCTTTACTCATCCCACGGCCGCCGCGCCGTCGCCGCCGCCGTCGCGGAGCGGCTGGTGGGCGCGGCGGAGGAGGGGCCGCGAGCCAGCGAGCAGTTTGCGGCGGTCGCGGCGGCATTCATCGCGGGTGGGCGCCGCGCCGCGCCGCGCCTGTATTGCTTCAGCCCGCCGCCCAATGCCCGGTCCCCGCCGGCCCCGCCACCGCTGCAATCCGCCGCGGCGCGCGCGCAAGTGCGCGCCGGCGCCCGACCCCCCCCACCCCGCCCGCCGCACAACCGCCCCCCGACCGGCCCCGCCCACAACGCCTACAACTCGAACCCCAGGCCTGGCCGCCACCGCGCGCGCCCAGGACGTGGCGGCCCTCTTCCTTGAGCGGCTGGCGGCGGCGCTGGAGCGGGCCTACGCCGCCGGCGACGGCCAGGGCTGCAGGAACCTTACGCTGGTGGGGGGCCGCTTTGTTTGCGTTCCCATGCTTTCGATTTTGGCTGGCGGACGTGCGCGCTTTGGTGTGCTGTCCGGCCGTTTCAGGAGCCTATTTTGTTGCTCGGCTGTTTCAACCCCTGCCCAAACAGCAACGCCACACCTTGCGAAAGCACACCCCGAGGCCGCGCCCCTGCAAACCCCACCCCCCCCCCCCCCCCAAAAAAAAAAAAAAAAAAAAAAAAAAAAAAAAAAAAAAAAAACGCCCCCCCCTTTACAGCTGCTGGCCTATTGCTACAGCTGCGGCCTGCTGGCAGCCGACTGCCTCTACAGCTTCCTGGGGGTGCTGGCGCAGAGGTGGGGGGTTTGGGGCGGTTTTCGCTTTGCTTTGGGGCGGTTTTATCATCGTCTTCAGGCGGTCTCCACGTTGTGTCGCGCCGATGTAAAAAAACTTTGGCACGTGAAAAAGCAGCAAATCCATCTGATTACTACACTAATACACCCCCCCCCCTAAAAACCTCAATGACAAACTTGATGACAAAGGTTCACCGAGGAAGACGTGATGATACTGGCGGCGCTGCTCAATGCGGTGGGGCTGCAGCTGCGCGCGGACGACCCCGCCGCGATGAAGGTGTGTGTGTGGGAGGGGGGGGGGTGTTTTGGGGTTTTGATGTTTGGGGTTGTTTGGTGGGTTTGGGGGGTTTGGGGGGTCTTGCAAGGCGTGTGCTTTGTTTTCGGGTTCCGCGATTCTGACAGCCCAAAACAAAAACCCAAAACCAAAACCCCAAAGGATTTCGTGGTGGCGGTTCACGAGGCCGCGGCGCGCGCCCGCGCCTGCGGCGCCGTGGCCGGCGCCGGCGGCGGCAGCGCCAGCGGCGAGGCGGGCGCCGCCGCGCCGGCCGGCGGGCTGACTAAGCGCGCCGAGCTGATGCTTGAGCTGGTCATGGACATCAAAAACAACAGGTGGGGGGTTTTGAATTGGGTCTTCGACGTTTTTTGGGGGGTTTTCGTGTTTTGCACCGAACGAAAGCAGCAGGTGGAGGGTTGCATGGATTTGGGGGTTGCATTTTGGCACGGTTTCCGGGCTTTGGGCTTTTCTAGATCCAAGGACGACATACGGCCTCGTGCTTTTGACACGCCACGTACAAACAGCGCCGAATCAAACACCCCCCTCCCCCTCCCCCCCTTCCAGAACCGGCACCTCCGCCTCCGCCCGCCGCCCCCGCGCCTCCGCCGCCGCCGACGGCGCCGGCGGCGGCGGCCGCCGCGGCGGCGCGGCGGCGGCGCTCGCGCCGGCGCAGGCCAAGTGGCTGCGGGGCGCGGGGGTGGATGACGTAAGGCTGGTCAACCTCAGCTGGGCAAAGCTGACGGCGCCCGGCAAAAAGGGTGGGTCGGGGGCCTAAAGGCGGTTCCGCGGTTGGTTTGTCCGCTTTTCAGGCTTGCGGTGTTGCACCAGGGGCAGGCTTGCCGGGGATGGGGTGGCTTCCTTCCGGTGAGAGCAGGCCAGGGGAAAACAAACCCCTCCGTTTGCCAAGCTTGGGAGGGCGGCCCCGAACAGCAAAATCGCCATCACCGGCCCCCAACACCGCGCCTGCCCCCTTTTTTGCAAAGGCATGTGGTGGCTGCCCGCGGCCGGCGACGCCGCAGCGGGCCTCCTGCCCGGCCTCTCCCCCCGCGACCTGGACCTGCTGCCGCCGTCAGCTGCCGCCGGCGACGGCGACGAAAGCGACGGCGAGGGCGGCGGCGGCGGCGGCGGCGGCGGGCACGGCGGCGGCGCCGGCGGCGCGGCGGAGCTGCTGGCGCTGGCGGCAGCGCAGCGGATGAACACAGACGTCAGAAAGGTGGGTGGAGGGCCCTGCTTGAAGGTTTGCCGCCCACCCAAGTACGCCCAAGAACAAAAACAACGGTTTGAAAAAAGTTCTAACTCCGTGAATTCGAATTCGGATTTGCAGGCCGCCTTCCTGGCCATCATGGGCTCTGATGACTGCGCCGAGGCCTGCGAGAAGCTGCTGCGCCTGCCACTAAAGGTGGGGGGTGCTTGGTTGGGGTAGGGGGCGGGAGGGTGGGGGGATGGTGCTGCGCCTGCCACTGAAGGTGGTGGGGTGCTCGAGGGGGCTGGTATGATGCCGAAACGCCGCCCCAAACCTGGGACACCACCTCCCCAAAATCTTGAAGCCCCATGATGAACCCACAAAACCTCCAAAACCGCCCAAAAAACCTTTAAAAAACGCCAAAAACCAGGGGGAGCAGGACCGCGAGGTGGTGCGCGTGCTGGTTGACTGCGCGCTGAGTGAGGCGCCGTGGAACCCCTACTACGGCCACCTGGCCGCGCGGCTGGCGGCGGCGTCGAAAAGCCACAAGGTGGGCGGGGTTTGGGGGAGGGTGTGCGGTTAGGGTGGCTACCCGAAACCGGACAGAAGGGAAGCACTGGCCGAAACAAAACGCACCCAAACAGAAAAACAACTCTCCCCCTAAAGAAAAACCCCCCAAACCACCCCCCGCAACCTAAACGAAACAGACCACCCTCCAGTTTGCGGTGTGGGACCAGTTGAAGGAGCTCGAGGCGGCGCCGGTGCCGCGCCTCGACGCGCTCGCAAACCTAACGGCCGCGCTGCTGGCGCGCCGCGCGCTGCCGCTGGCGGCGCTCAAAGTGGTGAGGCGGGGGGTTGGGTTGGGTCTGCGGCGCGCGTCTACGGGTGTGTGCGAGCGTGCGTGCGGTGCGGCTGTTTTCGGGGTGGCTTTTGGGGCGGCAGTGAGGTTGGGGGAGTAGTGTCGACCCCTCTTCAAACAGCAACGGCTTGTCAATGTTGTTCAAAAATAAGAAACCGCCAGCCGAAACCGCCGCCGTCGACTAAACAATCGCCCCGCCGCCGCCCCCCCCAAAGGTCGACTTCGACTCATCCCCCCGCTGGACCCCAAAGGAGCTATTTTTCTGGCGCCTCGCGCTGCGGCAGCTTCTCGCCGGCTTCCCGTCAGATGCCGAGGCCGCGGCCGCGTTCGGGCGGCTTTCGGAGCAGAAGCAGCACGGCGCGCTGTGCCGGGGGCTGTCGCTGTTTTTGAAGACGCGCGTGGGGCCGTGGCTGGTGTCGCGCGCCGACGCGGCCGAGGCGCGTGCGCGCGGCGGCGGCGGGGCCGAGGCGGGGGCGCGCGCCGAGGCGGACGCCCTGCTGAGGCGGCTGCACGCCGCTGAGCGCACGCTGGCGCGAGGGCAGGCCGCACTGCTCACGGTTTGACCCGCGTTTGACCCGGTTTGACCGCCCGTTTGACCGGGCCCGTCGTCTTCGTGCCGCCTGCCGGCCCCCAGGGCGGCAAGGCCTTCAGCCCTCCCTCCCCCCCCCTTTTGTGCGTTGCCGCAGCGTGCTCGCGTCACGAGGTGTTACCAGAGCAGGGCGTTTGCCGTCGCAGTTGCAGAACAGACAGGCGGTTAAGGGCCTTTGCTACGCAGCGCCTCCGTAGCGGCCCGGAGAGAACCGCGGCTTTGGGCAGCTGCCAGGGCAGGGCGCGTCGAAGGTTCCGTCATTAGGGGGCGCGCGGGTTTCAAACGGTGAAGAATGCCAGTCAACGGAAAACAGCGGGTCAAGGGCAGTCAAAGGTCAAGGTCTGGGGAAGGTCACACGGTCCAGAAAAAAGGTCAAGGTCAGTTGCAGAGGGTCCATCACGCCACAGGCCAGGGCTTAACTCAGACCCCAACCCCAGAGCTTCGGCCAGAGCTTCGCACAGAGCTTTGGCACAGAGCTACGCACAGAGCAGAGCGGCGCAGGCAGCTTCCGAGTGGGGCCGCCTTGCACCCGGCTCAGATGCCCAGATCGGATCAGATCAGATCCCAGGCCATCACGCCATCGCCATGGCGCCCAGATCTGGGCGCACCATCAGATCGCCGTAGGGCTCGTCCTGCCGCAGCCGCGCGAGGCCCCGGTTTTGGAGCACAAGCATCTCATAGAAGAAGCGGCACGCGTCCAGCCGGCCACGCCCCTGGGTGAGCGCGGAGAGCGGCACCTCCACCCCGCCCTCGCCCCCGCCGCAGCCGGCGCCGCCCCCGCCGCCCGGCGACGGCGGCGCCGCGGCGACGCGCTTGCGCTTCGCGCCCGACGCGGGCACCGCCGCGGCCGCGGAGGGCGCCGCCGCCGCGGCGGCGCGCTGCAGCTGGCGCATCACCAGGCGGGTCCGGCCCGTGAAGCCGCCCGCGCCGGCGGCGGCGCCCGCCTCCTCGTCCTCCGCCTCCCCCAGCTCCTGCAGCGTCTCCGCGTCCGCCGGCCACGCCACGCGGCCGCCGGGCGTGCGCGGCAGCGGCTCGCCGCCGGGCGCACCACCAGCGCTCCGCGGCGGCGTGCCTGCGGCGGCGGCTCCGTCTGCGTAGGCGTCCCCCTCGGGCGCGGCCTCAAAGTCGGGGGCAAAGTCCATTGGGTCTTCAAAATAGTCCCCCCCGTCCCCGCCCAGCGACGACGGCGTCGCGCCGACCCCAAAGCTCTCGCCGCCGGGCGTCGCCGCGCCGGCCGCCGCGGCCGCGGCGGCGCCGCCGCCGTCCGCGCCGCCGCGCGCGCGCGGCGCCGCGGCCGCGCCGCCCGCGGCGCCGGCGGCGAGGGAGCGGAGCTCCCGCGGCAGCGCGGCGGCGGACGCCGCGCCGCGGCCGGCGGCGAAGAAGGACAGACCTGGGGGGCCGAGGCGGAGGCCGGCGATGCCAAAGGCGTCCACCCCGTCGTCCGCCGGCGCGGCCGGAGCCGCGCCGGCGGCGCCGCCGTCGCCGGCGTCCTGGTCCGCCGCAGAAGAGGGCGCGGCGTCGGGGAGCCACAGGAACAGGACGCCCGCCGCGCCGTCGTCGCGGCGCAGCCGCTTGCCGCGCTGCGGGCGGATGCGGAGGGGTGGAAAAGGGGCGCGCGGTCGGCTTTGCTTCGGCGGCGGCGCACGCCCAAGAGAGCGGCGCCTCGGCTCGCGCCCCACCCCAAAGAAGAGGCCCCCAGGCCGGCGCAGCTGACGAAACGAGCCCCTCCCCCAAGAAACAAAGCCCAAACACACCTGCGTGAGGAGGGAGGAGCGGTCCGCGAGCAGCCCGCGGATCGCCGCCGCCTCGAGCTGCGTCGCCCCGCGGCCGCCGGCAACGTCGACGATGACCGCCGCGCCGCGCGCCCTCGACGCCGCGCGCGCCCTCGCGCCGCCCTCCTGCCGCTGCGCCGCCCGCCGGCTCGCGGCCGCGGCGACGGCGGCCGCACCGCCGTCGGGCGCGGCGCCCTCGCCGCCGGGGGTGGGGGGCAGCGCGTCGAACGCGTCGCCGCCAAACGGGCCCGCGCCGCCGCCGCCGGCGGGGGACGCCGGCCCGGCGCCGGCGGCAGCCGCCGCCGCCGCAGCGGCAGCTGCCGCGCCGGCCGCCTCGGCCTCCGCCTGGTCCCCGTCGTCCAGCGGCGGCGGCAGCATGTCATCCCCAGCGTCGAAGAAACCGTCGTCAAAGTCCAGCGGCGCCGCGCCGCCGCCCGCGGCGGCGGCGCGCGCCTCTGGCGCGAGCGCCCGCTCCTCCGACGCGCCCCCCGCGCCAAACGGCGTCCCCGCGTCTGACGGCCGCCCCGCCGCGGCGCCCTTACGCGTGCGCGCGTCGCTCGCGGGGGTCAGCCCCTCGAGCCCCGCCGGCGCGAGCCCGAGCCCGAGGCCGGGCTCGCTGCCGGCCTGGCTGGCAGCGCGCAGCCGCTCGACTTCCAGATCGTCGAGGTCCCACGGGATCGGATCTCCGGGGTTCACGCCCTCGAGATCGAAGGTCTCCCCCTCTGTGGAGGTGTGGAGTCCCCACACCTCTGACAGGTCCTGGGGGTCGAGGGAGAGGGGGGCAGGCGGGGCGCGCGGTCAGCGGTGCGGTGGCGGGTAGAGGGGGGGGGGGAACCGGCAACGCACCGCGATTCAAAAGGGCGACCCCTGCCTCGCCCCTGCCGGCAAAGCGTGCCCCGGGCATACCCCCCGCGCGCATGCGCACCCTCGACAGCCGGCCGCCGCTGCCGCTGGGCACCAGGTGCAGCGCGCCCGTGCCGCCGAGCGCGCCAAAGCCGCCGCCGCCGCCCCCGCGGCCGCCCAGCAGCAGCAGCTGCTCGCCACCCCAAAGGTAGTCCGCGGCGTCGGTGCCGTCGGGGGCTGTTGGTTTTCGTGGGAGGTTGAGAGGGCGGGGGGCGCGCGCGTTGAGAGAAGGGACCTCGCATTAAGCCGCGCAGCGCCGCCGCCGCTGCGCACAGCTTAAAGCTTTCGGAAAGCCTGCTTAAAGCTTGCTTAATGCTTGCCCAGCGTTTCACCGCTGCTAGGCTGCGCAGGGAGCGGCGCGCACCTTCCAGCGTGAGAGTAATCTCCTCTTCAGCGGCGGTGTCGGCGCCGGCGGGGAGGTCCACGCCACCCTGCGTGCCTGCGGGGGGGGGGGGGGGGGGGGGGGGGGGGAGAGCGGGGGCATGGCGTTGCGTGTGCGTGTGTCAGGTTTGGGGTTGTCTGGGCGTGCATCTGTGCGTGCGTGCCTGCATGCGTGCGTGCGCGAAAGGCTGTAAACCGCGAGCCCAAAGCAGCAAAGGGCGAAAGCGTCGGAGAGCGCCGCACCGGTGGCGCGCAGTGCCGTTTTGAACTTGACAACGGCCTCCTCGCAGTCCTTATGCAGGTAGTTGACCTGGCGGTCGGGGTCGTTTCTTGGTTAGTTAGTTCGCTGGACGTTTGTGCTGCTGGTGCCTCTTGCCGCAGTTGCTTTGCTGCGGGAGCGCCTGACAGAAGCGTGCCGGCGCTCGCGCGGCCCCCCCCCTTCGCCGGCGCGCAGCCGCAGGGCCGCTCTCGACCCTAAACCGGCAAGGCAGCACAGAAAGGGCGCCGGGCCCGCGGCGCACCTTGCGCTGGTAGATGCGCACGACGCCGAGCAGCAGCTGCCCGCTGAGCCGCAGCGCGAGCGGCGCCTCGGGGTGCAGCAGCGTGTCGACGCTCTCGCCGATGCTCGCGGCGCTGATCTGCTGCCTCTTCAGCCGCCCGTCCAGGTGCGCCGCGATCCATACCAGGCCCAGAGGGCCCTTCTTGGCCAGGATCTGTGTGGAGTAGAACATGGCTGCCGAGCGGCGGCCCGCGCCCGGTCTGGCAGGCGGCGCGCGCGCGACCGCTGCACGCGCAGCACGCCCGCGCGAGGGGCGGGCGTGCGGACGGCCTGGAGGTCCGAGCGCCTCCGATGCCGCCTCCTGTGACGGCAACGTCCGGGGCGGGCAGGCAGGGCGAGTGAGGCACGCAGCGGGCAGCAGGAGGGCTCGGCGCGCGGGGCCTGCCTGCTGCTCGGCCTCCAGCGGCCCCGCAGCCGGCCGTGGGGCCGAAGCGATCATCGTGGGCGCATACATCGAGGGCGCGAGGCCACCTGCAGGCCGGTGCAGGGGGCAGGCCGCGCGCGTTCGAATGCAAGAGGCCCACAGAACGCCCGCTCCCGCCTACCTGGCAGGTTCAGCGGCTCCCAGGGCCGACGATCAACGATCCCCGGGGTCGTGCTGGTCTCGTGGCCCGCTGCGAACGCTGCGCCCGAGGACTCCTCCCGCGCGCAACAATGCGTCCTGGGCGTGCGCGTCGTCCCGTCAATGCAAGCTTTTCCGACGCAGATCGCGGTCTTTCCCGTTTTGCCGCTGCTGCTGGGGCTTCAGGCAGCTTCACAGGGGCCTTGACACACCCCGGTGACCTCGCCCAGATCAGGCCGGCCTGATAACAGCGCGCGCGCGGCTCCCCGCGCCCAGTTTCCCGCGCGTAAACTTGGAGCGCCGAGTGCGCCAGCGTTAGAGGCCGATCCGCGCCCGCCGCGCTCGCTCTCGGCCCGTGCCACCCCGCAGCGGCGCGCGGCGACCACGCTCGCCACTGCCGGCTCCGCCGCGCGCGCGGCCGAGCCGAAAGCACCCCGGCGCCGCCGGATGCGTGTCGCCCGCGCCCAGACCGCCCCAATGGAGGTGCGGGCCTCGTCCCGCGCCGCGCGCGCGAGCCCGGCGCCGCGCTGAACCGTCGCGCGACCCGTGCCAACAGGCCTACCCTCCCCGCACCCGCCCAAGCGCAAACCCCCCTCCCGCCGCCGCGCCCGCCCCCAGGCCGCCAAGCCGCCCCCCAAGCGCGTGCTGGTGCTCGGCGCCGGCTGGGCGGGCCTCTCCGCCGCGCGCGCGCTGCTCGACGGCGCGCCGCCGGGCGCTGTGGAGGTGACGGTGATCGAGGCGACAGACCAAGTCGGCGGCCGCGCGCGCGCCGCGGTGGTGCGTCGCAGATGCTGTAGCGTACTTTGAGTGTGGGCCGCAGCTTTGGCTTTTGCAGCTTTGTTTGGCAGGGAGAGGCATCTCTGGCGAGGTGGGGATGGAGGCGTGCCGCCTTTGAAGCAAATCGCCACCGGTGGCAACGTCGCCTCCACTCACCCCAAAGCACCCACACGCGCGTGCACGGCGCCTGCAAACCCGCGGCCGTGCGCAAACAAAGCGCACCCGCACCAACGCCCAAATGCACCCGCAGCTGCCGGGCTCCGGCCTCGTCGAGCTGGGCGCCACCTGGTTCCACGGCACCAAAGGCAACCCGGTCTACGACTTTGCGGCCTCAAAGGGCGTCGTCCCGCCGCCGCCGCCGGCGCCAACGACGACGCGGCAGCAGACCGCCGCGGGGGGCGGCGGCGGCGAGGGGGGCGGGCCGGCGGCCCCGGCGGTGGCGGCGCTGGTGGCGGCCCGCGCCGATCGGTGGGGTGTCGAGCTGGTGCGGCCCGGCGCGGCGGCGCCGCTGGCGGGCGCGGAGCGCGCCGCCGCCGTGGCCGCTATGTCGGAATATGGGGAGGCGCTCGAGGATCTCGGATCCGATGAGGAGGGCGAGGATCCGGGGCCCGGCGGCTCCGGCGGCGCGGCGCCGCCGCGCACGTTTGGCGACGCCCTGCGCGCGCGGTTTGACAAGGCAAGCCGGGGTCAGAGCGGTCTTGGGGGGTGCGGTTTGGCAAACGGCTCCAGCGCTTGGCGCGGTGTTGCGGTATGCAGCTCCGCTTGGAGCGGCTTCGACCCCTCTCAGCAGTGAGCGCCGACGACGGCGCGACAGCGATGCCCGCCCCCCCCCCCCCCCCCCCCCCCCCCCCCCCCCCCCCCCCCCCCCCCCCCCCCCCCCCCCCCCCCCCCCCCCCC
>BDRX01000010.1:0-42371 GCA_003203535.1 Raphidocelis subcapitata
TGCACAAGGCGGCGGACGGCCTCCGCGCACGCGCGCGCCACGGCGGCCGCGTCAAACTGCACCCCCGCCTGGTCCCTTGTGCAGCGCAGCTCCCACGCCGCCGCCAGCAGCGTGATGCGCAGCACGCGCCACATGCGGCGGCGGCGGCACGCGCGCGGACGAGGACCGCAGCGCACTAGCAGGGGGCCGTCGGGCGGTCCTCTGTGAAACCCACCCTCCTCTCCCCTCTGTTCTCCCGCCACTGTGCCACACTTGTGCCCAGCCCTACCTGGGCGCGCGGCCGAGCAGACGCACCGCCCGTGCACATGCTTTGCGATTGGACAGGTGGCCCTCTGTGAACCAATGCGTACCAATGCCAATGCCCCGCGCCCACTCCCGCACGAGCCAGGCCAGCGCCGGCCGCACCGCAGGGCACTCGAGGAAGCGTGCTGCAGCGTTTTGAGGCGCCACCCCGCTGGCCCGCCGCTAGCCACCGCCCTTGACACCGGTCGCTGCTGCCGAGCACTAGAAACTGTGGGGATTTGCATTTACTCACAATTTGAAAGTTCAACTCGCACAAACATGCAAATCAGCAAGACCAGGGAAGGCATCGTTAGGAACAGAACAACAAGGCGGAGGCCAAGGACAAAAGACAGACGGCTCAACGGTTTTGGATGCTGAGGTGCGCTCGCGCTTGGACCTTTCAGGCGCCCTCAGCAATCAATGCCTCGAGCTGCGCAATCTCCTCCTGCACCGCGCCCTCTGCTGTGATCTTCTGGATTTGCTCCGGCTCCAAAGCCGCCTCGCCTGTTTGTGGAGATTGTTGTTGACAGCAACCTTTGGTCGCGGTGTGCACCAAGCCAGAAGAGCGGCTCACCATTAAGCAGGTAAAACGTCGTGTGAACCAACCCAACCCCGTGTCATGGCGCAATTGGAAAAGCAGGCGCAGCACTGCCAACGCCTCACCCTCGGCCTCGCGCCGCTCCTTCAGCTGCTGGATTTGCCGCAGCTTCTTGTGGAGCGCCCGCAGCTTCTTCTGGGCCCCCTCCGCACCGCCGTCGCCAGCCGCCTCGCCGCCGCCGGACAGGCTGAGCGCCGCCACACCCGCTGCCGCTGCCGCTGCCGCTGCCGCTGCCGCCGCCGCCGCGCTGCCGCCGCCGCCGCCGCCGCCTGCCGCGTCGCCGCCGTCGCCGTCGCCGTCCTCCTCGCCGCCCCCCTTGCCCTTTTTGTTGGCGCGCTTCTTCGCGTTCTTCGCGGCCGCCTTTGACACAAACTCCGCGCCCGGCGGAACGGGCTTGCCCGCGGCCGTGCCGACGGGCGCGCCCGGGACGGTGCGGATCCGGCCGCCCGGCTTGGAGGTGTCGTCGTATGCCAGGGAGAAGGTGGCGCCGCCGCCGCCGGGAATGCCGTTGCGCATCGCGGGGGGCCTGTTTTGGGGTTTGGGGCGAGCGTGGCGCGTTGTCATTGGTGGGGGCCACCACTGATGCAAGTTGCTGGCGGATGCTGGCGGGCGCCGCTGTGCCGTGGGCAGGCTTGGCGCTGCTTTGCACCCCCAGCCGCGAGTCTGCAGCGGAGGGCCGCGCCCACCTGTACCCCGCAGGCTTGGCCGCCGCCGCGCCGCCGCCGCCGCCGCCGCCGCCGCTCGCCGCCGCGGCGCCGGCCGGCCCCGCCGCGCCGCGCCCGGGGGATGGGGGCCGGTCCTCGAAGGTCCCCGCGGGCACGGGCAGCCACTGCGCCTCGAGCAGGACGTCAAATTTCCGCTCCGCCACCTTCTCGCCTGCGCGGCGGCGGCGGCCAAGGCAAAGGCGCGAGGGGGGGGGGTCGCAAAGGGGTGGGGGTGGGGTTGCAGCAATGACCGCGGGCGCACCGCACGTGAGCCCGCGAGCGCGTGGCAGCGGGCTCACTGTGCTTGTCTGCGGGCACGCGAGCCCGCGCCCATTGCAGCCCAAGCCCGCGCTTGTGGCCGCCGCCCACGCGGGCCCCCCCTCCCCTGCGGCTCCCAGCTATGAAACCCCCGCGTGATGATGATGATGATGATGATGACACCACCCCATGGCGACACCACCCCCCACCCACCGTAGTAAGTGAAGACGCGCACGTTGTTGTCGACGCGCAGCCGCGGCGCCACCGTTGAGGTGATGACGTAGCGCCCGCAGGGCGACCAGGACGCGTTGACCGCCTCTGACCGGGTGGCGGCCATCTGCTTGCACGCGCCCTTGTTCAGCTTGACCCAGAAGACCAGGTCGCCTGGCGGGCGGGGAGGGGGCGTTGTTTGCTTGCTTGCTTGCTTGCTTGCTTGCTTGCTTGCTTGCTTGCTTGCTTGCTTGCTTGCTTGTTTGCTTGCTTGCTTGCTTGTTTGTTTGTATGTATGTTTGTTTGTTTGTATGTTTGTTTGTTTGTATGTTTGTTTGTTTGCTTGCGCGTTTGTTTGTTTGTTTGTTTGTATGTTTGTTTGTTTGTATGTTTGTTTGTTTGTATGTTTGTTTGTTTGCTTGCGCGTTTGTTTGTTTGTTTGTTTGTTTTTTTGTTTGTTTGGTTTGTTTGTTTGTTTGTTTGTTTGTTTGTTGCGGCCAGTGGCTGCACTCGCAGCACAGCCAACAACGCGCTGTGCGGCGCGACCCGGCCAGCGCCCCAAGCCCGCCCGCCCCCGAGCGCGCACCCGGCAGGTTGCCAAACCCCGCGATGGCCAGGAACCGGCCAAAGGGGTTCCAGATCACGGTGTTGTAGGGGCCCCCTCC
This sequence comes from Raphidocelis subcapitata, assembly GCA_003203535.1. NCBI lineage: Eukaryota > Viridiplantae > Chlorophyta > Chlorophyceae > Sphaeropleales > Selenastraceae > Raphidocelis > Raphidocelis subcapitata. The sequence continues at coordinate 2,718 of BDRX01000010.1, forward strand.
CAGATCGTACACCGGCTTGCATTTGTCATCGAAGAGGGTGACCTGGGGGGGGGGGCGTAGGGGGCGGGGGTTTGCTTGAGTTGCGCTGAATGTTCCAAGGGAGCGATCGCGGCAGCGGCGGCCTGCCCAATGGGCCCCAACCCCGGAGGGGCGATCCCCCAGACGGGGCGGGGCTCGAGGGGCCAGGCCGGGCGGCGGCTGGGTGGGAGGACGAAGGCGCGTGCTTGGAGCGTTGCAGCGGTCGAGCCCCTCCCCGCCTCGCCGCCCCTCTCAGCCTGAGCCCGGCCCAGCGCGCGCGCGCGCGCCCGGCCCAGCCCCCTGCGCGCCGCAAAAGCCGCCCCCCCCCCCCCCCACCTTTGCGGGCATGAAGCCGGCCACCACGCAAAAGTAGTCGCCCGCCGGCGACCACTTGACGTCGTGCACGGGGCCGTCCTTGGGGACGGGCACGGCGCAGGCCGCGTCGGCGCGCGCCGGGTCCGCGGGCAGGTAGTGCAGCTGCGGCGGGTGGGTTGGGTGCGGTGGGTGGGTGTGGTTTTTGTTGGTTGGGGGCGGGGTTTGTTGATTTGGGGGGCGGGGTTAAATGGGTTTAGGCAGGGGGAGGTGGGGTCAGGATTGGTGAGGAGCAGGAGGAGGCGGAGGAAGGGGAGAGGGGTGAGAGGGAGGAGGAGGGGCGGCGTGGGGGTAGGGGGCACGCGCACAGCGGGCACCAGCTCGTGCATGCGGTGGCCAGGCCATTTCCCTCCCCCCGGCCATCCCATCCCTTTTGCCCCCCCCCCCCCCACCTTTGACTCCCCGTAGTAGGACTGGTTGGTGGCGTCGGTGTCAGAGGTGGCCATGAACAGGCAGGCGCTGGACCCGGCGTTCCAAAGCATCGTCGCGCCTGGGCGGTTGTTTCCGGGGGGGGTTGGGTGGGGGGTGGGAGGCAGGGAGGGGTTGAGTTGTCTTCTTTAGGGGGAGGGGAAGCAACCGCAACCGCAACCGCAACCGCAACCGCAACCGCAACCGCAGCCAACGCGCGCCGCGCGCGCCGCAGCAGCGCCCAAAAGCAGCGCGCCCGCAGCGCCAAAAAAGCCGGCGGCGGCGCCGGGGGCGCACCCGTCGCGCGGTAGAAGCTGCGCCGGCTGAGCGTCGCCGCGTCGCCCGCGCCCGTGGCGTCCACGATGCAGGCCGCCGCCGGCTGGCCTTTGGCCTCTGCCACAAACGCCGCCAGCAGGTGGCGGTCCGCGCAGGGTGCGACGGCGAAGGAGGAGACGCCCTTTATGGGCACCTTTTTGGACACTGCGGGTGGGTGGGGGGTGGGGGCGCCGCGGGGTGCGTGTATGTGGGTGGCGAGGTTGCAGTGGGAGAGAGTGTGTGCATGTTAGGCTCAGGGAGGCCGGTCGGATTGGGTTGGCAAGCAAGCTGAAGCAAGCAAATCAGGCCGGAAGGCAGCAGGGAGTGCGCTCATGCGTGCAGCAAGCCAGGCGCGGGCAGGGGCGTGCACCTAAACCCTCAACGGCCTGCGCCCCCTCACCCCTGAACCCCCCCTCGCGGCCGTAAAAGTGCAGCGTGTTGGTCACCGCGTGCCACAGGCCGCTGTCGTCGGCGGCCCACTGGCACAGTGGGATGGGGGTGGGGGGTGGGGGCGCACGTTCAGGGTAGGGCGCCGGTGCTGAGGCGGGGCAAAGATGACCGCAGCGCAAAGCAGCCGTTGCAATGGCCCTGCGCAGGGCCAAAGCCCAAAGCGCCACCACAGGCAGGCCGCACCTGCAGCACCGGCCAGCTCTCTTTGGTGATGCTCTTTTGGTGCAGCTCCAGCACGCAGGTCTGGCTGGACACGTCCCAAACCTGAGGGGGGGGGGGTTGCAGCGGTTCCGGCCTTTTCCGCCAAACCCCCAAGCCCTTACGTCCAAGCGCCTTGGGAGAGGCGGCCGCGGCACAGTGTTGCGAGCCCACTGGGACGGCTGCTGTGCATTGAGCCCTCCGGCCAGGGAGGAGCACGGCCCGCCCCGGACACAACGCCGCTCGCGCCCAATGCAGGAGCCCGCCCGCCGCCCGCCGGGACCGACCTGCACGTTCTTGGCGGGCGCCTGGCCCTCTGCGGGCTTGACCGCGCGGAACGCCGTCACCACAAAGGCGCCGGTCACGGACCATTCGGCAAACTGCGTGCCCTTTGCCGGCAGGCTCGCGACCTGCGGTGGCGGCGCGCGGTTTGCGTGTGCACGTGCGCGTGGGCGTGGGTGTGCGCTTTAGTCAATGCTCATGCCAGTGCCGCTGACGGCTGCATGCACGATGCGGTGTGCAGCGACTCTTCCCGCAGGCTGGGGCGAGCCAATGGCGCGTTGCCTAAACGAGGCGGTTGGCAGCCCCTGCAGAGCTCAGCTGCGAGCGCACCTTGGCGCCGCTGGGGGCGTCGTAAACGTCCACGGACTCGGCGCAAACCGCCGCGATGCGCTTGCCGTCGGGGCAGCAGAGCGCCTTTCCCGCGGGCACGCTGCGGAGACGGGGGCGTGGGGTCGCGGCGGATCAGCTGCTGCAGCAGCGCCGGCGGCGGCGGCGGCGGCGGCCGCGCTGCCGCGCCTCATTCGCGGCGCACAGCCCCCCTTGCCCTGCGCCCCCCGGTGCTGACACCTCCAACCACCCCCATACGCGCGTTCCTCACTTTTCCAGGGACGTGGGCGCCAGTTCCCGCGCGCCCGCCAGCACCGACGCGTGATCAGGCCCCCGAACTGCGGTGCGGCGTGCGGATTGCGTTCATTTGATGCAGGGGTTCAAGGGCCGGCGTCAGGTATCCCTTGCACGGCCCCCCCGCTCACCCAGCAGCTGAATGGAGGCCATGGCGCGCCAGGATCGCGCCCTACGAGGGCGTGCGGCGGCTGTGGGAGTTGCTGAATGCGCCAGGCGTCCTTTGGCACGGGGGCAGGGCCGAACCAGAACGTCTCAAGCGAGCGACCAGGCACTCGGGTGTGTGTTGAGCCGCCTTTAGGCTCGGCGCGGCGTTCGCCGGCGCAGAACGTTGAGATCCTTTGCAGAGAAGTCAAAGGCACAGGAGCAGCTCGCAGAACGCCATGGCGCAGCCGGCCCTTGCGGCGGCGGCGACGCGCGCGCTGCCGCGGGCGCTGCTGCGCGCGCTCGCGTCCGGCACGCCGGCCGCCGGCGGCGCCCCCGCCGTTGCGGGCTTCTCCTCGAACGCTGCGGGCGACGCCGCGCAGGCGCCCGCGCCGGCGCCCGTGCGGTGGGTGTTCCTTGGCCCGCCCGGCGTGGGCAAGGGCACCTACGCCAGCCGCGTGGCCGCGCAGCTGGGCGTGCCCCACATCGCCGCGGGCGACCTGGTGCGCGCCGAAATAAAGAGCGGCTCGGCGCTCGGGCGCGAGGTGAGCGGGGCGGGGGCGGGGGCGCGCGCCTTGCGGGGCGCGGGCGCCTCGCTCGGCCTGGGCGGCGGTTGTGCCGGGGCGGCGCGCGATGGCCTGCGCTGCGCCCCGCCGCCCGGTGCGCCCATCGGGCCCGTTTCCCCCATCCCGCCCAAACCAAAACGCGCAACCCCCTCCCCCCGAATCCCGGCTCCCCTCCCCCAGATGCAGGCCATCGTGAATGAGGGCCGGCTGCTGCCGGATGAGGTCGTGCTGCGCACGCTGAGGGCGCGCCTGGCGGCGGGGCGGGAGGCGGGGGAGCGCGGGTTTGTGCTCGACGGCTTCCCGCGCACGCGCGCGCAGGTGGCTGGGGTTTGGGGGGGACGCAGGCGTGGGGTTTGCTGGATGTGCCTGTGCATGGGGTTTTGGGGGAAGGCTTGCTTGGGATGCAGGGTTTTGTTTTGGCGCGGCGGGCTGCTTTCTGGCTCCGGGCCGCGTGCGAGCCCCCGCCCCCCGCCCGCACGCCGCCACCGCTGCCGCACCGCGCCGACCGCGCCCCCCCCGCGACCGCGCCCCCCAGGCCGAGGCGCTGCTTGCCTCTGAGCCCGTCCACCTGGCGCTCAACATGGGGCTGCGGGAGGAGGTGCTGGTCGAAAAGTGCATGGGGCGGCGGCTGTGCTCAAAGTGCGGCAAGAACTGGAACGTGGCAGACATCTACCTGCCCGCCCAGGTGGGGCCGGGCAGCAGCGCGCGGCGCAGGCCCTGGGGCTTGGAGTTCTGTTGGCTGTTGGCCGGAGAACCCCCGCTCCCGGTTTTGGCTTTGGAGTTTGGAGCTCCGGAGGAGGCCGGGCACGGCTCGACCAGGCATTGACCTTCACTTGGTGAAAAGGCACCCTGCGCACCCCGCTGAGGCGCAACCCCAAGGCCCACCCCCCGCCCCGCCTCCGCCTCCGCAGGGCGGGCGCCCCGAGATTGTGATGCCCCCGCTGAGCCCCCCTCCCCAGTGCGCCCACCTCATGGAGACGCGCGCCGACGACAACGAGGCGGTCATCAAGCGCCGCCTGCAGGTGGGGGGGCACGGCGCCTTGGGACTTGGGAGGCAGGCGCTTGAGGGAGCGGCTGCGGCACAGCGCACGAGTGTGTAGCTTTGCCGTGAACCCCCAAACCCCCAACCCCCAACTTGCAACCCCCCCAACCCCCAAACTCGCCAACCCAGCCCGCGCCCCGCGCCGACTCCCCCCCCCTCCCACCCTCCCTCCCCCCCCACCCCCCAAAGGTGTACCGCGACGAGGCCACCCCCGTGGAGGACTTTTTCAGGGCCCGCGGCCTGCTGGCGGACTTTGAGATCACCGCAGGCATCCCCGAGACGCTGCCGCGCCTGCTGGCCGCGCTCGCGCCGCACATCGCGGCCGCGAGGGACGGCGCCGCCGCCGCCGAGCCGCGCGCAGCGCACGCGTGAGCGGCCTTGGCGCGTGGCAAAGGGCACCCGCGGCCCCTCCCCCAATCGCCTTCGCCTTCCGGGCCGCCGCCGCAGCAGGCGGCAGAGCCGGGAGCAGCTGCAGAGCCGAGCAGACCCCCGCCGCCGCGCGGGCAGCAGCGCAACGCTCCCCTCGGCGTCATCCCCTACATCCCTTGCCCAAGGCCCATTCGTTTGTGCGTTGTCGCGAGAGGCGGCCAGGCCCCCGCAAACGGGGGCACGCCGCGCGAATGCCGCTGCTGCTTTTGTTGACCGATCCTGTCGCCCTTTTGGCTGTAACGAGACTGTGGTCCCAGCGGCAGCCCGGCGGTCAAAAACAGCGGGGAGCGACGCAGCTGCATCGTTCTTGTTACCGCGCATGCGCGAAATGGGGCGCCGCTCGCCCTCGCGCGAGGGGAGCGGGGAAGATTTGCTGGCGGCGGCTGCGGCTGCGTCAGCAGGGTGCAACGGATTTGCGGGTGCAGGGAAGGCAAGGGGAATCTGGGGGTCGCGGCTTGCGAGGTTTGCGCCGCGCGGCCCTCGCGGGGTTTTGGCGCTGCTGCGGTCAGCTCGTGATTTGGGACAGCACCGACAGCCAGCTGCTCGGCACCGCCGCGCTGGCCTGCAGCCGCCCCAGCAGCGAGCCCCGCGCCGCCGCCGCCGCGTCCGCCGCCTTGACCTCCTCTATCGCCGCGGCCAGCTCCTCGCAGACGACGGCGAAGGAGGGGCGCATGCCGGGGTCGAAGTCGCAGCAGGCGTGCGCGAGGGCGAGGAGGGAGGCGGGCAGGGACGAGGGCAGCACGGGCTGCAGCGTTTCATCGGCCACCGCCATCGCGATCTGCGTTTGGGACGGGCGGGGGGGGGGGGTGGGGTGGGGTGAGTTGGGTGGGCAGGGTTTGGGGTGGCATACACACGTGGGCGCGCGGGGGTTGACCGCGCCTTGGCTACCGCGCCTGCAGCTGCAGGCGGTCGCGGAGGGGCGCGCCAGCGTGACACCGCGGGAAAGGGGGGCGGCTGCGCGTGCGCGGCTGCGCGCTTGCCTGCACGGGTGTGAGGTATGTGTGTACGTAGGGTATCTGGGTGGTGATGATCTCAGCCAGCAGCACGCCAAAAGACCAGACGTCCGCCTTTGCGTCATACACCTCGTGCCTGGCGGGCGGTTGAGGTTTCAGCGGTGTTGTTGTTCGGTTGGTCCAATGGCCGCCGGCTCGGGGGGTTTCAGTCAACGCCGGTCAAACCCGCGGCCCCTCGCAGGCGGCACGTGCGCGCGCGCGCGCGGCCGTGGGATCAGCGCAGCCCTCCCCCCTCCCCTCCCCGCACCCCCCCCCCCCCACCGTATCATCTCCGGGGCCATGTAGAGGTAGGTCCCCGTCTCCCCCGTCAGCGTCGCCGCGCTCGCCGGCGCCAGCCGCGCCAGCCCAAAGTCCCCCAGCCGCGCCCGCCCCGCGCCGTCGACGAAAACGTTGGAGGGCTTCACGTCGCGGTGCAGCACGGGCGGCGCGCACGCCTCGAGCGCGGCCAGCGCGGCGGCGACCTCGGAGGCGCGCTCGAGGCGCTCCGCCAGCGGGCGGCGGTGGCCGTCGGGGCCTATGAGCGCGGGGGCGGCGCCCTTGCCGCCGTGGAGGTAGGACGCCATGTTGCCGCCGGGCATGTACTCGGCAAGCAGCCAGCAGCGGCCAGAGCCCTGCGCGGCGCCGGGTGCGTGTGTGTGGGGGGGAGCGAGGTCGGCCGGAGAGCGCCGGGGCGGTCGCCACCGGGCCAACGAGTTGGGGCGCGGCGAGCGCGGCCGGGGCGGGGCACGCAGGCGGGCGGGCCCGGTGGCGCGGGCCGCGGCAGCCCTCCGCGGCTGCTGGATCGGCGGCCACCGCTCCACGGCCGTGAATGCCGCGGCCTCCAACTCCCGCCCGCGCGGCCCACCTGCAGCACCGCCCCCAGGAAGGGCACCACCCCGGGGTGCCTCAGCGCCGCCAGGCACTCCACCTCCCGCAGAAAGTTGACCAGCTCCGACTCACTGGCCACGCGCACCTGCGGCGTCGCGCGGTGGGGCGTTGGCAATTGGTGACGAGCGCGCGCGGTGTGCAGCGCGCGGCCTCTTCGCAGCCGGGCTGCTGGCTGTCGCGGCGGCCACTCCTGCAGCTGCCGTGCCCCTCCCAACCACTGCCCCCCAAAGCCCCACCACCGCCCCCCAAAGCCCCACCACTGCCCACCCAAAGCCCCACCATCGCCCCCCCCCAAAACCCTCACCTTCTTCACCGCCACGTCAGCGCCGCGCCACCGCCCCCGGTGCGTCTCCCCAAAGGCGCCGGCGCCGAGCAGCGCGCCCAGCTGGACGTCCCCCGGCGCCACGATCCACCCCGCGGCGCGGCCCTTGGCCACCAGCGCAGACACCCGCCCGTCCGCGCCGCCCGGCCACTCAAACGCAGACGGCGGCGGGTCCGCGGCGGCGCCGTGCGCGGCGGCGGCGGCCATTTCGGGTGGGAGCTCGGCGAGCGCGCGCGCCTCGGCCTCGCCGGCGGCGTCGAGCTCCGCCTCGGCCTCGGCCTGCCGCCGCTGCCTCCCCTGCTGCTGCTGCTGCTTGCTGGTCCCTCCCTCCCCTCCGCTGCCGCCCCCGCCCCCGTCCCCGTCCTGCTGCTGCGCCTGCGGCACCTGCTGCTCCCCCCCGCCGCTGCTGACGCTCGCGCCGCCGCCGGCCTTGCGCCGCCGCTCCGCGGCAAGCGCGCGCGCCAGCTGCTGCGCGTGGCGCTGCCACGCGTCCCGCTCGCGCTGGGCGCGCCGCAGCTCCGAGACCAGGGCCGCCGCCTCCGCGTTGAGGTGCTTGTTGACGCGGGCGGCCGCATCCAGTGCAAGCTCCAAATCCTCAAGCCTGGGGGAGCAAGGGGGTGGGTCGAGGGGCGGCGGCGCGGCGGTGGGGGGCCCGTGCAGCAATGAAGCCCTCTGCCGCGGCATCGCAGCAGCACTTTGAAGCTGGGTGCGGGATTGGTATTGGGATGCACGGCAGGCAGTGCAGGGCAGCACAAGCGGCAGCGGCAGCGGTGCACGCAGCAGCGCGCGGCGCGGCACGCACTTGGCCAATGTAGACTTTGGGAGCTGCTGTCCGCCGCCTGCTGGCTCTGATTGCCGCGGTCCTCCCTCCATGATCGCCACAGCCAGCTGCTGCAGCAGCGGGGCGCCCCCCTCGGGAGGGCCGACGTGCTGCTCCAGCGTGGTGGTGGGGGGTGCTGCTGCTGCTGCTCCTCCTGCCGCCTCCTCAGCGGCTCATTGCGACGGCTTAGAGCCGTTTGAGGCGCGCCTTGGTCCAAAACCAGGCCGGGAGGCTGGCTCGCAGGACGGAGGAGGGGTTCGATGCTCTGCTGCTTGCTTCAAACGCTGTGGCAGTCGACCAGGGGGCTGGAGGATTCAATTCCGCGACAGCGCCTGCCTTTTTTGTGCCGCCGCCCCCACCGCGCCGCTGCAGGGCACATGCGTCCTCGACTCCTCGACTAGCTCCGCGCCGATGGGGCTCGTGCGCCCCCCCGCAGCAGCTGGACAAACCCCGCAAGCCCCTGAAATCCAAAACCGCGCAAAGAAAGAAGTTACAATGTGCCAGAGATTGTGACGATTGTACGCGAGGACTGCATCACGCGCGGGCGGCGCTCGAAGCGGGCCTTGCGCAAGCGGGAGGGATTCGCCCCACTCGCGTGGCCCGCCTCGCGCCGGCGCGCCTGGAGCGCGCGCCGGCGCATTCCGAAAAGCAACGCGCGGTCTCGGGGGCAAAACGGCGGCTTGGCCGTCGGTCAAACATGCGCGGCCTGTGCCCAGTGCGGGGTTGGCAGGCCTATCGACTTTGCTGCTACAAAGGGAGGTGGGAGTGTTGGCGCGCGCCCGTAGGGGACCGAAAAGGTGTCGCGCACGGGTGGCGCTGGCATATCACCGGGCGATGAGTGATCGAGGCCCGCGGGGCAGTGGGCGCCCGTGGCTGGCCCAACCGATCTGCATTCGAACTTGGGGTCCGGGCCCGGCGGCGGCACGGGGGCCGCGTTGCGCGCGGGGCCGCGGGCCGGGCGCAGCCTGGGAAAGGGGGCTGGGCCCGGGGATAAGACAGGGGGCGCCTGGGGACGGGCGGGAGGGTTGCTTTTTCTTTGAAGGCACGAGCGGCGGAGAGGGGGGGCAAAAGGGGCGGGGGCGTGGCGGCAGGGTGAAGAAAGGGGTTTTCAAAGGGGGGGAGGCGTGCAGAGCAGCCCAAAGTGGGACATCTCAGATCGCGCCATATCTTTTTCCAGAGCACGACGACATTCCGAAAAGTGCGCGCGGTGGCTTTCTCGCAGGGCCGCCCTGGGCAGGGGGGTGCGGCGCCGCGGCGAGGCCGCCCGGCCGGGGCAATGGCGAACCTTGTGCGGGGGGGCCCCTCTGGACGCCTGGAGAGCGACCGGACGCGACGCCCGCTTCAGGGGAAGCAGCCCGCCTGCACAAAGCGCCGCGCGCCCGGGGCCTGGTCAACAGAACAACCGCTTGCAAAGGTCCTGGGCCCGCCAGCGCAGGGGCGGCGGCAAAGGTAAGTGTCAAGGGAAAGGCAGGCCGCCCGGGGCAAGAGCGCGCGCGCGCGCACGCGGCGCGCGCTGCGGGAAGCCTCGCGGGGGCTGGCCGCAGATCGTTTTCGTGCACGGGGCGTTTGTCCTGAGGCTGCTGTTTTAGGGGGGGGTAGTGCCACCCCCTGGAAAGCGGTCACGCGGTGTTTATGGTAAGGGGCCGCCCGCGCCCGCTCTGGCAGGCGCGGGCGCCGCCCCTGAATGGCAGTGCGGGTGTCCCACACAAATTCGCTGTACGGCCCTGCGCGGGCCGCGCCGCGGCGCCGCGGCGCGCGGGGCTGCCCTTCGGCGCGCGCGCACGCGAGAGGGAACACAACCGAAAGGATACTGGGAGGCGAGGGGCGGCGGGGCCGGCCCAACATGGTGACAGGAGTGGCGGCCTCGAGCCGCGGCCGCAATGACATCAACAAACCGCGCGCGCGCGGCCGGCGATCTCAGATCACCCGCCGGCCGCGGCTCAGCTGCTGCGCATGAGCCGCACCGCGTGCCTCGGCCCCCGCGCGCGCGCCGCCGAGGCGCCGGCGCCCGCGCCGACGCCGCCGTCGTCGTCGTCGCGCTTGGGCCCGCCGTCGCCGTCGTCGCCGCCGTCCCCTGCCTCGGCGGCGTCCGCGTCCAGCAGGGTGTCGACGTCCGACAGCATCTCAAACTGGCAGCGCGGCAGCGCGCGCGCGACGCACGCGCGCAGCCGCCGCAGCGCGTCGAGCGCGCCGAAGCCGAGGCCGACGCGGAGCACCGCCAGCTGGCGCAGGCGCGTGAGCACGAGCAGGCCGTGCGCGAAGGAGGCCGGGAAGTCGGGGCTGGTGACGAGGGTGAGGCGGCGGAGGCTGTCCATGGACGCGATGGCGGCGCGCACGCGGCGGTTGAGGGCGCGCTCGTGGGCGTGGACCTGCCGGGGGCGGGGGTTGGTCGTTTGGGGTTGGGGTTGGGGTTGGGGTTGGGGTTGGGGTTGGGGTTGGGGTTGGGGTTGGGGTGTCGTACGTTTTCGGGGCTGGCGTTTTGCGCCCAGCGGGCGGCGCGGCGGCCCGCAGCAGCAGCAGACAGCGTGGCGCGCAGCGACAGCGCCCCGCCCCGCCTGGCCCCCCAAACCCCCAAACCCTCCATGCCCCCCACCTGCAGCGCCTCTAGCGCGCCCAGCCGCGTGAGCTTTGTCAGCGCCGACCCCACCGCGCGCGCGCCGTCGTCCACCATCACCAGCCGCAGCGCGCGCAGCGTGGCGGCGGCGGGGCTCAGCGTGATCGCCTCGATGTCGGCCCCCCGGATGGAGGAGTGGTGGAGGTCCAGCTCCTCCAGAGCGGTCAGCCGCGACAGCACCGGCAGCGGCAGCTCCCCGCCGTCGCCGTGCGCCGGCCCGATGCAGCGCAGCACGAGCCGCCGCAGCGCCGGCGTCGACAGCGTCAGCGCCGCCGCGCGCTCCGCGGCGCTGAGCGGCGGCGTCCAGGGCGCGTTGGGGGAGGAGTGGAAGTGCGGCGCCCAGTAGCTGCCCGCGACGGCGGCGACGACGGTGGACTCCTCCACCTCGTCGATGGAGTCGCCAAAGCCGCCAAAGCCGCAGCCGTAGGGCTCCGCCTCGCCCCGCGGCGCGCACGCGCAGTCCACGCCGATGCCGCAGGTGCCGCTGCCGCAGCCGCCCTCGCCCAGGGCCGCGCCGGCGCCGCCGCCGGCGCCCCTGCCGCCCGCGCCACCGCTGGGCGCGGCGCCCGCGGCGGCGCGCAGCACCGCCGGGCAGATGCCGACGCCCCAGCTAAAGTCCGACGACCGCGCCGTGCTGAGCAGGGCGGCGTCGCGCCCGGGGGCTGCCACCCAAACGTCCCTCGCCTCGAGGCAGGTCAGCCCCGCCGGCAGCTCCGCCGGGTGCAGCAGCAGCGGCGCCTCGTTGCTCCACACGTCCCAGTGGTATGGGCTGAGCCGCAGCCGCTTGAGCGCTGTCAGCGCGGAGAAGCCCGAGGTGCCGTCCGCGAGCACGCAGCAGAGGTCCAGCGCGCGCAGCGACGGCCACGCCGCGGCGAGCGCCGCGATGTGGCGCTGCCGCAGCTCCACCTGACCGGCGAGCGCGAAGCAGCGCAGCCGCGACAGCGGCGCGAGGGACAGCACGGCGTCGGCCGCGTGCGGCGGCGGCGGGCCGCGGTTGGGCTCCGCCAGGTGGACGCCCAGGCACTGCAGCCGCGGCAGCCGCCCCAGCGCGGGCAGCAGCTCCCAGGGCAGCGGCTCGACCTCGAGCCGCGTCAGCGCCGTGCACGCCGGCAACGCGTCGGCCTGGCGCGCGGTGAGGGGCGCCATCTGCACGAGGTGCAGCGCGCGCAGTCCGGACAGCCGCGACAGCGCGTCCAGTCCGGACAGCGGCACGAGGCGGATGCTCAGAGAGGTTAGCGCGGTGAGGGCGGCCAGGGCCTCGGGGCGGCGGAAGCCCACGCCGCTGGACAGCTCCAGCAGGCCTTTGGGGGGCGGGGGTGGCGGTTGGGGTGGCGGTTGGGCGGGGCGTTTGGCTTCGCGCGGCAGCGTATCGGTGGCGGCTGCAGCGAGGGTGCCCGCGTCGGCACAGCCGGTTGCTGCGTTGCCGGTGCCCAGCCGCTCGCCGCACCGCCCACCTGTGTACTCCAGATCCAGGGCCACCAGGCGGCCGAGGCCGGACAGCGGGTCGAGGGCCATTGGGCTGGCGGCGGTGCCCTCCACAGTCCGGAAGCCCTGGGGGGGGGGGCGGCAGGCGGGCCGGGGTGGCAGACGGGTTGGTGCGCGGCGTGTGAAGTGCAAGGGGGGGGGTATCAAGACCGAAGCGATGCTTAGGAGCTGGGCTGCACTGCTGAGGATAACCAACACACGACAGCAAACACGCGAAACCACCAAACAAGCCGCCCCTCTGCAGGCAGCGCACCAGCGAAAGCTCTCGCAGCCGGCTCATCCCCGCGATCGCGTCCACGTGCCCCGCCGTAAGCCGCGAAAATACGCAGCTGTGGAGCCGCAGCCGCTGCAGCGCCGTCAGAGCGGCAGCGAGGGTGCCCATGCTGGCCGCGTCCGGCCAGCAGGCGTCTGGCAGGTCAAGGGACACCAGCCGCGCCGCCAGCGGCTCCAGGCCGAATGCGAGCGCGGGCCAGTTCTGGGCGTCGACCATGCCGCGCAGCCGGACGCCGGACAGCGTCGGCGTCGTGCGCGCGAGCAGGCCCATGGTGCGGCGGATGCTGCGGGAGTCCAGCGGCGCGCCGCGTTCGTAGCCGCACGCGACGGTGCGCAGCAGCGGGAACGCGGCCGTCAGGCGCCGCAGCTGCGCCAGCTGGCCGCGCGCGGCGCGCTGCCACAGCGCCGGCGGCAGCGCAACAACCGCCACCTGGCTGCCGAGGCAGTCGCGCCAAGCGCGGCAGGTCAGGCGCGCGGATGCGAGGTCGGCGGCGTTGAGCCAGGGGCCGAGGCGCTGCGCGGGGGCGAGGGGGGGTTGGGGGGGAGGAGGGGCGGCGCGTCGGGGGGGGGGGGCTGGGGGGTGGGGGGGAGGGCGGGCCCGGGCAAGTGTGGCAGCGAGGCCAGAAGGGAGGGCGCAAGGCAGAGGGCGCTGCACGGGTGGCTGCGGCACAGTGCAAGGCATGGGGCAGGTGGGGGCAAGGGGGCGGCACGAGCAGCGCGGCAAAGTGCAAAGTCCACCCACCTGCAGGATTTCCAGGGGCATGTCCAGGCCATAGCCGTCACCCAGTGGCTGGCCAGCCGCCGGCGCCGCCGGCGGCGCCGCATCCTCGGCGCTGCCGCCGGCACCGCCCTCGAGCCGCGGCGCCGCGGCCGCCGCGGCGGCGCCGGCGTCGTCCGCGCGCCGCGCGCGCTTCGCGGCGCGCGCGCCGCTGGCGTTAAGGATGGCGCGCCGGATGGGGCAGCCGTCGTGCAGCGTCGCCAGGGAGTCGGCGGCGAGGCGCGGCAGGCGGGTCCTCATCAGGTAGGTGAACTGCGACAGCCCACGCAGCACCACGCGCGCCGCGAGGACGACGCAGGGGTGGCGCCACACGCAGGTGGAGGGCGTGGACGCCACCCAGCAGACGACAAGGTGGTCAGGCATGGGGGCCGCGGGCGCGGGCGCGCCGCCGGCAGGGCCCGGGGGAGGGCGCGCCGGGGCGGCGTCCAGGGCGCCGGGCCGGCGGCCTCGTCGGCGCGGGCGAGCTGGACTGCCGGCGCGCGAGGGTTCGGGCGGCGTGCGAGGCTGGGCGCCGGCTGCGCAGGACCGCTTCTCGCGCTCGTCACGTGGGCGCTAGGAGGCCGGGTGCCGGGGCCACGACGGCGCCCCCCTTGCTGGCGGGGGCGCCGAGCCCGGTGGCCAGCTGCGCCCGGCGGCGCTCCCGGCACGCACGCCGGCCGGCGGCACGGGCTGGAGGGGCGCGCACGGCCGCCCAGGAGTTCTGGGCTGCCCTGAACGGCCTCCGCGCTGCGCCCAGTCGGCGAGGGGGGGCCAAGGGGCGGGCCAAGTGATCGAGGCGGGAGTCCCGCTGGAGCGGCTCCGCGCGCGCCGCGAGGAGGCCAAGGCGTCGAAAAGGATGCACGAGCAAGATGCGCCGTCTGGAGGCGCGGTCGCGGCGCTGCAGCGGGCGAGGTGTGTGGGAGAGCAGACCGCGGCCGCACGCCTCCTGCACGTCAGCCGCGAAAAGTGACGGAGCCACGGATTAATCGACGGACCGCCGCGCCCTGTAAAGGGGCTCGGGCCGCGGGTGTGGCTTGAGTTCGTCAAGTGCTCCCCACGGCCTAGTTTTCCACGGTGGTCTGCCGCATCCGCGGGTTTTCCCGGCTGTCGCACCTCGATTGTCGGATCCTGCACTCCGCGGGCCGTGCAGCACGCCTGGGCTCCAGCGAGACCCGGGCTCCGCGACTTGCCGCTGCGCGCCCACCAGCGCCGCTTCGATCGAGAGGCCCCGCAGACGCAGACATGCCGCGCGTCACGCGCCAGGCCTCGCACGCGGGGAGCTGGTACGAGGCCGACGGTGGGTCCCGCGCGCGCGCGCGCTGCGCGCGGCCGCTCCCGCGTGGCGCCCCGCCCACATCCGTGCCGCCGACGGGGGCGGCAAAACCCCTCCCCTCCCGCCGCGGCCCGCCCGCAGGCCGCAGGCTGGGGCGCCAGATCGACGGCTGGCTGCAGGCCGCGGCCGCCGGCGACTCTGCGGAGGCGCCCGCCGGCGGCGACGACGGCGGCCCCGCGCCCGCGCCGCGGCCGGCCGCGCCGCCGCCGCGCGCGATCATCGCGCCGCACGCGGGGCACCGTTACTGCGGCCATGTGATGGGCCACGCCTACGCGCCCATAGACGCCTCGGGAGTGTGAGCCGCCCCCTCCGAGTTTCCGTGCCTGCGTTGCGCCAGCCTTTGCAACTCTTCTTTTTTTTTCTATTGTTCCTTCCGGATAGTTTAATTTAGAAGTGGCTTTCGGCGGAATCTGCTGCAGCTGGGCTTTAGCAACCCTGGCCCCTAACAGCGGCGCGCACGGCCCGCAACCGCCCGCTCCCCTCCCTCCCTCCCTCCCTTCCTCCCCACAGCTCGCGCGTGTTCCTGCTGGGGCCGTCCCACCACGTCTACGGGCGCCGCTGCTGGCTGTCGCCGGCGCGCGAATACGAAACGCCCCTCGGTGCGCCCCGCCCCCATGCGCGCCCGGCCGGCACGCAGCCGCGCGCCGCCCAGACCCCCACCGCACCCAACGGCCCGCACCGCAACGCCTGCAAACCCCGTGCTCTGGCTGCGGCGCCCCAAACTGCGCCGTCCCTCCCCCACCTCCAGGGCCGCTGGAGGTTGACCAGGGCGTGTATGAGGAGCTGCGGGCGACGGGCGCCTTTGACACCATGACGGCTGCAGAGGACGAGGTGGGAGAGGGGGCCCTTTTTTTTTGGGGGGGGGGCCTGCGGCGCAGGGCTTGGGGTTGAAGAGGGGATTGTGGCCTGCTGCGCCAGCTGATCGGGGCGCCGGCTTTCCCTGTGCGTTCTAGGGTTCAGAGTTTTCGCGCCCGCTTTTCGCTGGCCTGCAACACCCGCTTTCCCTCTTTCAACCTCCCCCAGGCCGAGCACAGCCTCGAGCTGCACACGCCCTTCATTGCCAGCGTCATGGGGTGCGCGCCGCTGCCGCCGCGCGCCCGCTCTGACAGTGGGCTAGCGAACTGGCGCGGGGCCAGAAAGCCGGCGTGCGCTGCGCGGCGAGGCGCCAAAGCCGCACACTGCAAGTGCCAAATGGGCCGAAATCCCATGTTAACCGGCTCGATCAATCAACCCTGCCTTTCCCCCCCTCCCCCCAGCTCCCGGCCCTTCAAGCTGGTGCCTATTATGGTGGGGGCACTCAGCACGGACGCGTGAGCGCACTTTGGGGTTTCACGGGCTCTGCGATTTTGGGGGACTGCGCACGCTGCCCAGCAAACGCAGCCCCGTTTCAAGGGGCTGCGGACTGCACTGCACAGGGCCAGCTCAGCAGTGCCGCGTTGGGATTGACGGGTTTGGGGCTGCAAGCGCTGTGGCTCTGCAGGCGTGCTCCGGCCCAACCAAGCAACCAAACCGACCAAACCGCTCCGCAGGGAGGCTCGGTACGGCGCCCTGCTCGCGCCCTACCTGGACTCCCCCTCCAGCCTCTTCATCATCTCATCCGACTTTTGCCACTGGGGGAGGCGCTTCTCATACACCTTCCACGACAAGAGCAAGGTGTGCGTGTGTGTGGGCTGGTATGGTGTGTGGAGCCCCAACAACCCTGGAGACACCAGGGTCCAGGGTTCAGGCCAGGGAATTGGGGTTGGCTTGGACTCCCCGCGGCAAAAGCCACCATGGCGCGGCTGGCAAACCGCTGAACGCAATCCGCCGGCTCCCCCCCCCAGGGCTCCATTTGGCAGTCGATTCAGTGGCTTGACGAGCTGGGCATGAGGACCATAGAAAAGGTGGGGTGCGGGGTGGGTGGTGAAAGGGGGCGGCTGCCAGCTGCCCTTGTCACGGCTTTTCTTAATGCGTTTTTGACCTGCTGAGGTTGCCGAGGGCAGCGGTGAGCGGGCAGAAGGCGGCTTTCGCTCCCTCAGTCTCTTTACCAAACCTTTCCCTCCCGCAGGGCGACCCAAAGGCCTTTGCGGAGTACCAGGCAGAGTACCGGAACACCATCTGCGGGCGCCACCCAATCGGGGTGCTGCTGAACGTGAGCCGCTGCTCGGCCCCCTCCCCCCCGACGCGCTTTGGCGCGGGGCGCTTTGGCGCGGGGCGCTTTGGCATTGCGTCGCAATCCTGAGAGGGTCATCTGCTCTGCTACGGCGGGATTTGGGGGCCCTCGGGCCGGCGGCGGCGCCGCCCTGCCCCGCCCCGCTGCTTCCAAACGCCGCCAAACCGAAGCCCCAAGCAAAAACCTCCCGAAACCGCCTCCGTCCCGCCCGCCCTCAGATGCTGCAGCACGCCTCCACCAAATTCGCCGTGGCCTTCAACTCGTATGATCAGTCCAGCCGCTGCGAGGGGCCGGGGGACTCGAGCGTCAGCTACGCAGCAGCCACCGTCGTGCCGGTGGCGTGAGGCGGCAGCGGCCGGCGGCAGCGGCTGCTGCAGCCGAAGCACTGTTTTCAGTGTTTTGTCACGGCCACAGCGGCGTTTGTGTCAGGTGGCAGCGGCGGCCGCGAGCTCAATTGCGCCTGCTGCGCCGCCGCGCTCTTGTGCAGCGGCCGCGGCGGCAGGCGGCTGCGGTGGCTGCGCCCGTCGTCGCTTCAAGCTCCCTCTGTATACCCCCCATTTTTTTGTACGATTAGCCCCCCACCTCACGTTCCAAAAGCCAACATGACCGATAGCCTTCTTTCCTCGGGCAAGGCGGGCTTTTCTTGTGGACGCGCCACCAGCTGCCTGCTGCAGCGGCGGCGCGGCGCGGCGGCGGCCGTTCATGCGCTCCAGGCTCTTCTCCCACACCTCACGTGACCACGCGCCCGCCTGTACCAATCCCCCTTCCCGTCGCAAGCAGAGCCGCCCCCCCCTGCCTTGCGCTTGCGCCTGCCCTCCTACCCGGCGGGTCCCCCCCCATGAAGGCACCTTCAGCCGCACAGCCGCGACCGCAGCAGCGGGCCGCTCCTCCGTGCGTGCGCGCTCTGCGCTGCGCTGCGCCCTGCGCGCGCACGCGGACGCGCCCTCGAGGGCTGGCCAGGTGCGCGGCCCCTCAAGCGGGCGCGCCACCGCCTCGTGAGCACGCCACCGCGCGCGCACGGCGCACGCTCTGCCAGTTGCTTGCATGTACGCGCCCGCCTGTAAAGCAGTGTTCACGGACCGTTTGGTTTGCGTAACACAACCTGATCAGCGCAGACAATCGCCCACAGCGCAGTCGCAGCCGAGTGGGGGGCTAACGCAGCAAGGGAAGGGGCGAGCGCCAAACGAGCAGCTGCAGCCCAAAAGCTGTTGGCGGCGGTGTTGAGCCTGAGCATGCCTAAACTAGTGTCAAACCACAAACCCCGCCGCTGTTAAAGCATCCCCCTGTCGCCGCGCGTGAGGATGCAGCGCGCCGGCGAGCCGTCCGACCCGACCAGCAGCAGCGGCAGGCACGTCAGGTGGTGGCGGCCGGCGGGCACCGAAGTCAGGTTCAAGCCCTCCACGATCACGGTGCCCTGTCGGAGTTTGGGGTGCGGTTAGGTGTGCACAAGGCCCTTACGCTTCGTTGGGGGGCAGGAGCCGCAGCAGAGGACATGGCAGGCACGCCAACGAGACCGCGGGCGCAGCAGAGATGGGGCACAACTGCGGCGGCGGTCGGTGGCTGTCTCCCAAATTGGACCAGCGGCCTCCCAAAGCGGCGGTTGGCTGCCCCCGCCCACCGTGCGGAACAGCGTCTTGTGTGTCTCCACTATATCGTACATCGCCCCGATGGTGAGGTAGTCAATACCAACGAGGACCTGCGGGCCGGCGGGGGGTTTGCACCGGGTGGCTCACACCCGAGGCGGGCTGGGGCCGGGGCCGGGGGTTGGGGGGCGGGCGCGCCGCCGTTTGGAGGCCGTGTGGCGCCCGCGCGACTCCCGGCAACGCGCGCCGGGGGATAAGGGTGCGGCTGCATGCCAGGGAGGCCCCGCCCCCCCTTGGCTCGGCCTCCCCCCTCGGCCCCGCCCCGCCCCGCCTCGCCCCGCGCGCCACGCACCACGCCCGGCCGCTGCTCCGCGAGCCACCTCGCCGCCGTCGCGTCCAGCCCAACAAAGTCCGTCACAAACCCGCTGCGCCCCATCAGCGCGCGCCGCGTGTTCTGCGTGCGGAACAGCAGCCGCGCGGCGTCCCGGGGGATGGCCGCGCCCTCCAGGACCTCTGCCGTGATGTTGGTGTCGGCGGCGACGTCCACCACGTCGGCCGGCCCAATGAGCGCCGGCAGCGGCAGCGACTCCATCGCGCCGGCGCCGGGCAGGAAGTGCACAGGCGCGTCGATGTGGGTGCCGGTGTGGGCGTCCAGGTAGCTTTGGGGGGGCGGGTGGGTGTTGGAGGGGGGGCCGTTTGGCGGCGTGGGGGGAAGGGGGAAGGGTGGGACAAACATGGCAGAAAGGGGCCCTCAAGACACACGGCAAACAAGCAAGGCGCGGCCGCAAATGAGGGGGTTGAAAGGCCCTCCCAGTTTGTGAGTCACTCACAGGAAGCTCTTGTTGACCACATCCCCCTGGTCATGAGCCTGGGTGTGTTGCGGGGTGGGTTGGGGTTGGGGTGGGGCGTGGGCGGTTGGCGTCTGGGGCGCGCGCGGCCCGCGCTCAGCGCCCCAGCACCCAAGCAGGCAGGTGCTTCAGGAGCCCCGCTGGCAGTTGCTGCAGCGCAGGGCCATGGCTTGTGCTGCTGCTGTCGCTGCTGCCGCCGCCGCGCCATTAATAAGCGGCGCGCGCACCTCTGACAGCGCTCGCCAGTTGCGACCAAGCCCGGACGGGCCGTTCCACACCGGCATGCCCGCCTGGACTGGCACCGTCAAATCGATCACGCCGCCATCCGCCGACGCGCCCGTCACGCATGCGCCGGGTTGCCCGGCGGCGGACGAGGCCAGCGCGACCAGCAGCGCGCACAGCAGCGCGGCGCAGCGGCGGCGCCGAGCCGCGCCGCGCGCGCTGCTGCCTCTCCGGCCACTGCTCCGCATCACGGCAAATCTGCTGATCCCAGGTGGCTGGAGGAGGGGCTGCTACGCGGTGTGAGGGCGCGGGAGGCCTCGACAGGTGCTTCAGCAGCGTGCCCGTGCCCGTGCTGTGGACCGAGCGCGCTGCAGATCACGAAAGTTGGCCTCTTAGAGCCACGCGAACAAGAAACGCCGCCCTGCTGGCTGGGGCGTGGCCTTTCCGCCCAGGGCCCACCCGCCGCGCGCCCCAAAAACTGCCACCACCCCCGCACCCCCCTCGATCGCTCCCTACCCGATCGAAACATGTTTATTAGAGTTTCATAATCATACCTACTGAGTGCCTGTGCCCCACAGCACGAAAGGAAACGGCCCCGCACGCCAAGCGCAGCGCCAGGGCCTTGCATGGCTGCCTGACCCCCTGAGAGCACCTTAACAATCATGGCGGCCGCGGGGAGCCTGGAGAGGCGCCTCTCCGCGGCCACGGCCGGCCAGGCGGCAGCAGACGACGACCTGGACGCGCTCTCTCGGCCGATCCTGACGCGCCGCAAGGACTTTATAGACAAGGACGAGGAGGCACGCAAGTCGCCAAACCGCGTGCTGTATTTCAGGCGCAACGCCGACTACGACCGGCTGATTGAGGCCTGCGGGCGCAAGCTGCGCGACAACCCGCGCAACCTGCGGGCCCTGCTTATCCGGGCGTCGTCCTACAGCAAAAAGGGTGCGCGTAGGGGCGGTCGGGGGAGGCGCTGGGGCCTGGGCCGGCGGCCGCTCGCTGCAGCGTGCGCAGCGGTCGCGCCAGCTGAGCTGCAGCCGCAGGGCGCGTTGCACACACGCACCCGCCGCTGCCGCTCCGTCCCGGAGCGGCCGCTGCAGCACCCTGGCAGCCAGCGGAGCGCATTGGCACGGCCCCGCCGTCCAAGTCACAGGCCGAGCAACTCGCCGGCGGCGCGCCCCCACCGCCAGACCGGACCGTGCCCGCCGACGCGGCCCCTGAATCGCCCCCACCCACCCCGGCCCCGCAGGCTGCCTGCACGAGGCGCTCGACGACTACAACTCCGTGCTGCGCCTCGAGCCGCGCAGCGTGGACGCGCTGTACCACCGCGGCACGGTGCTCGAGAAGCTCGGCGCCCTGGATGACGCGATCCGCGACTTTTCAGCGGTGCTGACCCTCGACCCCAACCACGTCAAGGCGGGGTACGCGCGCGGCGCGTGCCGCAACCTCAAGGGCGAGTTCTTCGAGGCCATAGGTGCGCGGGCGCGGGGCTGGCGGCGGCGGGGCGCCGACAGCAGCTGTTTTGTGCGCGGCGGCAGCGGCGGCAGGGGGGGGTGGCGGGCCAGCCGTGAGGGTTAAAAATCAGCGGTGTTTGGGCAGAGGCAGCAGCGGCAGCTGGGCAGCCCAAACCGTCGACGGATGCGCATGCAGCTGCTTGGGCTGCAGGCCCCTTTGCAGGGTTTAGGATTTTTGCAGGCCCCTTTTTGGCGGGGATGCTGCAGCGCGGCCAGCCCTGCCCGCTGTAAGCACGTCTCACCTGTGCCAAGCCCGACCACCAAAATCACACAAAACCGCACTGCGCAAGTCCAACCGCACCTAAACCCCCAAACCGCAGAGGACTACCGCTACGCCCTGGAGCGCGACAAGAAGCCGCACAAGGCGCGCCGTCCGAGCCTGCGCGAGGGCCTGCTCACGCGCAGCGCGCTGCCGTCGGGGCTGGCGTCGCTGACGATCAGCACCGCCAACAGCGTCACCACCAGCAGCGAGTTTGGATCGGGCCTGGCGTCGGGGCGCGACGACCTGGGTGCGTGGCGGCCGGGGCTCGTGCCTGGGCTGCGCGAGCGGGCGCCTGAGGGGCCAGCAGCAGCGGAAGGAACCGCACCGCGGCTTGCCGGGCCTTGGAGCTTGGCGGAGCCTCTGCAATACACCATTGGCTGATTGGATCGCAGCTCCTCATGAGTCACGACTCACCCAACTCCTGCCCCGCCCGCGATCGCGCACCCCCCATACCAACAATAGACTTTGGAGTGGGCAGCCCCACGTGCAGCTCCCCCGCCGGCGTGGCGCTCAGCCGCGGCCCGCCGCTCTCCCCCGGCGTCCTCAGCGGCAGCAGCATCACCAGCCAGCAGCAGCCGTCCCGCTCGGCGTCGGCGCAGCAGCTGCGGTCGGGCGTCGCGCGGCCGCGCGATGACGGCGGCGGCGGCATCCTCTGGTCGTCTGCGGCCGCGCCGTACGATAGCGCGCGCGCCGCGCCGCTCGACTGCGGCAGCCCCAGCAGCAGCAGCCCCCACATGTCCCGCGACGCCTCGAGCGTCAGCCTCGCGGCGGCGGCGGCGGCCGCCGGCGCCGGCGCCGGCGCCGTCAGCAGCAGCAGCAGCAGCTTCACGGCCGCGGGCCCGCCGGCGGCCGCGGCGGCCGCCGCCGCCACCACCGCGGCCGCGCGCGGCCTGGACCCCGCGGCGCGCACCAAGCTGGCGGAGCAGCACCACGCGCGCGGCTACGCGGCACGCAAGCAGGGGCGGTTTGATGTTGCGGTGGAGGAGTACAGCCGGACGCTGGCGCTGGAGCCGCGCCACTTCAAGGCGCTGTTCAACCGCGGCTTCAGCTACGACAAGGTCGGTTTGGGCGCGTGCTGGTTGGGGTTGTGGTTGCGGTTGTGGCGGTTGCGGTTGCGGTTGTGGCTGTGCTTCACTGTGCCAATCGCTCACCTGCAAACCCCCCCTCGCCCTCCAAAAACAAACAGCTCGGCCAGTACGCGCTCGCCGTGACGGACTACACCGCCGCGCTGTCGCTGTGCCCCGACAACTCCTTTGCCCTCTACAACCGCGGCATCACCAAGGACCGCATGGGCGACTACTCGGGCGCTGTGGAGGACTTCACCTCCGCCGCCGCGCTGGACCCCTGCAACGCGGACTTTTACCACAACCGCGGCTTCTCGCTGCGCAAGCAGGGCAAGTTCGAGGCCGCCATATCCGACTACACGCGCGCCATCGAGCTTAACCCGGGCCACTGCCGCGCGTACTACAACCGCGCGTTCAGCCGCGACCGGCTGGGGCGCTGCGAGGAGGCGATTGCGGACTACACGCGCGCGCTGGACATCGAGCCGGGCAACCCCGCGGCGCTGCACAACAGGGGCAGCCTCTACGAGCGCCTCGGGCGGTGAGGGCGGCTGGGGAGCGGCTGGGTCTTTCGCCGACCTGGGGCGTTGACCGGTTTGACTGCCTTGGTCGGGCGCGCGAGGCGGCGGGCGGCTTAGGGGGGGGAGCGCGGCAGGGCCAGCTACCCTCGCCATGCTCCACCACCCTCTCCATCCCCCGCGACGCTCTTTAAACGCCCGCCCCTCCACACGCCTCAACAACCCCCCAGGCTACAGGAGGCCCTCGCCGACTTTGACCAGGCGGTGTCGATGGACCCCAACAGCGCCCTCAGCTACAGCTCGCGCGCGCTGCTGCTGGAGCGCCTCGGGCGGCCAGATCAGGCGCTGCCAGATCACGACCGCGCGCTGGCGCTGGAGCCGGCCAATGCGACGTACCTGAAGCACCGGGGGCTGTGCTACCGGACCCTGGGGCAGTATGCGGCGGCGGTGGCGGATTTCAGCAAGTGAGCGGGCTTGGTTTTGGTGGGGGGTGGCGGGCGGGGGTGCTTGAAGGGGCAGTTGGCTCGCGTGCCGGGCGGCCAACGGTTTTGGACCGAGTCCTGCTTTCTGCGGCACTTTGCAGCGGGGATGGGTTTTTCAGCGCCATAGGCTTTCACCAGGACTGCCCTTTGAGGAGCGCACCAAGCCACGCACCCAGCTCTCTCGCCGCCCTCTCAGTTCTCAATTCTGCCACCCCCTCCC
Organism: Raphidocelis subcapitata; assembly: GCA_003203535.1. Classification (NCBI taxonomy): domain Eukaryota; kingdom Viridiplantae; phylum Chlorophyta; class Chlorophyceae; order Sphaeropleales; family Selenastraceae; genus Raphidocelis; species Raphidocelis subcapitata. Next base: position 25,906 of record BDRX01000010.1, read on the forward strand.
CACCCCCACCCCCAACCCACCCCCCACCCCCCAGGCTCATCGAGCTGCTGCCCGACGACGCCTCTGGCTACAGCAACCGCGGCTACGCCCACCGCAAGCTCGGCAACTACGCCGCCGCGGTGGACGACTACACCGCCGCGATCGCGCGCTGCGGCAGCACGGTGCGGCTGCACAACAACCGCGCCTACTGCCTCGCCAAGCTGGGCAGCTACCGCGAGGCCATCGCCGACTACACGGCCGTGCTGTCCATCGACCCGGCCAACGTCCACGCGTTCCACAACCGCGGCATCTCGTACGACAAGCTGGGCGCGTTCGAGCAGGCCATTTCCGACTTCAACACGGTCATCGAAATGGAGCCCACCAACAGCGTGGCCTACTTCAACCGGGGGTCCACGTACGACTCGATGGGCGCCCACGACCAGGCCGTGGCGGACTTTGGCCGCGCGCTGGAGCTGGACCCCGGCGCCCGCACGCCCGACGGCGGCGGCGCGTCGGGCGGCGAGCGGCAGCCGCGGGTGCGGGAGTGAACGCCGGGTGGTGCAGGGCTGTGCAGGGCCGCCTCCTGGCGCGCTGGCAGCAGCCGCGGGCCCGCCGCTGACGCGCCGGTCTCCCGCACTTTGGAAGCACACACTTTTCGTGCTCTGCTGGTTACCCAGGGCTTTGTGTGCGCCGCGCCGCTTTTGAACAGCACGGCGGGCGGTCATTTGATCACGAAGCCCATTGCCGACCCCTTTTACACTTGGGGGCTCGGGTGATGGGCACTTGCCCAACACGCGTGGCTCGGCGTTTTGGCCCCCTTCGCGGCCGGGCCTGGTTCTATTTCCATTCACCGCAGCATGCCGCAGGCCGGCGCTGCGTCAAGCTGCGCGCATGTGGCGCTGGCTGGCGCACTCCGGCCCGGGTGGCTGTGGGTCAGAGCAGCGAGCAAACCCCCACTGCTGGGTGCCACCCTAGCGCCTCGCCCCAAACACGCCGGTTTCGCACGCTCACGCGACACACCATTCCACCCTGCAAATTCGTCTGCGGCACGGGCCGTCGTCGTTCCCGCGTTTGCCCTAGCCGGACGCAAAAGAACTTGCCACGATAGCAGCCTATTTCAGTCGTCTCCCCGAGGCATGCTTCTGCTGATTGCCTGCATGCGCCGCGCTCGCGCTTAAGATGTGTGCAAAACATCCCTCGAGGCGGTCTCACCACAGCTTTGGGTCAGGGCATGGGGTGAGGGGTGCCAGCGGGGTCGGTGCAGGGTGGCCCGCTGGGCAGGGGTTGGCTTCGCCACCGGCAGGCTTTGTTTGACTGGGTTTGACCATGGCGTTGGGCGGCGTCCGCCAGGTGGCAGCGCTGTGCAGGGGTTGAGTGTGCGCGCGGCGTCAGATTGATGGGCCCCTTGCACCCAATTCGTGCCCCCAGTGCTGTCCGCCAAGCGTGGGTGCGCTCCATCGCAGCGATCGCCGCCCCGCGAGCGCGAGCACACAGCACGTCAGCCCCGGCAGCCGCGACACGCGACACCCCGGGTCCTTTCGGCGGGGCGCAGTTCCAGATCCAGCCACGCTGATGCTGCCGAGCCTTTGGAGCCCCTCTGAACGCGCCAGGTGACAACGTGTAACCCGCTTCCCCAACGCTATCCAAAACCAAGCGTCCGTTCACCAAGGCGGCAAATCCGATAAGGAAACAATCATGGCTCGTGGTTCTGCGTGCTCACAGCGCCTCGCGTGCACATAACGCGCGGCATCCCGCGTAGCATCTCCCAGCGGCGACCCCGCGCGGCTTGTGATGGAGCCGCAACCGCCGCCATGGGATCTTTTGCGGATGCAGGAGGAGGCGCACGGCGCGCCGGCCGAGCCGGCTGGCGCGGCCGCCGACGCCGAGGCGGAGCCGCAGACCGACGCGAGCCAGGGCACGGCGCGCCCCAGCCGCAAGCGCAGGGTGCGTGGGGCAGACGGCGCCTGCCGCACGATTCATTTGCGTGACGCCGCCTTGTTGGCTGGGCCCCGGCCTGTAAGCCGCCTCCCCCGCCCGAATCGAACTTGCCCAACCGCCGCCGCCGCCCCGCTGCTGGACAAACAAACAGGGATCCGAGGCGGAGGAGGATAGAGAGGCCCGCCTCAGGCGCCAGCAGGAGCAGAACAAGGCCGCGCAGCAGCGCTACCGCCAGCGCCGGAAGGAGCGCCAGCAGAACATGGAGTCTGCACTGGAGGACCACAAGCAGCAGCTGCGGCGCGCCCAGGACTACTCGCGCAAGCTGGAGGGGCGGGTCGCGGCGCTCGAGGCGGCGCTCAAAGGCGAGGGCCAGCCGCCCGGTGCGGCTGGCTTGCCGCCGCGGGGCGCCGAGGCTGCTGCCGCGGCGGCGAGCCCACAGCAGGCGGCGGCGGGCGCCCAGCCCGGCGCGGCCGGAGACCCGGCCAGCCCCCTCCAGTACTGCAGTAGCATCGCCGCCATCCAAGCCTTTGCCCGGCAGCACAAGCTGCGGGAGCTGCTGCGCTCGGGTGCGTTCCGCGGATGCGCGTGCGTTTGGAGCCACCTTGAGCTTCTCGCGCCTGCCCTGCAGTCTGCAGGCCAGCGTGCAGCGGGATGCCATGGCCTCACCCCCTGATGCCCTCAATGCTCACGCGGACTTAGCCCTCGTGATCGCCCCGCCGCCCCCCCAGGCAAACCCCTGCCCCCCGAGCTGCTGGCCCCCCTCCACGAGCGCGTCCAGGCCTGCGCGGCGCAGTGCGCGGCGGCGATCAACGTCAACAGGCCGGCCATGCTGAAGCTTCTCATAGACTCGGCCGCCGGCGGCGGCTGCTGCGTCGGTGCCGGCTGCGGCGGCGGCGCGGCCGGCTCGGCTGAACCTGCGGCCGTGGCGGCGCCCGGCGCGGCTGCTGCGGCCGCGGCGGCACCTGGCGCGGTTGCTGCGGCGCCGGCCGCGGCGCCGGCCGCGGCGCCGGCCGCCGCAGCAGCCGGCGGCGCGGCTGGCCCGTCCTCGCCGCCGCCGCCCGCGTCCCCGGTGCCGCCGCCCGCGCCCGCGGGCCCGGTGCCGCCGCCCGCGCCCGCCCCCGCGGCCCCGGTGCTGCCGCCCGTGCCCGCGCCCGCGGCCCCCGCGGCCCCGGTGCCGCCGCCCGCGCCCGCGCCCCTGGTGCCCCCGCCGGAGCCCGCGCCCGTGCCCGCGCCCGTGCCCGCGCCCGCGCCGCCGCAGCCGGAGCCCTGGCGCGCCGCGGCGGACCGGCAGCGCTGGCTGCAGGTGCTGGCCGACATAACTTTGACCGACCAGCAGATCTCAGAGATCCTGGCGATGAGGACGGCCACGCTGCGCGCCCTCAACGTCTGCTTCGCAGAGCGCGAGGCGCTGGCGGAGCGGCTCCTCACGGAGAGCCTCGCAGCCGGCGGCAGCGGCAGCGCGCTCACCGGCTCGGCGCCGAGCGGGCCGCTGTCGAGCAGCACGGGCGGCGCGGGCGGCGTCGCCGCGGCGGGCGCCGGCACGGGGACGCCCCAGCGCGGCGCTGGGCTGTCCGCCCCGGCGCGCGGCAGCGGCGCCGCCGGCACGCCGCGCAGCGGCGGGGCTGGCGGCAGGCACGCCGGCGGCGTCGGCGCGCGCGGGGGCTCCCAGCTCACTGCACAGGCCGACCGCATGCGGCAGTCCGGCTACCTATCCGACGTCGCCCGCGGCAGCCTGTCGATCCGGCAGCTGGTGCAGCAAATCGAGGGCAGCCTGCGCCACGAGGGGGAGCTTCTCGGCAGCTTCACGCTGCGGCTGTTGACTCACGTCCTGGCGCCCGTGCAGGCGGCGGTCATGGCGGCGGACTCGTTCCCATTTGCAACGGGTGAGCGCGCGCCTCTCGCTGCTTTGGTGCCGGGATTCCCTGTTGCGCAAGCGCTCATGATCGCCTGAGTGCCTTCCACCAACCATCAGCACACCCCTGACTCAGCCTTTACGTCACCCAATCGCGCCGCAGACGCCCTCCAGCTGGCCAACACGCTCAGCGAGCTCCACGCCATCCTGCCGCGCCTCAACCCCCTGCTGCCGGCCGCAACCGCGACCGCCGCCGGCGCGAGCACGAGCGCGCCTCCCCCTCCCGGGGCCGCCGGGCCGGCCGCCGCCGCGCCGCCGCTCAGCACGGGCGCGCTCATAGCGGCCGCGGCGGCCGCGGCAGCTGCCGCCCTCGGCCGGGAGCTCCAGGGCCACGCGGGCGCGCAGCGCGGCGCCGCCGCCGCCGCTGCAGGGGACGCCGGCGGCCGCGACGACGAGCCCCGCGGCGGCGGCGGCGGCGGCGGCGGCGGCGGCGGCGGCGGCCGAGGCGGCGGCGCGAGCGGCGGCAGCCGCCACGGCGGCCGCGGCGGCAGCAACAGCGGCGGCGGCGCCCCGCGCGGGGACTCGCCCGGCGCCACCCACAGCAGCAGCGGCGGCGGTGGCGGCAGCAGCAACGGCGGCGGCTGCAGCGGCAGCGGCGGCCGAGGCTCTCCCTCTGCCAGCAGCGGGCACCGGCAACGCCGCGCGCGTGCATGCGGTGCGCAGCCAGCGGAGCGAGCGCAGCCCAGCGACGCGCCACTGCCCGTGGCCGGTGCCGGCGGTGCTGGGGGCGTCGGCCCCTGCTGTGGGCCCTCGTATGACGGGCCCCCTTGCTGCATTGCCACGGCGGGCGCGGCTGCCGCCGCCAAGTCTGGCCTGCTGTGGCTGCTGGAAGGCGGGCTGCTGGCCTGCGATGGCTGCGGCGGCAGCTGCAGCCTCGGCCTCGGCGCCACCGAGGCGCCTTCGTGCGGCGGCCTGCCGTGGGACGTGCCCGTGTTTTGATGATTCCACGCCGTCTATTCGAATCCGTTACCCTAACCAATCGCGCAAGCATGGCTTGTTTTGGCAAAGCGCCGCATGCACGCGCTGCATGCCACTTTGGTGAGCGGGGCGCCTGAGCGCCGGCTTCACAGCAAGTGAGCAGCAGCCAAAACGCCCGCCAAGTCGAGGCCCCGCGCCTCTAAAACTGCCCCACGTGAACGTGGGAATCCCGTGAATCCGGCTGCGCCAATCCCAAAGCGGGCGGTGCCGTGTACGTATGCTCAATTTGTGGCTTCAATAGAAGGTCCGCAGGCTGTTGCCTTTTCATGTCAAAAACACCTCTTGGCCACCTCGCATCGCGCGAGGCTCAACACAAACAGCCCCGTTTGCTCCATCGGTCCTTTGACCGGCTTGATTGGTCCTTTGACCGGCTGCCGCTGCCTTTTGGGTCGTCGGAGCGAGCCTTGGGGCGAAATCGATTCTGCAGCGCCTGAGCACCCCACCCTGTGTGGCGGCCGCTGCCGCTGGGCGCTTCAGCCCACAACAAACACCACCCCGCACGTGCGGAAGGGCAGTTTCTGCAACAGCAGCCATTCACTTTCTGCTGCGGCCCCGCGCCGCGCGCGCGGGCCCCCTTTCCTCTGCCCTGCCTGCGTTGTCCCCGCCGCCTGATTCGCGGTGGAGGAGTTGCCGCGGCCCCTCGCGCCCGGCGGCCGCCGCCACCACCGCCCCTGCCAAATGGCCCTCGCGCCGCTTGAGCAACGGGGGGCCCGCTGCTCTTGCTTTCCGCACTGTCGCCGCTCGGCGCCCTTTCTTCTGGCCTCGGCAGGTGGGCGGGCACCGCCCGCCGGCCTGGCTGCTGCCCCGCCGCCCTGTTATTCGGGCGCCATTGTGACATGCGCGTGCTTGCATTACCTGCCCGCTTTGCTACGGGGCCGGGGGATGGACAGCGCAATGCCGCCGCCGTGGCTGCAGCGCAATGCCCCCCCCCCCCCCGACACTTCAAAACCTTGCATGGCCCCCATCGCTGGCCCGCGCGTTGAAAGCTCGACGCCTTTGATTCTGCCACGGCGGCCACAGGGGGCGCGTGCTCCCCACCCCGTGCTCTCCCTTGCTCTCTCTCGCTCTCTCTCGCTGTCGTGCCTGCACTCCACACCCTGCCACGCGGTGCGCGCCGCAGCGCCGCCGGCGGCGGCCTGACCGGCAGCCCGCGGCGCCAAGTCGTTTGCACATGCAATTAACATCACCGCTCATCGAGAGGGCGCCATGTGTGGGGTGGGGCTGCGCGGCGGGGCCGGGTCTGGTGCAGCGCGCGGCGCGGCGCGGGTCGGCGCGGGTGTGCGCGGTGACCGCGCCTCGCCCTCCGCCAAAAGCCGCGCGCCGCGGGGGCCGCGTCACGTTCGGGACGCCGTGCAGCCCGTTTTGGACCGCCCGCGCGCCCTTTCCAAGCGCGCGCCTCGCTCCCGCTAGTCCCGCCAAGCCGCTGCGCGTTGTGAGCTTTCGCCCGCAGGCGCGGGGCGCCTCTGGCGCAAATATTATCGCCCAGGTGTTCCTATAAGCGGCCCCCAGGCGTGATCCGATGGCGGGGGCAGGGGTTGGTGGGGGCGCTCTGCAGGCCCCCACCGCGGAAGCTTTCTTGGTTTACGCCGTATCGCGCCTCCCGTACCCGGCCTGCGGCTTTTGGTTCTGCTCTGTGCCGCTCACTCATGCCGTCGGCGTCTGGCTGCACTGCCCGGGCGCGCGGCTGCGGCCGTGGCGCGCGCTGCTGTTCCCGTTTGGGGGCGGCGCGAAGCACGTCGTCCTGCAGCTGCTGAGCTGGGTGAGCGGCGCGCGGGGCGGTGCAGGGAGCAGCAAGCCGCGCCCCTGGGGCGGCGGCGCGCCCGATCGCAGCCCCGGCGCCCGCCGCCAACGGCTCGGCAACGGCCGCCGCTGCCGCCGTGCCGAGAGCATCGCGCGCGCGCGCCCCACACCGGCCCGGCAAAACCCTCGCCCCCCAAACCCCCTTCCCGCCCGCAGCTGCTCTGGGCGTTCGCCTCGCTGGCGCTGCTGCCGCTTTACCTGGCGTTCCTGCCGGGCGTCGCCCCCAAGCGGCCGCCGCTGATACCCCACACGCACGTGGACGTCGTTTCAGGCGCTGCGGCCGCAGTCTTTTTCATTTCTGAGCTCTTCATGGTCAAAGCCATCCTCGTCTACGAGGGCGCCCGCGGCGGCGGGAGCGGCGGCGGCGGCGGCCAGGGCGGCGGCGGCGCCGGCGGGGCCCCGCGGTTCAAGGTGCGTGCGCGCGCGGAACGGGGGCTGCTGAGTGAGCGCTGCGGCCCGTCCTCCCCGACCGCAGCCAGCCCCGCCGTGCTGCGGGATGCCCACTCGTCAGTGGGAGCCATGCAAGCCCGCGCGGCCCGCAAGCCGGCTCGCGCCCATCCCGCCAAACCGCGCCCCCGCCCCTGCCCCGCCCTGCCCGCCCCGCCCGCAGCCCATGCCGCGCCTCGCGTCTGCGGTGGTGGCGGTGATGGGCGGCCTGCTCACGCTGACGGGCTTCCTGCTGCTGATGGCCCTCGACTACATGCCAGACATACCCAGCAGGTAAACCCAGGTTTGAGCTTGCAACGGCCGACTTTGCAGCTGCTTTGCTTGGGCATGTCGACTTGAACGTTATTTGTTTTTGCTGGTGGTTGGCGGTGCCGCATGCGGAGCATGCGGCTGTTGCCACCGCAATGCCCGCCCTCAAAAGGGACCCCCCAGGACAAAAGCTCAGAGCTTGCGCCCCCCCCCCCCCCGCACGCGCCGCCTCCCCGGCGCCGCCCGCAGGGTCCTGTACTGCTGCCTCTCCCTGTCCTGCCTCCTCATCGCCGCCAGCAGTACGTACGGCCTCGGGGGTTTCCTCCGCTACCAGCAGGCGCGCCGCCGCCAGCGCCGCCTGGCGCCGCGCCCCGGCGGCGCCGCGCCCTCGGCCGCCGCGCGGCTGCCGGCGCCGGCCGGCAGCGACGACGGCGCGGACGCCGCGGCGGGCGGCTGCGACTGCGACACCGGCAGCAGCAGCGGCGACGGCGGCGACGGCGGCGACAACGAGGTCGGCTGGCAGTTTTTCCAGCCCTTTTCCGGCGGCACCGCCTTCGTCGCCGTTCAGGCGGTGGGGTGGTCCCTTTTCTCCGCCGCCGTCGTGCTCTTCGCCATCGTGCTCGGCCAGCTGGTGGCGGGGGTGGCGAGCTGCCTGCGGTGCTGGGCGGTCGGCGCGGGGTCTGCCGCAATGGCGGCGCACGCGGTGAGGCCGGGGGCTCGCGCCGCTTTTTCCCTTGCGCGGGGGTGATTGCCTGCCTCGGCCACATCGGGGCCAGGGGGCCAATGGTTGTTATGACTTGCTTGGGCTTGCTGCCTGATTTGAAAATCCCAACCATCACCGTGTGCCCGCCGCCCCATTCTCACCCTCCGCTTGCCACCCCCCCACCCCCACCCAACCCCCGGCCGGCAGGCGCTCGCACTGTCGCTGCTGCTGTTCCGCCAGCGCCCCGCCGCCGCGCTGCTCGACGCCGCCTCCGGCGCGCTCGGCCTCCCCCGCGGCGCGCCCGCCGCCAAGCCGCGCCCGGGGCCGCGCGCGGTGGCGCTCGAGTGGCTGGCGCTAAACATGCCGGTGCTGCTTATGTACACACCCGTGCACCTGTTCTTCGCGCTCTGGACGCTGAGCTTCACGTTCCTGCCGCTGCGGCTCGCGGCGGCGCTGTGGGCGGGGTTCCTCGTGCCCTACTACGGACTGTCCTCGGTTGGCAACTTCCCGCACACCGGTAAGGGCTGCCCCCAATTGGCGGGCAGGCCTTCTCCCAGTCTCTTGCCCCGCTCTGTGCCTCTCATGCCTGCCGCCTGGCATAGCCGTGTGCTACGCCCCACTGTTTTACACCCTCGCTTTCCCTGCCGCGCGCTGCACGGCCCGCGCACAGCACCCGCCGGCACACCTTGAACGCCCCCTGACACCCCCCCTCCCCCGCCGCCCGCCCCGCCAGGCTGCCGCGAGTGGGGCTGGCTGCTGCGCTGGTTCAGCGCCAACGTCGAGCGCTCCCTCGCCCACTGGTTTGGCAGCGTCACCGTCGTGTATGACGGCTCCGCCTCTGACCGGGCGGCCCTCTCCCGGCCGGACGCGCCCGCGGTCCCCGCGACGCTCGAGGGCGGCCGCCACGCCGACGCGGCGCGGCGCGGGCAGCGGCGGCAGCTGGAGGAGCGCGCGGCGGCGGCGGCGGCGGCTGCGGCGGAGCCGGAGGGAGGGGCGGGGGTGGAGGAGGAGCGGCCAGAGGAGGCGGAGGGCGACGTGCGGCCAGAGCCGGGGCAGCGGCTGATCTTCGGGTTCCACCCGCACGGCTGGTGCGCTGAGGGGACGCGGCGCCGGCGGGGGGGCTTTGGTCGAGCCAACGCGGCCATGATGCGCCCGCCCTGCTCAACAGTGCTGGCCAGGCGGGGCGCGGCTCGTGCGCACCCCAACGCCCGCTCTTTGCTGCACCCCTCCAAAGCCCCTCAAAAAGCCAGCCGGGTTTCCAACAGCTCACAAAAAAACCAGGACCCCTCCAAACACCGACCTCAGCCCTAAAACCCTAAGCCCTCCACAAACCGACCTCAGCCCTAAACCCCAAACCCTGAAACCCCAAACCGCCCCCAGGTACCCCACCGGAGCCGGCTTCCTGCCCATGCTGGCCTCCTTCCGCGCGCGCCTGCCGGGCGTGCGGCCGTCGACGCTGGTCGCGTCTGTCCTGTTCATCGCCCCCTTCCTGCGCGACATCGGCGCCTGGTCGGGCTTTAGAAACGTGCGGCTTGGCGCCCGCGCTTTGACCGGGGTTGACCGCGCTTTGGCCGGCCTGGTGGATGCCGCCTGAGGGCGGCTCGTGCCAATCTGGGGCCTGTTTTGGCCTCTCCTTTATCGCCTTTGCCAACTTGTTGAACTGCTGGATGGACGAAGCTGCTTACAGCCCCCCTGGAACCTCCTAAAACCTCCCCAACCCCCCGGCAACCCCCCAAATTCCCAACCCCAGGTCTCCCGCCGTACCTTCCTGCGCGTCCTGCGCGAGCGCGGCGCCGTCGTGCTCTGCCCCGGCGGCCAGGCGGAGATGTGCCACACGCACCGCATGGCGCCGCGCGCGGGCGCGGGGGGCGGCGCCCCCGAGCTGGTGATCCATGCGCGCCACAAGGGCTTCTGCCGGGTGCGGGGCCGGGGCTTGGGGCAATGTACCGCCTGGGTCGGGCTGGGCTGCTCAGGGCGGGGGGGGGTCCTGTCCCCTTTGAGAGGGGGCCGGCTTGTGCCACTGTGGCCACTGAGTCGCACCCTTCCTCAGGCCTCCAAAACCCTAAAGCGCCCCCCAACCCCAACCCCAACCCCATCCCAACCCCAAACCCCAATCCCTCCCCCCAGATCGCGATCGAGCAGCAGGCGGCGCTGGTGCCGGTCCTCGCCCTCGGCGAGGGCCTCCAGCTGCGCAACCTCCTCACCTTCCCGGCCCTCCAGGCGTACACCACGCGCCGCTTCAGGTTCCCCTTCCCATTCGTGCTGGGCGGGCGGTGGGGCGTTTCGCCGCTGCCGAGCAAGGTGCCACTCGTCTACGTCGTGGGCCGCCCCATCCCGCCGCCGCCGCCGCAGCCGCCGCAGCCGCAGCCGCAGCCGCAGCCCGCCGACGCGGCCGCGGCCTGCGGCTGCGCGGGCGGCGCCGAGGCGGCCGCGGCCGGCGCGGCGCCGGGCGCCGCCTGCTGCTGCGGCGTCGCGGGGGCGGCCACGGCCGCAGCTGCTGCTGCTGCTGCTGCGGCGGCGGCGGCGGATGCCCTCCACGCCGCCTACCTGGCCTCCCTGGAGGACCTTTTCCGCCGCTACCGCCACCTCCACCCCAACTTTGAGTCCGCGCGGCTGGTGTTTGCCTACGACTGATGACTCATGCGGGGGTTGGGGGTTTGGGGAGCCCGGCGCGCGGCCCCCTGCCCGCTTGTTGCTGAGCGCGGCGGCCCGGCGACGGCGCATGCGGGGGCGGGCGCGGGCCGACCCGCGCGCCGCCCGCCCCGGGCAGCGCAGCGCTGCGCCCCACTTCTCATCAAACACTGCAGTCTCCTGGCCCCTGCTGCGGGCGCCCCGGCACGCCAGCCCCTCGTGTTGCGTGCCCCCTCCAAAACTCCACCCTGTGCCCCGAAGCCGCAGGCAGGCAGCGCCGCCAGGCCCTCCCCTCGCGCCTATTGCCCGAAGCAGCTCAAAAGCCCGACGCCGGTACCCAGCTGTTTCTTTTCGCCCCCTTGCCCGCCCCTTCCCCCCTTGCGGCCGGGAGCGGGGCACGCGCCGGCCGCGAGCGCCGGCCGCGCCCCGCGCCGCGCCTGCGCACTTGCACAACCCCACCCCCACCAATGCCCCGGCCTGCCCCCACTTTGCTCACGCCCGTCGCCGCACCACATACCCCACGCGAGCGCGTTTTTTCCCCGTGTTTGCATGCCAGGAGAGGCTATGTAGATAGATGGACCCGCAAAGCTTTGTATTTAGGAAGGGAGGCGTCGCCCCCATTCAACTACACGCACACCCACACTCGTTTTGCCCGGCTTTTCGCCCTCCTCCTCCTCTGTGATTGCATGCGGCGAGCTTTTCGTGCCTCGCCGCGCCGTGCCGTGCCGTTGTTTGCCGGCGGCGGAATATGAGCTATCTGGGAAAGGCGCTGTAACACGCAAGGTGGCATCAAGGTGGACGGCCAAGTAGGACGATCTTGATGCAAATCTTGGGTTTGGGGTGGTTTTGGGAGGTGTGGTATGGATTCAGAGCGCAGCTGAGTGCGGCGCCTGTGCTGCAACAGCAGCGCCACGCCCGCCGGCGCGCTGCTCCTCCCATGTGACCGCGAAGGTTTAAGCTGTGTGGTGCAAAGGTCTTGCACACATCCCTGGGCTGCAGGGCGCCGCGTGCAAGGCAGGGGGCGCGGCGTTGACCGCCTGGGGGCAGCTGCCGCCAAAGTCAAACGCAGTCAAACAGCCGCCGCCGCGGTACTTAGCCGGGCCCCAGGCTTTGATCCCTTGTCTTTCAGGTGCTTCTTTGTGCCTGAAGGACACCCCCTCGCTCGCTGTACGTCCGCTCCCGCGCTCGTACGGCCCAAAACGCGCGCAAGCGCATCTCTCCGCCCCCGCTCCGGCCGCCAAGATGCTGTCTTTCGCGTCCAGCGGAGCTTCGATGGCGCGCCTGGGCTCTCTCCGCTCCAAGGGGGGTGTGCCGCGCGCGCGCTCGCCCACGCCGGGGGGAGAAACGGGCACGGGCACGGGCCTGGGCTTCGCCAGCCCCACGCCCTCCACGGACGCCAGCGCGTTCGCAGCAGCCGCTCCCGGGGCGCTGGGGCAGCAGCAGCAGCAGGGGCAGCAGGGGCAGGGGCAGCAGCAGCAGGGGGGCCCCGTTGTTGAGCCAGCAGCCGCGCACGCCGCGCCAGCCATCGACCCCGCTGACCTCGCCGCCGCTTACCTCCTGCCGCTGCCCTCCCTCATCGCCACCCGCCCCTCCCCGTTCTCCAGCCGCGCGTTCCAGATGGTGCCCCCCAGGCCGTGGGAGGAGATCACGCCGGCCGAGCTGGCCGCCGCCGCCGCCGAGGCCGCCGCGGAGGACGTGGTGGACCCGGCGCTGAGCCCCGGCGAGGTCGCGGCGTACAACCAGCGCGCCGTGCTGCCGTGGCTCACCGCGTCGGGCCACGACGGCGGCGCGCGCGACCTCGCGGTGGACGCCGGCAGCGGCTACCTGTGGCCCACCAACGCGCCCACGGCCGAGGCGGCGGCGGCGACGGCGGCGGCGTCGGCGGCGGCAGCGGCGGCGGCCGAGGCGGCGTCTTACGAGACGCCCGTCGCGCCCAGCCTGAGCCTGAGCACGCGCAGCAGCAGCGACGGCAGCAGCGCGGCCGGCGACACCGCCGCCACCTCGCGCCCGCCGCAGCAGCCGCAGCAGCTCTCGGCAGCTGAGATTGCGGCGACTGCAGCGGTCGAGGCAGTGGCGGCGGCGGCGGCAGCCGAGGCCGAGGCAGCGGCGACGGCAGCAGCGGAGGCAGCGATTGCCGCAGCGACGGTGGAGCAGCCGCAGCCGCAGCAGCCGCAGCCGCAGCAGCCCGCGGGTCCGGTGCAGCGCGCGCGCGCGCCGCGCACGCGGGCAGCAGCGGCAGCGGCCACCGCGGCAGCGGCAGCGGAGCCCGTCGCTGCGCGCACGCGCTCCAAGCTGCGGGTGGCAGTGGTGGTGGTCGACGCGCCCGTGGCCTCGCGCACGCGCGCCAAGGCCAAGGCGGCGGCGCGCGCCGCGTGAGTGGCAGCGCTGTGTGCGTTGGTCCCAGCCTGGTAATATATGGCTGGGGCTCATGCATGGCTCTCTGAAGACTGGGGGAGTGATGCTAGATTGTGTATGCAGACAGCCTAGGGGGGCGATGCGGGGCTGAGGCCTTTGGGGGGGTGAGGGAGGGTGTTGGGGCTTTAAAAGCCGCACCGCAACCAGCAGGTGAAGCGGCAGCCTGCGCTGTGCAAGGTCGGGGCTGCTGCTGGCTGCTTCAAAGCACTCCCGTCAGGCAGGCCGCCCTGGTCGCATCGGCATTTACAGAGCGCTGTGGGTGGGGCTGCTGCTACGCGCAACGCGGCGCTGCCAGCAATTGCAAATAAGGGGGCAGGCGTGTTTGACCGTGTCGCGTGGGTTTGGTTGAGACAGTGGCGCGTTTTGGGAGGGCAGTTGGAGCAGGGCTGAACAGGCAGTGGCGGGCGCGCAGTCAGGCGACCACGTCACAAGGCAAGGAGAAATAGAGGGCCCCTAATTCGGCGCCCCGCGCTCAACACACGCGTCACTCTTGCTTTGCCATCCGCTCTCTCACTCCGGGCCACGGGCCGCGTCCGGCCTGCGGGCTCGGCTCATTCGCTGCCGCCCTTTGCCTCGAGCGCGGCCGCCCGGAAAAAGGCGTTGTGGTGCAGCCACCGCGGCGGGCCCGCAAACGGCGCGCCGCCGCCGTCGGCGTCGGTGTCGGCGTCGACGGCCCACGCCGCCAGCTGCTCGGGGCACCCTGCCGGGGGCGGCGGGCGGGGGGGGGGGGGGGGGGGGGCGGGAGGGGGTTTGAGTCGGGGGCCGGCACTGCGATTTGCGCAGCGGTGGCTTTTCAGCTTTCACCAATTCAACAGCAACCACAACGGTATCAACAACAGAGCGCCGCCTTGTGTAACCGCCCCAAATCAACCGAAAGAGCCACCCGCCGGCCCCGCTCACATGGGAAGTCGTACCCCCTCACGTGCCCCATCATGCGGGTCTTCTCCTCCGAGGTGAGGGACGCGTAGCCGGCGTCCACGTCGGCCTGGAAGCGCGCCAGGTAGACCTCCCGCGTGTCCTTCCCACCTGTTGGGGGTTTTGGGGTGTGAATGTGTACGTCTGCATTGTCCGCGCGTGTGTATTGCTGTGAGGTTTGTGTTTTTTGTGTTCTTGGGTTTTGAGTTTTGTGTTGTGTGTGCGTGTCGCGATTCTGTGCAGGCGCTGCGTGCGCGCGCTGGAGCGTGTGGCTGTCGCGCTTCTGCCGCCGCGCTTTTGCCGCCTCTGAGAAGGGGCCCAGCTTCGCCGGCGGCTTCCCCGCGGCTTCCCGGCGGCTTCCCACATGCAGGGTTTGGCGCGCGGTGCGCGCCCCCCCCCCCCGCCCACCGTCGTCGAAAAATATGTCCACCAGGATGAAGGCCCCCCCTGGAGCCAGCAGCTGCGCCCCGATGAGCCTCGCCAGCTGCCGCTTCTGCGCCTCTGGCAGGTGGTGGATCGCGAACGAGGCAAACACCAGATCGTAGGCGCGCGGCCGCGCGCGCGCCTCGGACAGCGCGAAGCCCAGCATGTCGCAGTTCTCGAGGCGCACCGAGGCGCGCGCGCCGAGCGCGCGTCCGAGGTTGGCGCGCGCGACGGCGAGCGCAGGGGAGGACATGTCGACGCCAACGTATTCGGCCACCCGCCCCGCCAGCCGCGGCGCCGACAGCGTGCGCGAGACGCAGTGGGCGTCGCCGCAGCCGAGGTCGAGCACGCGCAGGCCGCCGTCCGAGGCGGGGGCGCGCGCGTCCAGCCAGGACGAGAGGTAGGCGTCCACGGATGAGTAAAGGCCGGCGTGGCGGAGGTAGTCGCCGGTGAGCACTTTTTGGTACAGCGTCCACTGTTTGTCGGGGGCGGGGCGGGGCGGGGGTTGTTTCGCGTTGTTTTAGGGTTTGGTTGTGCTCGCGCGGCGCACCCAGCGTGGCACCCAACGCGGGGCGCGGAGGCGGGAGAGCGCCGGCTCTGCCGCTACACCACCCGGCTGCACCGCCGGCTGCTGCGCGTTGCGTGCAGTGTTTGCTCGGGTTTGCTCGCCCGGCCCCACCCGCCGCCGCGGCCCTCACCTCCTTCTCAAACAGCGAGACGCTGTCATCATCCTGCAGTGATGCGGCGAATTTCTGCTGCTGCTGCTGCTGCTGCTGCTGCTGCTGCTGCTGCTGCGGCAGCGGCTGTTCCTGCTGCTGCTGCGCCGCGGTCGGCGCGAGCGCCGGCGCCGGCTCCGCCGCTGCCGCGAGCTTGCCGTGCCTACCCGCGGGCTCTGCCTCCGCGGGCGCGGTGGGCGCCATTATTGCTGGTTCGGGGGCGTGCCGTGATCGGAGGGCAGCGGAGGGGCGCGGCAAAGCTGGTTCTGAGAGCTAATTGGTCGGTATTCGCCGCGCAGCGCTGGCGGGGGAGCCAATTGCGTCGAATGCGAATCGGGAAATGGAGTTCGGTGGTGTAGGGGCCACCGCTTGGAGGGGCGGCTGCCCTCCTCGGGTGCCGTGCGCGCCGCTCGCCGCTCGCCGGCGGCAGCCTCCCGCGCTTCCCCCAGTGGCGTGTCGCACTGCACCAAGCACCGCACCGCACCGCAGCGATGCCATTATAAAGTAAAAGAAGCAGCTAAAGTTACAAGGGGAAGCCGCCGGCCGAACCAAAGTCGCGAGAGTTGTTACAAGGGCCGCCGATAAGAAAAGGTCTGGCATAAAGGAAAAGGCGCACGCGGCGCGGCGAGGGCGTCGCCGCCGTGGCGGCGCCGAGAACGGGGGTTGCAATTTGCAAGGGGGCGAAAAATCGCCCCGCGCCCCCCCCCCGAAAACATCAATGCATCAAAGCTCCTCCCGCGAGGGCTCGTCCTCAAACTCCGCCTCGGCCGGCGCCGCCCCCTTCTCCGCCCCGCCCGCCGCCGCCGCCGCCGCCACCGCCGCCGCCGCCGTCCCCCCCTCGCCGCCGCCGCCGCCGCCGCCGCCGCCGCCGCCCCGCCGCACGGGCGCGGCCCCGTACGGCCGCGCCGCCGCCGCCGCGTCGCGCGCGGGCAGGCCCTCGAACAGCGGGCCGCCGGGGGGGAGGTGCACGTAGCGCGAGGTGCCGGGGCGGACGTCGAGCACGCCGTTCTCCCACACCACGCGGCCCCGGGAGACTGTCACCACCACCTTGCCCCTGATCGCCTTGCCTGCTCGCCGGCCGGTTGGGTTTTGGTTTTTTGGGGGGGGAGGGGGGGAGGGGGGCAAACGAATCTTCAGGGGAAGGGGGATCCGCGCCTGCAGGGGCGCGCGCCGCAAGCACCACCCAGGATTGGGCTTGGTCAATCTGCAAGGTGCGAACGCCATCCGAAACACCCCGCCAAGCGGGCAACGCTTCCCCCAAAGCACAACCCCTGCCTTGGGGAGGAAGCAGCCCGCAAAAGAAAGCCGCCGCCCGCCCACAAAACCAGCCGCCGCCCGCCCGCAGAAAAGCCGCCCCCCT
>BDRX01000010.1:42401-258906 GCA_003203535.1 Raphidocelis subcapitata
CATCAAAGCTCCTCCCGCGAGGGCTCGTCCTCAAACTCCGCCTCGGCCGGCGCCGCCCCCTCCTCCGCCCCGCCCGCCCCCGCCCCCCCCCCCCCCCCCCCCCCAAAAGCCGCCCGCTAACAAAAGCCGCCCCCCCACCCCCAAAACCGCCACCCGACCCCACAACCCCCCCCTCGCCTTCGTACACGTTTGTGTCGATGGCCGAGTGGTGGCTCCGCGCGCTGATGACGTGGCGGGCGGCCGGGTCCAAAACGACGACGTCAGCATCACTACCAGGGGCGAGCAGGCCCTTGCGGGGGTAAACGTTGAATGCCATTGCGGCGGCGGCGCTGGTGACGCGCACAAAGTCCGAGGGGGTGAGCAGGCCTGGGGGTTGTTTCGGGTTTCGGGTCGGGTTTTTAGGGGGGGGTGCCGGGCCCTTCAAGTTTCCTTTTGTTTTGATTTCGCGGAAGGGCCGCCGCAGCAGCCGCCGTGAGGCAAAATGCACCAGTGCAAGCGCGATGGAGCCAGCAAAAGCGGGGTGAGCGTGGCCAATCAGAGCGGCAAGAACAAATCAGCCCCAAAAAACGCACCCGAGTTGACCATTTCCTCCCACACCACGTGCATCCGCTCCTCTATGCCGTTGACGCCGTTGGGGATCAGCCTTGCGGCGGTTTTGCGGGCGGCTTTATCTGTTCCAGGCGGCTCTTGGGGCGCTTTTTCGCGCGGTTGCCTTGGCGCGCCGCTTTGCGCTCGGCTTGGCGCCGTTTGGGGCGCTCTTTTTTAAACGACCAAACTTTCAACGGTTGAATGTGAACGGCCCCAAGCCCCCCCGCCCCCCCCGTCCCCCCCGCCAACCTGAAGTCGTGCCGCCCCACCGCTTTTTGGGTGCTGTTGAAAACGGCGTGGTCCGTCGCGACCAGCTGCAGCGCGCCCCCCGCCAGCGCCGCGCGCAGCGCTGCCCCGTGCTCCGCGGCCCGGATGGGGGGCGACATGACGTACTGCGCCGCGGTGCTAAAGTCCTCGTGCCACATCCACGACTCGTTGAGGGCGAGGCCGGAGGCCACGGGCTCGCCGATGACGCGCTCGCCGCGCTGCCGCGCGCGCGCGACCTGCGGGGGCGGCGCGTTGGCCATTCCAGTCATTTTGCCTCGCGGCCAAGAGAAAAGGGCACGCAGGGGGGAGGCGGTCTCGAGCCCACCGCATTCTTCAAGCGGTTGTCCCTCTCCTTCCCAGAAAACCGGCCGCGAGCCCAAGGGCACTGCCGCCGCCGACAGGCCGCTGCCACACCGCCGCAGCCACAGCCGCCCCCCCCCCCCCCCCCCCCCCCCCCCCCCCCCCCCCCCCCCCCCCCCCCCCCCCCCACCCCCCCCCCCCCCCCCCCCCCCCCCCCCCCCCCCCCCCCTCCCCTTCCGCCCCATTCCCCCCCCCACCTCCTCCGCCGCCCCCGCGCTCATCACGTGCACCACATACAGCGGCACCCCCACCCACGCCGCCAGCCGCACGGCGCGCCCCGTCGCCTCGGCCTCCAGCACCGCGGGGCGGGAGAGGGCGTGGCCCTCGGGGCCCGTGATGCCCGCCTCAAACACCCTCCGCTGGCCCTCAGCGACGGCGTCACCGTTCTCCGCATGCACCTGGTTGGTAAGGGTTTAGGGTTTAGAGGTTGGGGTCTGGAAGGGGTTGGGTTGGGTTGGGGTCTGGAAGGGGCTTTGTGTGTGTGGGGGGGCATGTTGAGAGTTTTTCGGAGGGGTTCAGGGCGTTTATGGGGGTTGGAGTATCGCATGGCGGCCGCCCCGCGGTCCGGTCGGCCCAAAGCCCCAAGCTAAACGGCCGTTCAGGGCAATCCGCGCCAAGCTTTGACCGGTCAAACACGGTCAACGCTGGTCAAACGCGCCTGCGGGAGCGCCCCCAGCTCCTTGCAGCGGCTGAAGCCGTTGATCAGCTCCTCGTCGGTCACCATGAGTGCACCCTTGTAGGCCATGAAGAACTTGAAGCTGTTTATGCCTTTTCGTGGTCGGAGGTTGAGTTCGAGGGGCTGGGTTTGGGGGGCTGGGTTTGGGGGGCTGGGTTTGCAGGGGTCGGGTTTGAAAGTGCAAGGGCTTACTGGGGGTTTTTGGGGATGGGGCTTGGGAGTTTTGAGGTGCCTGCGGGGTTGAGGTGGGGAATGGCCCCTTCAGGCAGTGGCAAGTGGCAGTGCAAACAATCCCTGGACCACTCACCCAGTTTAGTCAGCTCCCCCATGTCCTTGGCCACCTTGTCACTCCAGCTGGTGACGGCCATGTGGAAGCCGTAGTCAGAGCAACCCCTCACCGCCTTGGCCTGGGGTTCAGGTTGAGTTGGGCCTTTGTTCAGTTCGGTTTTTGGCGTTGGTTTTCCTACCAGGTAAGGTTGGTGGGCCCCCGAGGCAAGCGGTGCTGATTACTTTTTGCAAGGCCGAGGTTATGTACGGACAACACCAAAGACTTCAAGCCAGAAAAACAAGCCACTCCCACAGTGACTGGAACAGTAAACCCCACCTGCCAGGTCTTGTAGCCCTCCATGAGGTCGTGGTCAACCGGCAGGGCAAAGTCAATGTGCATCGTGGTGCCCCCCGCCAGCGCGGCCGCCTGGCCGCTGAAGAAATCGTCGCAGGCCACCTTGGGGGGGGGTGCGGGTGGTTGGCGGTGTTTGGGGCGTTGCGGGTGGTTGGCGGTGTTTGGGGGGGTTGCGGGGGTTGGGCTTGAGGGGTGTGGGGGAGGAGGGGTTTGGGGGCTTGGGGTTTGGGGGGTTTGGGGGAAGAAGCGCTGGCAGAGGAAGCACCGGCCAAGCAGCACTGCCCCGGGGGGGTCAGGGCGGGGGCAGGGAGGCAGGCAAGCACTTTTCCCGGTCCCCCAGATCCAAAGGCTTGAGGAAAAACGTGTCTGAGCGTGACACCACCCCTGCCCGCCCCCTCACCTGCCCCATGAAAGGCATGTCGAGGTGGGTGTGGGGGTCTATGCCGCCTGGCATCACCAGCTTGCCGGCCGCATCGACCACCTTGGCGCCCTTGGGGGCCTGGAGGTTTGGGGTTGTCGGGATTTTTTGGGGGGGAGTTTTGGGGGGTGCGGAGGCCGGTGCTGTTGTTGGGTCTGGGTGTTCCGGCACACGCCAGAGGCAGACACTGCGGGGTTCAAAACAGCCGAAAGCCCGCCTGCAGGTTGGGCCCGACCGCCTCAATCGTCTGCCCGTTGATCAGCACGTCGGCCTTGAAGGACGCGTCGTGGTTCACGACGGTGCCGCCCTGCGGGGGGGAAGAGGGCGCGGCGCGGCGGCGTTCGGGGCGGTGGGGCGGGCGGTGGGGCGGGCGGGTGCGCACGCGCTGCGCTGCTGCGCGCCCCGCCCCGTCCGCGCGCCGCCGCGCCTTGACGAGGACGTACTGCGGCCCGCGCGCGACAGCGGAGCAGCATCCGAGCCAGCACGCCGCGAAGATGACGATCGCGGCGCGCGGGAGGCAGGCCATCGCCACCTGCGGGGCACGAGCCCCGTGCACTGACAGTGTCCCAGGCGATCTTTCCGGCTTTCACGCGGATAGAACTGGATTAACCAGCCAATGGCCGTCTTTGGATCAAGCGCCCGGCCGCGGAGAACCGCCGGTGATCGGCACCGTCAGCGGCACCCGCCGTGCGCCCATGCCCGCCGTCCACCTGCAACGCCCTGCCAAACCCATCTCGTCCATGTTACGGAAAGACAGAGCCTTACCATTTCGCCACCAAGCTCATGGACAGGCTGGGAGGCGCGCACGCGGGTTGCAGCTTGTCAGAGAGCGCATGCAGGCATGCTCGGCCACGCAAGGGGCAAGCCACCAGGGTTGCAGGGGCGCCTCGCCGGCCGCGGCCCGGCCGTGGGCCGCGAGTGTGCACGTGCAAGGGGATGGCGGCGCGACGACGGCCGCGGCCGCTGGACGCGCTGCAAAATGCGCTCCTGGAAAGTACCGAGTTCACGGCGGCGGCATTAAATGGATCCTGTGTTTTTAGAGGTTTGTGGTCAAACGCGGTCAAACGACGCGCACGCGCGCGGGGGGCGCGCCGCAGGGAGCCTGCTGGGGCACCGGCGCGCGGCGCGCGCATGCGGGTGCACATGCGGCAAGGGTAGCTCATAGACAGAGGTATGGCGCCGCGGCGGCGTCATCAGTGCCCCGCGAACAGCAGGCCGATCGCCCCGGCCAGCAGCGCCGCCGTCGCCGCGCCACCGCCGTCCCCCTGCTGCGGCCGCGACGGCCGCCCGGGCGCCGAGGGCGCGGGCGCGGCGGGCGCGGGCGCGGGGGCGGGGACGGGGGCGCCGCTCGGCACCAGCACCACGCCGTTGGGGCCGGCGGGCCCCATGTCAATGGGCTCTGGCTCGGGCTCGGGCGCGGGCGCCGGCTCCGGCGCCGCCGCCGGCTCGGCGGCCTGCGCGGGGGCCGGCGCCGGCGCCGGCGCGGGCGCGGGCGCCGGCGCGGCCGCGCCGGCCTGCGTCAGCCCCGGGCCCTTCTCCGGCTCCTCGCAGAACGCGTCGATGTTTGCCGAGGCGGTGGGGCGCGACTTGCCGAGGCAGACGAATGTGATGTCCTTGGTGGCCCAGCACTCGGTGTAGCTGGGGCCCAGCACGCTGGGGCAGCGGACGAGAACGAGCTCCTGCCCCTTTGCCGCGGCGCAGTCGCGCATTGCGGAGTAGCAGCTGTTCTTGTAGCACTCGGGGCGGTAGCCTGGGGGCGGGCGGGGCGGGTGGGTTGCAGGGTTTAGGGGGGGTGCGTGGTGGGTGCTTTGGCGGGGAGGGGGGTGAGGGGGGGCGTGGGGGCGTGCTGAGGGAGCGCATGTGCGTTGGGGGCTTCTGGAAGGGCGGTCACATGCAAGGCCATTGGCTACCCCAAAACACGCGGTTGGCTGGTGACAAGCAATGCGTGGCCAATGCGTAGACCCTACCAAAAACAAAAATAGCGTTGGGGAGACAAAACCCACCGTTGCAGTAGAGGTTCCGGTCCCTCGCCAGCGCTGAGTAGGCGGCCGTGCCTGCGGGGCGTTTTTTTGGGCGGCGCGGGGTGGAGGCATGTGTTTTGAGGTTGCGACCCAGCCCCGCTGAGGCGCCAGCCCCAATCCCGGCCTCCTGCGATTCCCCTTCTGCCGGCGCGGCCCAAACCTGCCCTCTCGTGCGTCTGCCGCGCTGCAACCCCTCTCCCCCCAGATCACACGCACTCGCAAGGCGCGCCCATTGCGAGCGCTCGCAGCTGCTGTCGGCCCCTGTCCCTCGCAACACGCCCCGCGGCAACGCAGCGGCCGCGCCGCCCCCCACGCCACCCCCCAAACCGCGCGCACCCGCAAACGCGCCCATCGCAAACGGCAGCGCGCCCCCTGGGCGCCGGTAGAAGCCAGAGGATGTCAGGCCAGTCGTCGCGGCCGAGGGACGCGACGCGGGCGCGGGCGCGGAGCCGCCGGTGCGGACCGGCATGGTGGGCAGCGCCGCGCCGGCGCCGGGGCGGTAGCCTGATCGGGTGGGGGCGGGGCGGGGCTTGTGTTTGGGTGATGCAGCCGCCCCGCCCTCGGCCGCCGCGCCGCGTGGCGGTGGGCCGGCGGGTGCCGTGCGTGCAGCAGCGGCCTGCATGCGCGATGCCGGCGCGCGGGCGCACCGCCAGGGAAAGAAATGCAAAGCGACGCCAAGGTTGGCTGCACACATCATCCCGTTCACACCCTCCCACCTGTGGAACCGGAGGCCGCCCTGGTGGGGCTGGAGCCGCTGGTGGGGTACCCCAGGGGCGTGGTGTAGGCCGAGGACGGCCGGCCCCCGCTGTTGGCCCAGCCGCTGCCGTAGTTGGTGCCAAAGCCAAAGGAGGACGACGGCCGCTGCGCGGCGGCGCGCGGCGCCGTGGCGAGCGCCGCGAGCACCGCCAGCGCCGCGGCGAGCGCGGCGACGCGACGGGGCGGGACCATTTGATGCGAGCGCCGCTTTACGGGGCTGCGAGCTGCGGGGGCTGTCCACGCGGCCAGCGGGGTACGCCGAGCCGAGGGGAAACGCAGCAAGCGACCGCCACAGGCGCCTCGAGCGGACGAAACGGGTTCACGACTCAATCGCGATGCTTTCGCGCCCAGCAGAACGCCGCTGCCAAGTCACGATGCGCGGAGTCACCCGCCTCTGGCAACGGCCCGGGACGTGAAAAGCCCCCCCGTCGCGCAAGGCGGGGGGATTTTCACGTCCTTTGAAGGCGCCACGTGTCGTCGGAGGCCGGCCGGATCCAGTGCAAGTCGGCGGCGGCGCGTTTGACCGCCACACGCGCGCCGCATGCGGCAGTCCGGGACCTCCTCGCTTTGCACCCCCCCCCCCCCCCCCCCCCCCCCCCCCTGCTGTTTGATCCACAGCCCTACTGCATTACACATGGCACCGGCCGCTCTGCCTGCTGGCCCCGCGTCCAAGGGGCTTCGCGCTCGACAAGCTGCTGCTGCGAGGTGTTCCGCCGCCTCGGCCCGCCAGCAGCACGCGAGCCGCCGCAGCAGCGCCGCCGCCGTCGCCGCGGGGTGTGCGCCCGTGCGTGGGGCAGCAGCGGCCGGGACCTGGGGCGGCGGCGCGGGGGCCGGCGCGGGGGATGGGCGGGCGCTGGGCACGCGGCTGCCCAAATCCGGGCACGTAACCAAGCAAAACCCCTGCCGCTCTAAGGAACTAATATGCACAGGGAGAAGGAAGCAGGAAAACCGAAAGCTGCAAGGGCCGAGAGAGACAGACAAGGGGAAAGCCCAAAAGCCAGCCCCTCTCGTGCGCGCGACGCAGGCGCGCACGCACCTTGCACGCTTGGGCAAAAGCCGTGTGGCCAAAGGGGGGGGGGGCGCGACCAGAGGGGTCGCGGCCGCGCCCGCGCGCCCTGCGCGCCCGCCGCCGGCAGAGGGCCGGTGCGGCGCGGCGCGGCGCGGCGCGGGCGGCGCGCACGAGGGGCCGTAGCCCTCCCTCCCCCCCTCTCCCGGAGGCGCGCCCGCCGGGCTGCCGGCCCGGGAAGGCGGGGGGCGGAGGCACCAGAGGGGCGCTGTACGCAGCGCGGGCGTTTGGGGGTGGGGTGGGTGGGGTGCAGCCTTGTTCCGGGCGCTGCGGCCTGCGCAAGCGCACACAGGGGATGGCAAGCCCCTCCCCATGCCCAGACCCAACTGCGCCGGGCGCCGCGCCCTCTCACCCTTGGCGGCCGCCGCGGCCCAGAGGAGGCGCGGCACAAAGGGGTGATGGCGTTGGGTCGGCCAGCACGCAACGCGTGCAGCCGCGCCGGCGCCGGCACGCGGCAACGCGGCGGCGGCGCGCCGCGAGGGGGGCCGCGCCGCAGGGCAGGCCCGGGCCCGGGCTGCGGTGAATTCGCCGCGGCCGCGGCCCCGCGCCGCCGGCCGGGGTGGCAGGAAGCCGCCCAGATGAGTCGCGGGGTCGGAAGCTGCCCGCCGCCGCGTCACATGACTGAGTAGCGCCCCCCCGCTGCGCCCGTGTCCTTCCTCATCGCCTTTTCGGTCATCTCCTCGATCACCTAAAGGTTTACGGGGGGTGTTTGTTTTTTTTGGGGGGGGGGGGCGGTTGATGTTGTTTGGGGGGGGGGTGAGGTTGTTGAGGGTGAGGGGCGCTGCTGAGCGACTGCGCTGAGCGCGTCGGTCGATTTGGTTTCCTGAAATCTTTGCGCTTTTGGGGTGTGGTTTCTCTTGTCTCCTGTGCTCGCTCTTGTCCCTGTGCAAAATCCCTGTTCCGCTCCACAACGCAGAAGCCGTGGCCTCCGCACAAACACCCATGCACGATACAGCAGGCGAAAATGACAGAAGCGATCAAACACCCCCCCTCCAAAAGGCCTACCCTCTTGATGTAGCTCTTTGCCGCCTTGACTGCCGCCTGCGTGGGCGCCTCTATCAGTAGGTACAGCTTGCGCTCGCCACCGGGGGGCTCGCCTGGCGGTGGGGGTTGCGGTTGTTGCGGCGGTGGGGGCGCGGTTGTCAAGACAGGTTGAGTCGAAGCCAGATGGCGGGGCTCAGCTTTGAATAGGGTCGATGAGAGGTCAAGCTTGCGATGGCCGCCACGGCAGTTCAAATCCCCCAGCCAATGGGCCGGTCAAACACCCGGTCAAACGCCCCGGTCAAACGCCCACCTGACTTGACGTAGATGCCCTTTGTGATCACCGCCGCCCCCGTCATCTCCGTAACGTCCGCCTGGAAGGGCTTGTGGGTCACCTTCCACCGCGCCTGCTGGGGGAAGTCGTTGATCTCCAGCTCCGTCTGGAAACCGCCTGGGAGAGGTTTTTTTTTTTGGGGGGGGCGGTTTCCTTGTGGGTTTGGGGGTTTCGGGAGGTTTTCGGGGGTGGGGCGGGGCGCGTGTTGCAAGGTAGCAAATGCAAGAGCGGAGGGTTCAGGCGACGAGCAGGGACCACGCAGAGAAAGAACGAATTGCAGGACAGCAAAGGCGCCGACGCACTTGAGAAGGGGGGGCCGCCCGGCCGCGGCGCCGCCGCCCCCGGGACCGCCCCGCCCGCCGCGCCGCCGAGCCCCCCCATCGCCGCCGCCGTCGTCCCGACGGGCGCCAGCGCGGGCGCCCCGGCCGCCGCCGCCGCCGCCCCGGGCGCGGCGCCGCCGGCAATCGGGACCTGACGCGTAATCGAGGCCACAATGGCGGCGGCGCGGGCGGCGGCCTCCTGCGCGGCCCTGACCATCGCCGCCCCCGGGGCCGCCGCTGCGGCGGCGGCTGCCGCTGCCGCGGCCGGCGCGCCCCCGGCGGGGCCGACGGTGACGACGGGCCCAACGGAGATGATGGGACGGATGGGCGCCGCCGCCGCCCCCGCCGCCGGCACGGTCAGCGGCGCGGCCGTCACGAGCGGCGCCGCGCCGCTCGGCACCACGCGCGGCGCGCTGCCGGCCGCGCTGGGCACCATGCGCGGCGCGCTCGCCGCGGCGCCGCCGGCCGCCGCGGGCGCGCCCGCCCCGCCGAGCGTCAGCGGCGCCGACGCCGCGGCCGCGGCGGACGCCGCCGCCGCCGCCGCCGCCGCCGCGCCGGCCGCCGCCACCGCCGCCTCCCCGATCGGCCGGATGTCGTCGTCGCTGTCCGCCCCCCCCTTCGCCCCCCCCTTGTCCTCGTCGTCGCTCTCCACGACCAGCCCGAACTCCCTGGCCTTGGCCTTGCGGTCAGACTTGACCTTTGACTCCTCGTTCCGGTCAAACTTGAAGCCCGTGCCGCCGTAGCCGCTGCCGTGGCCCTGGACCAGGCCGGCCTTGCGCTTCTCCTGGAACGAGTCCGCCAGGGCCTGCGGGGTTGGTTTTTTTTGAAGGGGGGGAGGGGGTTTTGAGGGTTGGGGTGCGCTTTGCTTTGGGGTGCGCTTTGCTTTGGGGTGCGCTTTGCTTTGGGGTGCGCTTTGCTGCCAGCCAAAGAAAGGGCAGGGCAAGGCCATGAGGCGACAAGCAACGCCGCCAACAACAAGCGCCGAGCACGAAGCCAAGCCACGCGGCACAAGCGCGCGAGCCCGGGGTTGCAAGCAATCGCCCCTCGAGCCGTCCTCACCTGCAGGTCTTGCGGCACGGGCGCGCCGCTCTCCTTGAGCGCGCGCACCAGGTCTGGCGCGTACCGCTCCTCCTCGGGGGAGATAAACGTGACCGCGGTGCCCTTGGCGCCTTGGGTGGGTGGGGGGTGGTTTTTGTTGGGCGGAGAGGGGTTGGTTTTGGGGGAGGGGGGAGTAGGGGTTGGCTTTTTTTGGAGGGTGGGAGGGGGTGAGGGGGGGGGTGTTGAAGTGTCGAGTGCCGAGGCGATATAAACGCCGCGGGGCGCCTTTTGGGGGGCAGGCAAGTCGGCCAGAGCTTGATGCAAAAGGTGGTCCGAAGCAAAGCTCCAGCCTCCAAAGCAAGCGTCAAAAAGAGAAGCCCGCCCTCGGCCATCCCGCCCCTGGTGCAGCGCCGCAAGCCGGAAACCGCATGCACAGAAAGCGGGCGCGGCGCCCCCTCACCCGCGCGCCCCGTGCGCCCCACTCGGTGGACGTAGTCTTCGATGTGGTTGGGGGCGTCGTAGTTTATGACCTGGAGGGTTTGGGGGGTTCGGGGGTTTCGGGGGTTTTGGAGGGTGAAAATGGGGTTTGGGGGTTGGGCGGGGGGTAAATGTGAGCTTGGGGTCCGGTTTCAGTGGGGCGGGGCGGGTCGCTGCGTCGCTGCGGCGACGGCCGGCGCGCCGCAGCGAAAGAAACGGCGCTGCCGGCCGCATAAGGCAGTACCCAGCAGTCAACAGCAAGGCCCCCTTTCCTTCAGCATCCCGCAAAACCTTCCATTCGGCTTTCGGCGGTAACAACTTAAAAAGGCTCACCAGCACCAGGTCCCGCACGTCCAGCCCCCGCGCCGCCACGCTGGTCGCGATGAGTATGTTGCCCACGCCGGCCTTGAAGTCCGCGATGGTGCACTCCCGGTCGCTTTGGTCCTTGCCGCCGTGAAGGGACAGGCAGGGGTAGCCGGACTGGGGCGGCGGGGTGGGGTGGTGCGTTGTCGGCAGGGGGTGGGGTTTCAAAGGCGGGCGCGCGGGGGTTTGGGGGCGGGGTGCGTTTAGGGGTGCGTAAGCAATCGCTCTGGCGACCCCGAACCCCCCTGCAAAGCACTGCAAACAGGAAGCAAAGCCCCACTCCCCCCCCCCCACACCCAAACGAAACTCAAACACAGCCCCCCACCTTGAGCAGGTCCCTGAACAGGGTGTCGCACTTGTCCTGGCTCTGCACAAACACCAGCACCTTGCCCGCCTCGTACCACTCCCCCAGCAGCTCCAGCAGCCGCAGGAAGCGGTCCCCCTCGGGCCGCAGCTCGACAACCTGCGTGATGTCGCTGTTGACCACGCTGCGGCCGCCGACCTGGGGGGGTTGGGGTTGGTGGGGTTGGGGTTTAGCGGGGATTGGGGTTAGGGGTGGTGTCGCTGTTGACCACGCTGCGGCCGTCGACCTGGGGGGGTTGGGGTTGGGTGGGGTTGGGGTTTAGTGGGGTTTGTGAGGGTAGGGTTGGTTTGTGGGGGTCTGAGCGGGTCGGGGGAAGGGGTCCGGGTTTTGGGGGTGGTCTGTGGGCTCGAAAAGGCGGGGAGGTGTTTGCGGAGGAGTTTGGGGCGGCCGCCTGCTGAGGCACAAGACTGCTGCAGGTAGCCGCCCCAGGCATCCGCGAAACTAAAAGGCCCCATCCAAGCGCCCTCTTAGGGATCCCCCACCCCTTGGCGCCCTCGGGGGAAAAGGCTTTCGTCAAAAAAAGCATAAACTTCGAGGCGCGCGCGCCCCCACCCTTGGCGCCCTCGGGGGAAAAGGCTTTAGTAAAAAAAACATGAACCTCAAGAGGCGCGCGCGCCCCCACCCTTGGCGCCCTCGGGGGAAAAGGCTTTAGTAA
Source organism: Raphidocelis subcapitata (assembly GCA_003203535.1). Lineage (NCBI taxonomy): Eukaryota > Viridiplantae > Chlorophyta > Chlorophyceae > Sphaeropleales > Selenastraceae > Raphidocelis > Raphidocelis subcapitata. The sequence goes on from BDRX01000010.1 coordinate 53,708, forward strand.
AAAAAACATGAACCTCAAGAGGCGCGCGCGCCCCCACCCTTGGCGCCCTCGGGGGAAAAGGCTTTAGTAAAAAAAACATGAACCTCAAGAGGCGCGCGCGCCCCACCTGGATCTCCACCGGGTCGACGAGCAGCTGCCGCGCCAGCGCCTCCACAGAGCGCGGGAAGGTGGCGCTGAACATGACGCACTGGCGGTCGGGGCGGATCTGGCCGACGATGCGCATGATCTGGGGTTTGGGGGCGGTTGAGGGCGGTTCGGGCGGAGGTTGGGGAGGCGGGGCTTGTCGCCGCGTTGTGAGACACCGGGTGCGGAGCCTTCTTTGCCGCGGCCGGCGCGGAGGGCCCCAAAGCTCGCAGGGCGGGGCAGGCACAGCTGCTCCCTCAGCCCGGCCCGCCTCGACAGCCCCTAAGCAATCCGTCCCCCCAATCAACACCCCAAAGCGCGGCCCCAAGCCCCAATCCCAACCTGCGGCTCGAAGCCCATGTCGAACATGCGGCCCCGCCTCGACAGCCCCCCATCAATGCATCCCCCAACTCAACACCCCAAATCGCGGCCCCAAGCCCCCGCCCCAACCTGCGGCTCGAAGCCCATGTCGAACATGCGGTCCGCCTCGTCCATGACTAAATAGGTCACCCGCCGCATGTTGGTGATGCGGCCCGCGCCGCTGACGAGGAGGTCGATCAGGCGGCCGGGGGTGGCGGCGATGATCTGGCCGGGGCCGTTGGGGTTGGGGTTGTGGGGGGTTGGGGGGCCGGGATTGCGGCGGTTGAGACGGGTGGCGCAGCATCTGGGTTAGGGTTTGCGTGAACTGTTCAAGTGTCTCTAAACCCCGAAACCAAACAGCCAGCTAACCAACCAGCCAACCAGCCAGCCAGCCAGCAGGCCCCGCGCAGCAGGAGGGGCTCGCACCTCCACGCCGCGCTTGAGCTCCGAGATTTGGTTGGCCACGCCGCTGCCGCCAAACACGGCGACGCAGGTGATGCCCATCGGGCGCGCCAGCCGCTTGATCTCCTGCGGGCGCGGCGGTTGGGGGGGCGGGGGATGGCGGTTGGGGTGCGAGGGTCCGGCGGTTGGGGAGCTTGGGGAGCTCGCCTCACTCCTGGTTCAGATCAGTCCCAAATCACAACCCCCAAAAGCAACAAGCTAACAAAAAACTCCCTCTGAATGCCGCCGAGCCGACAAGCCCCAGCCCCAGCCCCCACCAGCCTCCCACAGCCTACGAAACGCCAGCCCCCCTCCCCAGCCCCCACCTTTGCGATCTGCTGCACCAGCTCGCGCGTGGGCGCCATGATGAGCCCTACCGGCCCGTCCCCCTGCGCCAGCAAGGGCTGGTCCTTCACGTGCCGCAGCAGCGGCAGCACAAAGGCCAGCGTCTTGCCGGACCCGGTCTTGGCGATGCCGATGCAGTCGCGGCCGGACATTATGATGGGCAGCGCCTGGCGGTGGGTTGGGGTCGTTATTTTGGGGGGCGGGGAGGGTGGTTTTTGCAAGAGGGGGGATTGCCACCGTTTGAGAGGGGCCCGTTTGAGGACGGGTGTTCAGGCCCCCATCGCGCGCAGCCGCAACAGAAGCAAGCGCTGCCCGCCGCCGAAAGCAGCACGCTGCCACTGAAAAACCCCGGCAACGCGTTGCCTAAACCCCTCGCCCCCCCCCCCCCCGCTCGCCTGCGCCTGGATGGGCAGCGGCCGCTCGAAGCCGCCCTTGAGCATCGCGTCCAGCGCTCGCGAGTAGAGGCCCGCCTGGTGCCACGTGCGGATGGGGCGCGGCGGCGCGCGGCCGCGGACCTGGCAGGGAGGGCGGGGCAGAGAGGCGGCCTCGGGTCGGCGGCGCGCCAATTTGCAGCCAGCGCGGCTTTGCACGGCGCCGTCGAAAACGCCTCTTTCCTAACCACCCCCTCATTCCCGCCCGCAAACACGCAACCAGCCCGCCCGCAGTCCCCAGATCACCCCAGATCACCCCATATCGCCCACCTTTATGCCGTCGAGCTCCTTGCGCAGCTTGGCCACCTCCTCCTCGCTCATCTTGGCGATCTCGGGCACCTCAATGTAAAAGTTCCTCCGGAATGGCGGGTACTCGACTGTGCTGTGGTCGACGGCGGCCAGCTTGTCGCCCTTGGACAGGCGGCCCGCAGTGACGGCCTTGGCCCACGCCGCGTCGTCCTCCTCCTTGTCGCCGCCGGCGCCGGGGTCAGAGTCGTCCGAGTCGTCCTGGAAAAGGTGGGGTAGGGGGGGGGGCGGAGGCGGCTTCAGTGCTGCTGTGTTTGATTTCGCTGCTGCTGCACGCGCAAGCGGGCGGGGTGGCGCGAGGTGTGCGGCAGGCCGGCACCACACGCGGCTCATCCCCCCAGTCACCCAACCGCCGATTCCGCCCAGCACCCCACCTCCTCGCTCGACTCATCGCTGCCGTATGCAGACCGCCGCTTGCGCGCCGCAGCCGCCGCAGCCCCGCGCCGCCGCACGGGGAACGCCGCCGCCCCGCCGCCGCCGCCGCCGCCCGCCGCTGCCGCCACCGGCCGCCGCACGCCAAAGCCCGCAATTGATATCGCCCCAATCCGCTGGGACCCGCCGCCGCTCGCGCCGGCGCCGCCGGCGGCGGAGTCCGAAGCGGCCGCGGACGCCTTTGACGCGGGAGGGGCCGGCGGCTTGGGCTTTGCCACCTCTGGCATGACCTCGGCCGCCATGAAGGCATCCAGGGGGTCGACGTCGCCGTCCTCATCCATGGCCGCCGCGCCGCCGCCGTTCTGCTGCTGCTGCTGCTGCTGCTCCCCGGGCTCGAGCTTCACCGCCGCCGCCGGCGCCGCCGGCGCCGACGACGGCCGCGAGCCGTCGAGGTGCTGCGAGTTGCCGGCCATAAAGGCGTCGAGGGGGTCGACGTCGCCGCCATCGTCCCCCCCGCCGCCCTGCTGCTGCTGCTCAGGCTCCCGCTTCACCGCCGCCGGCCGCTCGAGGCGCTGCGAGTTGTCAACCATAAACGCGTCCAGGGGGTCGACTTCGTCGTCGTCGTCGTCGTCGTCCCCACCCGCCTGCTGCTGCTGCTGCTGCTCCTGCTGCTTGACCTCGGCGGGGCCGTCTGCGTCAGGCGCCGCCGGCGGCTCCTCGTCCTCGTCGTCATCCTCCAGGCTCCAGCCCTTCTGCTGCTGCCGCTGCTGCTCCTCCTGCTGCTCCTTCTGCTGCTGCTCCTTCTGCTGCTGCTCCTGCTGCTGGCGCTCGCGCTCCGCGGCCGCGGCCGCCTCGGCTGCCTTTTTGGCGCGCCACTCCTCGACGCGCCGCCGGCGCCGCTCCACCTCGTCGTCGAGGGCGACCTGCCGCGGCCGCGGGGTTGGCGGCACCGGTTGTGGGGATTGCGCACGCGTTGGGTTCGAGCCGGGCCGGAAGCATGCAACGTGAACCAAGGAGGCGGTGGCGTGCCGTGCGGTTTGACGGCAGGGTGGCACAACAGAGGAGATTCTGGGCGCGGTGTCGCGCGCGGTGGCCCCACCCCCCCTGGAAGGCTCACCTGCTCGGTCTCCTTGCCCTGCTGCTGCTGCTGCTGCTGCTGCTGTTCCCCTGCCTGCGGTGCGGCCTCGTGCGCCGCCGAGCCCTCGCGCCTGCGCTTGCTGCTGCGGTGCCGGTCGGCGTCGCCCGGCGAGCGGCTGCGGGGCCGGCCGCGGTCGCGGCGCTCCCGGCTGCGGCTGCGGGTGCGCTCGCGGCTGCCGTCGCGGTGGCCGCCGCCGCTGCTGCGGTGCGAGGGGCGGTGGTCCCGCTCCTTGTCGCGGTCTCGGTCCTGGGAGGGGGCGGCGAGGGGGTGGCGTGCGCGGGGTGGGCGCTGCTGTGCGGTGCTGTGCTGAGCGCGCGCCGGCTGCGCTGCGGGCGCAGCAGCGCGCGGCACACCCGCCGCTGCGCGGGAGTGCGCTGGGACGCGGCGCCTGCATGGCCCCGCCGCGGTGCCAGGCCGACATGCAATGCGGCTGCCAGCCCCTGAGCGGTCCCGGGCAGGAGGGAGCGCGGCCTGGCACGCGGGACCGGGCGCCAGACGGCCCGTCCCAGCGGATCGGCAGGCCCGCGCGCTGCCGCTCACCCGCTCTCGCGATCGCTCTCGATCCCTGTGACGTTCCTTGTGGTGCTCGCCGCGGTGGCCCTCCTCGCGGCCCATTTCGTTCTCCCGCTGCTGCCCCTGGGGCGCAGCAGCCCCCCTCGAACCCCCCAGCCGGCTACTGGGATGCCTTTCAGCTGCTCCACACGGCGAGCGCGCGGTTGGGGGGGCGGTAGGTGGCGCTGCTGATCTCACAGGGACCGTGATCTGGAAATAGCGGTTCCAGGGGCGGCCGCATCTTCGGGTCGGACGGATTACCGGTATGGACCGCGGCCGCGGACCGGCCGGAATGAAGTGCGCCCGGCACGGCGAGCTCGGCCGGTGCGCGCGGTGACCCTGCCGGCCGCCGCTGCCGCGCGCGCCGCGCCGCGGCCCGGCCTGCTGGGGGCTGCGCGCGCACCGCTGCCGCCCCGTGCCGCTGCTTGACACAGGGAACCGGAATTCGAACCATTCCGACGTCCATTCGCCTTGGGGCCTGCCGGAACGTACAAGGGCCGGCGGCAACAAACCAAGTCGGCATGTGCAGTGCGGTACCGCGCCGGCTTGATGGGCACAGCACAGTACAACGGCTCCCCCGACGCAGTGGCCGGTTGGCCAGCAGGCCGCTGAGGAAGGCACCAAGGAGGGGCCAACGACTGGTGAAGAACGGCGCCGTGCGGAGCGCGGAGCAAGGCGGGCGGCAAGGACCTCTGGACCTGCGCCCGCTCACCCGCAGCGTCAGCGCAATGGCGCCGTTGACTGCTGCTTAAGGTTGATAGCTGATGGTACACACCGCGAAAACCCAGCTGGCGGCACAGCACCGGCACGCGGTGCAGGCAGCCTCGGGCGCAGCGGCGGGCTCGACGCCCCCGCCCCCCACCCCCACCTCGACGGGCGTGGTCGCCCGCCCAGGAGAAGCGGAAAGTCCGTGAAATTGTTTTGGAGGCGCCAGGGCGCTCCATACTTCCGCCAAGTTTGACTGCGTCGCTGCCGCTTGTTGCGCCTCTTCAGGCGAGCCCCGCCTGGCGGCCTTTGGCAACGCCCCGGCTCCACAAAGTCGTACCGCCTCCGGCCCAGCGCCGCTGGTTGGCCTACACAGCGCAAGTCTCTGGCGCGCTGCTGCAACAAGCGCCCCTGGAACCAGTGGCCTCCCCCCGGCCTCTCCAGACGCTGACCTCGATTTTTTGTGGCCTTTACGGCAGGCGCAGCGGCCCTGGAGGCGCAGGCGCGATAAACCAAGGCCCTCTTGCTAGCGCTTCCGCGCGGGCGGCCCTTCCTCGGTGGGCGCCGCTGCCGTGTCGTAGCGGGGCAATTGCGCGTGCTTTGCGCGATCGGCCGCGCACTGACGCGGCGGGGCCGGCCGTGGCGCAGGCCAGCTGGCCGCGGGCCAACAGCCGCTGCCGCCGCCGCCGCCGCCGCTGCAGCCGGGCCGCTGCGGCGCCACAGCCGCGCTGCACGCGGGCTGACCGCCTGTGCGACGCCCCCACTGCAGGAGGCTCGCGGCGACAGGCTTTCCACGGGCGCTGCAGCCGTATCTGGTGCGTGCGGGGCCGGTCTGAGCGCGGTCGGGGGTTGCACTCGGGGGGAAAGGGGGGCGAGCGGCTGCTGGCCGTGGCCGCCGCCGGCCCTGACCGCTCCGCCGCGCCGGCGCGCCGCCTGCCCGGTCGCGCACCCGCAAGCCGCCGCTGACGCAAGCCCCCCGCCCCCCGCCCCCGCGTCCCGCCCCCCCTCGGCAGGCCCTCCAGGCAGACGGCATGACTACCCCCGATGCAGCCGGCCCCGCGGCCCCTGAGCCTCAGCCGATGAACGGCACGCCCTCCGCCGACGCGGCAGTCGTCGACGCCGTCGCCGCCGCAATTGCGGCCGCGACGCTGTCCGAGGCCGCCGCCAACGGCGCCGCCGCCGCCAACGGCGCCGCCACCGCCAGCGGCGCCGCCACCGCCAACGGCGCCGCCGCCGCCAACGGCACGGCGCACGACGAGGCCGCCGTCGCGGCCGCGGCAGCGGCCGCTGCGGCCGCCGAGGAGCGCGAGAGCCGCACCAAGGCGCTGCTCCGCGGCGCCTCGGCGCTGGACCTCAACCGCCTGCTCGCGCCCGTCGTGATCTGCGGCCCCAGCGGCGTGGGGAAGGGCACGATCATCTCAGAGATCATGAAGCGCCACCCCTCCAAATTCTCGTTCTGTGTCAGCCACACGACGCGCGGGCCGCGGCCGGGGGAGGTGGACGGGCAGCACTACCACTTTGTGGATGCGGAGTCGATGCAGGCCGCGGTCAACAAGGGCGCGTTCCTGGAGCACGCGCACGTGCACGGCAACATGTGAGCGCCGGGAACGCTGGCCGCGGGGGCGCCGCGCGCACGCTTAGCGCTCTGCTTGACCGCGGCTGCGCGGCTGCCCCGCCGCGCGGCTCCCGCCCCCCCCCCCCCCCCCCCCCCCCCCCCCCGTAGACCAGCCCATCCCTGGACCGCCCTGACTGCCGCCCGGCCCCCAACCCTGTCCCGCCGCCCAACCCCGAAACCGCCGCCCAACCCCAAACCCCGGCCCCGCCGCCCCGCAGCTACGGCACGAGCCTCGCCTCTGTCGCCGCGGTGAGCTCCCAGGGCCGCGTCGCCATCCTCGACATCGACGTGCAGGGCGCGGAGCAGGTCCGCGGCAGCTGCGTCGGCACGCGCAGCCTGTTCCTGTTCGTGGCGCCCCCCAGCCACGAGGAGCTCGAGCGGCGGCTGCGCGGGCGGGGCACGGAGACCGAAGAGAAGGTGCTCAAGCGGCTGGCAAACGCGGCTGGGGAGATCGCCAAGAGCAAGGCGCCGGGGCTGTTTGACACCACAATAGTCAACGCGGACCTGGAGACGGCCGTGCTCGAGGTGTGCGCCGCGATCGAGGCCCACATCCCCGGCACGCTGCCCGGCGCGGGCGAGGCGCTCGGCCGGCACCGCGCCGCCGCGGCGGCCGCCGCCGCGCCCGCGCCCGTGCCCGTGCCCGCGCCCGCCCCCGCCGCGGCGCCGGCGCCCGCGCCCGCGCGCCACGGCGCGCTGTCGCCGACTTCCGCCGCCGGCACCGCGGCGCTCCTCGACTTTGGCTTTGGCGCCGCCGCGGGGCCCGGCGGCGCGGCCAAGGGCATGCCTGTGCGCGCCTACATGGATGCTACCGTGGTGCCCGTGCTGCGGGAGGGCCTCAAGGCGCTCAACGTGGCCCGCCCCGACGACCCGCTGCAGTTCCTGGCCGAGTTCCTGCTGGCGCAGCGGCAGCGGAAGGGCGAGCAGCCCGCGCTGCTGATCGCGGCGCCGGCGGCCGCAGCCAACGGCGCGCCCGCGGTCGGGCCCGTCGCGTGAGGCGGGCGCGCGCGCGCGCGCGCGGGGTTTTTGGGGCGCGCGACTGGCGCGCCCGGCCCCATCGGCGGCGCGAGGCGGCGGAGGGCCGCCCGGCTGCACGGCCCGCCCGCCGCTTGGCCGCCGGACGGGGCGGCGCGGCGGCCGCGACGGGCGCCTCGCGCGTGCGGGGGTTGGCGAATTGGTGTCGAACACACGAGAGCTATCGGGCAGCTGCGATTAGGGGCTGCCGCCGCAGCCGCGGCTGCGTTCGCGCCGCGGTGCGGCGTGCGGCGGGCGCGGCGGCCGGGCCCGTGTTAGCGCGTGCTTTCTCGAAGCGAGGCGTGAGTAGGGCGTGCGCGCGTGCGCGGAAAGCGTCGGTGCATCCTTTTTCTGCTTTGCTATGGCTTTGGCCCGGCCCCTGGGGCCCTCGACGGACCGGCCGGCGCTCGAAATTCAATCACCAAAGCAGCACTTGAACCAACCCCTCTTTTGGCCCGCCCAGTTTGCCATGCATGCCAGAGCGCGATGTAATTGCGGCCACCGATGGGACCTTTTTCCGCAGCCTGGGGGTTTGCGGTTGACCCAAGCATTGGCCCGGGCCAGCCGGACCCGCGCCCTTTGGAGTGTTCACAGCACTGGTGGCTGGTGGCAGCAGCGCACGCTCAGACCCAGCTGGCATGCGCAAGGGGCCCCTGCGCGTGGCGCGGCACCATGCAGCGGAGCAAGCAGCACGGGCTGCCGCTTTATGCACCTAGCTGCGGTGGGTGCGGCTTCCAAGCCCCAACACCCTCCCTCACCCCCCCCAAAGGCCTCAGCCCCGCATCGCCCCCCTAGGCTGTCTGCACACACAATCTAGCATCACTCCCCTAGTCTTCAGAGAGCCATGCATGAGCCCCAGCCATATATTACCAGGCTGGGACCAACGCACACAGCGCTGCCGCTCACGCGGCGCGCGCCGCCGCCTTGGCCTTGGCGCGCGTGCGCGAGGCCACGGGCGCGTCGACCACCACCACTGCCACCCGCAGCTTGGAGCGCGTGCGCGCAGCGACGGGCTCCGCTGCCACTGCCGCGGTGGCCGCTGCCGCTGCTGCCCGCGAGCGCGGCGCGCGCGCGCGCTGCACCGGACCCGCGGGCTGCTGCGGCTGCGGCTGCTGCGGCTGCGGCTGCTCCACCGTCGCTGCGGCAATCGCTGCCTCCGCTGCTGCCGTCGCAACTGCCTCGGCCTCGGCTGCCGCCGCCGCCGCCGCTGCCTCGACCGCTGCAGTCGCCGCAATCTCCGCTGCCGAGAGCTGCTGCGGCTGCTGCTGCGGGCGCGAGGTGGCGGCGGCGTCGCCGGCCGCGCTGCTGCAGTCGCTGCTGCTGCGCGTGCTCAGGCTCAGGCTGGGCGCGACGGGCGTCTCGTAAGACGCCGCCTCGGCCGCCGCCGCCGCCGCCGCCGCCGCCGCCGCCGCCGCCGCCGCCGCCGCCGCCTCGAGGTCGGCGCGCCACGCGGCAATGCCGGCCTCCATGGCGGCTTCGGAGCGGAGCGGCCCGAAGGTGTACTGCCCTGACAGCGCGTGCGCCGCCGTCGCCGCCGCCGCCTCGGCCGTGGGCGCGTTGGTGGGCCACAGGTAGCCGCTGCCGGCGTCGACCGCGAGGTCGCGCGCGCCGTCGTCGTGGCCCGACGCGGCGAGCCACGGCAGCACGGCGCGCTGGTTGTACGCCGCGACCTCGCCGGGGCTCAGCGCCGGGTCCACCTCGTCCTCCGCGGCGGCCTCGGCGGCGGCGGCGGCCAGCTCGGCCGGCGTGATCTCCTCCCACGGCCCGGGGGGCACCATCTGGAATGCGCGGCTGGAGAACGGGGAGGGGCGGGTGGCGATGAGGGAGGGCAGCGGCAGGAGGTAAGCGGCGGCGAGGTCAGCGGGGTCGATGGCTGGCGCGGCGTGCGCGGCTGCTGGCTCAACAACGGGGCCCCCCTGCTGCTGCTGCTCCTTCCCCTGCTGCTGCTGCTGCCCCAGCGCCCCGGGAGCGGCTGCTGCGAACGCGCTGGCGTCCGTGGAGGGCGTGGGGCTGGCGAAGCCCAGGCCCGTGCCCGTGCCCGTTTCTCCCCCCGGCGTGGGCGAGCGCGCGCGCGGCACACCCCCCTTGGAGCGGAGAGAGCCCAGGCGCGCCATCGAGGCTCCGCTGGACGCCGAAGACAGCATCTTGGCGGCCGGAGCGGGGGCGGAGAGATGCGCTTGCGCGCGTTTTGGGCCGTACGAGCGCGGGAGCGGACGTACAGCGAGCGAGGGGGTGTCCTTCAGGCACAAAGAAGCACCTGAAAGACAAGGGATCAAAGCCTGGGGCCCGGCTAAGTACCGCGGCGGCGGCTGTTTGACTGCGTTTGACTTTGGCGGCAGCTGCCCCCAGGCGGTCAACGCCGCGCCCCCTGCCTTGCACGCGGCACCCTGGGGCCCGTAGATGAGCGCAGGACCCTCGCACCACACAGTTCAAACCTTTGGGGCCACACGGGAGCAGCGGCGCGCCCGGGCGGGCGTGGCACCGCTGCAGTACAGGCGCCAATCAACTGAGCTCTGCTGCTGCTCGGGCACCGCGTTGAGGCATGTCTGCATGACTACGGCGCGCATGCGCACGCCCGCGCGCGGACCCCCTCTTAAACCAACTCCTCTTTTGGCCCGCCCATTCTGCCATGAATGGCAGAGCGCAATCATGAATTGTGGCCACCGGTCGGGGAGTGTGCGGTTGACCCAAGCATGAACCCAGCCAGCCGGAGCTGCGCCCTTTGAGTGTTCACAGCACTGGTGGGAGCGGCGGCGCACGCTCAGACCCGGCCGGCATGCGCAAGGGGCCCCTGCGCGTGGGGCGGCACGCATGCAATGCAGGAGGACCAGCTCCTCTGCCGCTGCTCCTCGCCCCACCACACTTCCACCAGCTTGGTTGGTCAGCCAGCCCCCCTCGACTGATACATCAGTCGACGAGTCCCTCATAACAGCCTGTGCACACTGCGGCTCGCTCTGTACAAATTCCTAGGGATTCCTCTCAAAGCCTGCGGACACCACGGCAAGAAAGCACAAAGGGCGCACGAGACGCGCAGCGCCGAGCGCGGACGGGCAGCCGAGCGCGAGCACGTGGCGCTGGCACCGTCAGCGGAAGAAAAAAGGGCTGCAAACCAAACGCACACACAGGTTGCCATGGAAAGCGGGGGCCGGCCGCGCAGGAGGCTATGGGGGCGGCATACACACATGCAGACGGCCCCGTCAGGTGCGCATGTGGTGTGTGGTGATGGTGGTGTTTTGGTGTTGGAGGGGACACGACATCCTGCGAAACGCGTCGAAAACCAACGCCCAAGGTGAATCGGACCGCTGCCGGGGGCGGGCGCCGCGGTGCCGCGCGGTGCACGCAGGGGCGGCCCCGCGCGGCGCAGCGGGCGCGCCCAGCCGAGCCGAGTTTAGCCGCCGGCCATGACAAACCAGAGGCCGCCGGCCGCCGGGGACAGATCACTCACTGCAGGAATCAGACCGAGCCGCGCCAGATCAGCTGACGTGCAGCAGCAGCTGCGTGCCCGTGCCCAGCAGCAGGCTTCCGGACACTGGGTCCTGATACACCGCGCTGGCGTGCTGGCTCGTCGGCACGTGGCGCACGCGCCCCGCGCCGCCGCCGCCGCCGCCGGGCCACGACACGCCGCAGCCGACGGGGCGCGCCGCGCCGTGCAGCCGCACCGCCGCGAGCGTCGGCGCCTGCCGCGGCGCCGCGCCGCCGCCGCCGTCGCCGCCGCCCGGCGCGGCGGCGGCAGGCCCTTCTGCCGCGTCGGGCGCGTCGGCTGCGGCGGCGTACAGCGCGCCGGCCGTGTATAGGACCTGCCCATCCCGGTCCCACGCGCTCTGGCAGCACGCCGGCCGCAGCTCCCCCACGCCCAGCGGCGCGGCGACCTCCCAGCCGCCGCCGCCGCCGCCGCCGCCGTCGCCGCTGGCGAGCGGCCCGCCAGCGGCGGCGTCCCAAGCCGCCAGCGCGTCCGCACCGGCGGGCTCGAGGGTGGAGCAGTGTGACAGGACGTCCCCAGACGCGCAGTCCAGCAGGCCCACCCGCATGTCTGTCTGCACAAACGCCAGGAGCCGCGCGTCGGAGGGGCAGGGCAGCAGCTGGCTGAAGAAGCAGCCGCCGCCGCCGGACAGCGCGGCGGCCGCCGCCGCGGCGCCGCGCCTTTCCCCGGGCGCCGCGCCGTCGGCGGCGCCGGGCTCAATGCCGGCGGCGGCGGCTGCTGATTCGTGGTAGGATACCACCCGGCGCGCCACGTCCACCTGGTGCAGCACCGCCTTGGAAGCTGCCCCGAAGTTGCGGACCGAGGAGGTGGCCATGCGCAGGTCCCACACCACCAGCTGCGGGCGGGCGGCGGTTTGTCGTCGGCCGCGGCGGTTTCGGCCCATCCAACGGCCGCAGCAAAGCCGGCGCAGGCGCCGCAGCTCCAGCGCCCTGCGCCGTGCTCCTGCCGGCGCGCGCGCTCGCGTGAGCACGCCCCTCCCTCCCCCCCGCACCTTGCCGCAGCCGCAGCCGCCCATCACGAGGTTGCCCCCCGGCAGCGCCGCCAGGCAGTCCGTCCGCCCCAGCCGCGCGCTGTCGAGGCAGACCGCGCCGGACCGCCGCGACCCGCCGCCGCCGCCGCTGTCCCAGAGCAGCACGCCGTTGCTCGCGCTGGACCCCACCAGCGCCCTCCGCCGGTCCGGCAGCCACGCCACGGCGGCGAGCCCCGTCCAGCCGGACACCCCGGGAGAGCAGGGCAGCGGCCACGAGTCGACCGCCCCGCTGGGGCGGCAGTAGTGCAGCCACCCGCCGCCCGCGCCGCCCGATGCGAGGAGCTCCGGCACGTCCGGGCACCACGCGCACTTTGCGAGCTTCGTGTTTGGCGAGACCGTGTTTGTCACGGGCTGCAGCAGCACGGGGCCCACGCCTGACAGGTTGCGGACCGGGCTGGGGTAGGCGGTGCCAAACCTGGCGTTTGGTGGGGGGGGGCGGGGGTGGGGGTGGGATGGGTTGAGCGGTGCCGCGTGGGGCCGCTGTTTGCAGAGCGGCATTGCCGCAGCCGCGCCTTTGAACGCCCGCGCCCCCAGGAGCAGCGCTCCCAAACACCTGCCCAACCGCCCGCCTGCCAGATTGCCGAGGGCCTTGCCGGGTCTGCCACTGCCGGCTCCCGCCCTCTGCCGCCCCGCGCCGCCGCCCCCTGCCTAAACCCCAAACCCTAAACCCTAACCCTGCCCCCCACCTGGAGTGGTCCTCCGCCGCGCGCCGCAGCTCGGCGGCGGAGATCACCGCCGCCCCCTCCCAAGTGGCGGCCACCAGCAGCTCCCCGCCCGCGCTGGCCGCCAGCGTGTGCGTGCACGTGCGGCGGACGGGCCCGCCGGCGAGGCCGGCGGCGGGGCCGGGCGCGATGCAGAACGTCTGAGAGCGCGCGGGGGGGGGGGGGGGGGGGGGTTAGGCGGGCCGGTTAGGCGTGTGCGGTGCGCGCGGGGCCGTTGTCAGCTTTGCGCGCGCTGCGCCATGGCGACTCGATTGCGCGCGCGGCGCCAACCGCCGCGCAGCCCCCCCACCTGCCGCCGCCCCGCCGCCGCCGCGAGCTGCTGCGTGCCGCGCCGCGGCCGCCACGCGCCGCCCATTTGCCGGTAGCTCAGGTGCACCGCGCTGTTGAGGCTCCTGCGCGCGGGGTGCGCCACCGGGTGGAAAAGTTGGCAAAGCACCAAGAAAAGGGTGCCAGTGCGGTGGGTTGTGGCCCGGGTGGCGGCGGCCGCGGCACAGGGGGAGTGGGTTAGAGGGGGAGGCGACCAGGAGCGGCCAAGGCGCGGGGCGGCAGCGGCGGCCGCGGTCCGTACGCAGCCGCAGGCCCCGCACCGGAGCGTGTCGCTCACGGCGCCGTGGCTGGGCTCCAGCTTCGTCGTTGTCGTCGGCGGCGGCGGCGCCGAGGCCGCGGCCTCGAGCAGCGCGCGCACGTACGCGCCGCCGTCGGGCGCGCCGCCGCGCTGCGCGTCCGCCTCGGCCGGCCGGCTGGGCACGAGGAAACGCGTTATGCCCGCCTGCCGCGCCGGCGCGGCGCGGCGCGCCGCGTCGGCGTCGGCGTCGCGCACCGCCCCCGCCGCGACGTCCCCGGGGCCCGCGCTGCCCGCGCGCGGGTCCATGGAGCGAGCACGCACGGATCGTTTGCTAACGGACGCCTGTAAGCAGGGTTTGGCGCCGGGTTGTGAGCTGAAGAGCTGTCGATCTGGACTCGCGGTCTGGCGCAGCGCACACGCCGGGAAAAGGCGCTCCGAGCTCCCCAGGTGGCGGTCGGAAAGCGCCCGACACGGCCTCGGGTTGCTGGCTTTGTATTTGGGCAATTGAGGAGCCAGCCCCTCAAGCCACCTCAAGCACCGCTTTTCCCGCGTTGCAGGAGTCGCATCGGGGTCGTGTTTGCACCCATTTTTGGTCCCCGCTGCAGTTGCGCCTGCCAAAGGCGGTGATCACCGGGCTGGCACAGTCTGCGCCTAGCGCGGCCCAGGGGTCCCGTACGGCGCCGCGGGATCGCTCCAGTCCGGCGAGGGGCAGGATCTGAACCATCCGGATCCCCGCTGCCGGCCTGAAGCGCACCCAGCAGCCGCGAAGCAGCGCCCGCGCCCGAGTGCGCGCGCACGCGCACCGCCGCCGCCAGCTGCCGCCGGAGCAGCGGGCGCAGGCGCCGCGGCGCTCCAGCAATGGCGCTCCGCCACGCCGGCCGCAGCGCGTCGGCGCTGCTGCTCGCCGCGCAGCAGCGCGGCGCGGCGGCGCCGGGCCTGGGCGCCTGCGGCCTTGGCCTGGGTGCCTCCGGCCTCGGCCTCTCCGCGCCCCCGGCCGGCCTCGCCGGCCTCGCCCTGCACGCGGCCTCGCTGCACACGCGCCGCCGCGCGCCGCAGCAGCACCGCCTGCTCGCCTTCCCGCCGCCGTCGGGGATCTTCCCGTTTGGCGCGCCGCAGGCGCAGGCGCCCTGGGCCACAGCGCTGCGGGCGCTGCAGGCGCCGAGCGAGCGCAAGGAGGACGCAAAGGCGCTGCCCGACGCGCAGGAGTGCGACGAGGCGATTGAGAAGTACCGGGAGGTGGGGGGTTCGATCCCCGGCGGGCGCGGGGCTTTTTTTTGAGGGGGGGGGGGACGCCCTGCAGTTGCGCCGGCAAGCGGCGGGGCATTGCAAACCGCAGGGCACGCTCGGCGTCCAAACAAGCAGCACGCTCGCCCACCCCTCGCACAAACACCGCACGCTCGCCCACCCTTCGCACAAACACCACGCCTGTTCGCAGGTCCGCGGCTCCCGCCGCCCCCCGTCGAGCTACCGCACCGCCGGCCAGCGCGCCAAGGACGCCCTGTCAGCGGTGGTCAACGCCCTCATCCTGGCGCTGAGGTGGACGCTGGCGCTGCCCGGCAAGCTGTGGGCGCTGCGGCTCAAGACGCGGGAGGAGTGGGCGGCGGACTGGGCAAAGGCAAAGAAGACGATCAAGCACGAGGCACACCACTACTGGGTGGGTGTGGCGGGGGCGGCTGCGTGTTTGTCATTCGACTCATTTCATCATTTTTCGGGCCGTTTGTGTGTTGGGGTTTCAGCGGCAGAGTCGGCACTGGTGTTGTCGGCACTGGTGTTGAGTCGGCACACGCCAGCAAAGAGCGACCGAAAGCTTTACCCCCACCCCACCCCCAACAAAACGCCGCGCCAGGTCGGCTCCAAGCTGCTGGCCACGGAGGTCCGCATCGCCTCGGGGCTGGCGCTCAAAGCGATGCGCGGCAACACGCTCACGCGGTGCGCGGGCGGGGGGGGGGCGCTTTCAGCGGGGGCGCGCGCGCGCGGCCGTGTTGCCGCGGCGTGCCACGCCGCGCGCCTCGCGGCGTGCTCGCGAGGCAAAGACCAACACCTCCGCCCTCCCCCTAAACACTCCGAAACGCTCCAAAACCCCCCAAAACCTCAAAAATCGCAGGCGCGAGCGCCGCCAGCTGACGCGCACCACCGCCGACCTGTTCCGCCTGGTGCCCATGATCATAATCCTGGTGGGGGTTTGTTGATGCTTTTTGCGATGTTTTGCTCGCAGCTTTTTTGGTTCTGTTTGGCCTTTTTTGGAGCCGCCTTGTGGCGCATTCAAACCGAAAAGCACACTTCAAAACTAAACCGCAACTTGAACCGCACACCAAACCAAACCCAAACCGAAAACTGGTCGCGCAAACCACCCCACCTCAAACAAACCGCAGGTCATCCCCTTTATGGAGCTGGCCCTCCCCCTGATCCTCAAGATCTTCCCCAACATGCTGCCCTCCACCTTCGAGGACAAGATGAAGAAGGAGGAGGAGGTGAAGAGGCGGCTGGTGGCAAAGCTGGAGGTGGCCAGCTTCCTGCAGGTGCGGGGTGGTTCACGGCATTTGAGTTTTGAATTTTGACCGGTCCTGCACAACGGTCGCTGAAGCACGGACGGTGGCCGCAGATCCACGCGGTTTGAGCCGCCGTTTGGGTGGTTTTTGGCGGTGTTGGCGGCGCGCCAGCGCACTTACACCAAGCACCCGCAGCCCCAAATGATCCGCCCCCCCTCCAACAAGCCGAAAACCCCTCCTTCCCAACACCGCACCGAATAACAACCCCCCCCAGGACACCATGTCTGAGATGGCGCGGGAGATCAAGAACAAGCGCACGGGGGAGGTCAGCGCCAGCGCGGACGAGCTGTTCCGCTTCATCAACAAGGTTTGCCCCTTTGCCCCTTTGACCCTTTGACCCTTTCGTTTCGGTGTTTTTTCCGCTGGAGCTGCGCCGCGTGGTTTTCTTCTCTGGTTTCCAGGTTTTTCTGGTTTGAACCCGGTCTCTGGCGTTTCTAGGTTGAAGCTGGTCGCCGGTCGCTTTGTCTTTGACTTGGGTTGCCGCCGCAGCCAAAGCGCTAGGTGCTGTTTCCGATTCATCGACACGGTTTTGCTCCTTTGACCTGTCGTTACGGTGTGTTGTTTACGCCGGTGCTGTTTCCTTCCCGTTTTCCGGCCTCCCTCTGCATGCCCTGAGGATGGTGCGGAGACCTGCAGGGCGTGTGGAATGGGGCCCAAAGACGGCCGACGCCTCTCTGAAACCCCACGCATTAAAAGCCCCCCTCTTGCAAACCCCCCTCCTTAAGAACCCCACCCCAAACCCCCAAACCCCAACCCTCCAGAATCCCCAAATCCCCAAACCCCCAAACTCCCCCAACCCCCCAAACCCCAACCCTTCAAACCCCTAAGCCTCCCCAAAACCCCAACCCCAAAACCCCAGGTCCGCGCGGGCGCGCCCGTTGACGCGGGCGAGCTGGTGAAATTTGCGCGGCTCTTCAACGACGAGCTCACCCTCGACAGGCTGGACAGGTCGGCGGCGTTGACTTTTGCCTTTGCTTTGGTTTTGCGTTTCTGACCGAGGGCGAGGAGGCGCCGGTGCTTTTAGTGCAGGTCATTGCCGCCTGCTTAAAAATATCAGCGCTTGGGCATAGGAGCAAGTGCCGAACACACAAGGACCTAAGCCGGCAACCCGGAAACCTCCACAAGCCTCAAACACGCAGCCTCAAACGCAACCCCCAAACCCGCTTCACAGGGTGCAGCTGGTGTCGATGTGCCAGCTGCTGTCCATCCCCCCCTTTGGCACCGACGGCTTCCTGCGCAACCGCCTGCGCTCCCACCTCGAGAAGATCAAGCAGGTGCTTTCGCTTTGTTTCGCTTTGTTTCGCTTTGTTTTGTTTTGTTTTGTTCTTGTTTTGTCACAGTTTTGGCTGGGTTTGTTTGCTCCAACACTCTTCGATGAGGGCACTTGTGCACAACTTGCCACCTGCAGTGGACAGATCACGCGCCGGCTCCGGCGTCGCAGGCCTGCCTGAAAGGAACCATGCCCCGGAGGCCGCCTTGACACGCTCCACCCCCTCCCCCCCCAAACAAACCCCCAACAGGACGACCGGCTGATCCAGGCTGAGGGGCTGGACTCGCTGAACGCCGACGAGCTGCGCTCCGCATCCAGGGTGGGGCGTCTGGCGCCGCGGTTGTTGACGCATTCGGTTTTTGTGTCTGGTTGCATGCCGCACAATTGGGGGGGGGCATGTGTGGCTCTGTGCGGACAGGCCTGCCGAAAAGCCGCAACAAGCCCCGGCATAAAACCACCCCCTAAACTCCCCAATAACCCCCCACAAACAACCGCCAGGCGCGCGGCATGAAGGCCGTCTTCGGAGAGCGCGCCGTGCCCTACATGCGCAACCAGATGCGCGGCTGGCTGGACCTCAGCCAGCAGGGGCTGCCCTCCAGCCTGCTGCTGCTGAGCCGCGCGCTGGTGGGGAGGGGCGGAGCTTGGGGGGGACCGTCCCTTTTGGGGGCCTTGTGGGGAGCGTTTCGGGAAGCGTTTTGGGGGCCTTTTGGGGGTCTTTGTGGAGTGTTTTTGGGGGCCTTTGAAGGGCAGGCAAATCCAATCCCCGCAATCAGCAAATCCAACCCCCGCACTCGCAATTGCACCTGCCCCCGAAAAACCAAGGTGCTCATTCCCTGCCCCGTTGTTTCGGAAGATGCGGGCCTCGCTGGCGTGCGTGACACGCTCTCACCTCACCCCCAATCCAATGCCCGCACTCACAACTGCGCGCCCCCCCCCACCCACACCCACAACCAAAGGTGCTCACCCCCCGACCAGTGGTGTCGGAGGACGCCGGCCTGGCCGGCGTGCGCGACACGCTGCTCACGCTGCCGGAGGAGGTCATCAAAGACGTGGGGCTGGAGGTCGGCGCGGGCGCGGAGGGAGGTGCGGCCGCTTTTCGCCGTCTGCTTCGGGCGGGTGGTTGGCTGGGGGGCTTTTCGGGGCTTTTCGTCGCTTCGTTTTCTTCTCCTGTTTGAAACAACCCAACCCCCCGACCTCCATCTCGTGCACCCGCGCGCAAACGTGCACCCCAAAACGCCAAACGCCCCCGCCCGAAAATGACACCCCCCGCCCCCGCCCCCAGGCGCCGCGGAGCTGCAGCAGCGCCTGGAGCTGATCCGGAAGGAGCAGGCCATGATTCAGCAGGAGGCGGCAGCTGCCAAGGAGCTCGAGGAAAAGTCAAAGGCGGAGGCAAAGGCAAAGGCGGACGCGGGGGCGGAGGCGAAGCAGAAGGAGGCCGCCGCCGCCGCGGGCGCGGCGGCGGCGGCGGCGGCGGCGGCGGCGGCGGCGCCGGCGGAGGGGGAGCTGAGGGACCCGTCGGCCGAGGCGGCGGCCGCGGCGGCGGCGGCCGAGGCGGCGGCGCGCGGCGACGAGGCGGCGCGCAACGCGGCGGCGGTCGCGGCGGCGACGGTGCGCGCGGGGGGGGGGGGGGGGGGGGGGGGGGGGGGGGGGGGGGGGGGGGGGGGGGGGCTGAGGGGCGCGGGGCGCGGGGCGCGGGGTTTTGGGGGTTTCTATTGCAGTGCCTCGTGCCATTGGATCCAGCGCCGCATTGAAACCGGCAAAGGCCCGCCTTTGCTTTCGCCGCCGACCTCCCCCAAACCAGCACAAAACCCTCCTCAGACCCCCAAACCCCCCACACCCCAAACCCCCAAACCCCCCACACCCCAACACCCCAAACCCCCCAAACCCCCCACACCCCAAACCCCCCAAAACCCCCAACCCCCAAACCCCAGGCGGTCATCCGCGAGGCGGCCGCAGGCGCGGTGAAGGACGCGATGGGGCGCGAGGCGGAGGAGGCGCTCAAGGCGGGTGGCTTTTTGTGCTTGCTGTTTCTGTTCGTGCTTGTGTTTTGCGGGCTTGCGGGGTCGCACCAGGGCGCAGGATAGCTGAGGGTGGGGTGGCGCCGCCTTGCTTTCGAGGGCTGCTTCCATTTGCAGACACAACCCCCTGCGCGCCGTCCGCTGCTGTTTTTGCTTCCGGGAACCAGGTGCCTCAAGCAAAAACACCAGCCTGGGAAAACGGACAGAGGAGCAGGTTGCGCGGTCGGCAGCCGGCTAAACAGCAACCCCCCCCCCCCAAAAAAAAAAAACAGAACACAACCCCCCCCCAAAAAACAAAACAAAACAAAAACAGGAGGCTGCGGACAAGGGCGTGAGCGAGGAGGAGCGCGCCGCGCGCGCCGCGGCCGCCAAGGAGGCGCGCATGCGGGACATCATCTCCGCGCTGACGGTGCTGGCCTCCAGTTCGGGTGCGCGCGCGGCCTCTTTTTGGTTGACTGTTTTGTTAGCTGCTGAGGCTTGAGGGCGGTCTGCGCTTTGCAGGCAGGCTGGCAGCACAACCTGGCGATCCCGTTCCGTCTGCCGCCCCCACGGCAATCCCTTCCCACCGACACAACGCGCTCAATCCCTTCCCACCGGCACAATCCGCACATTCTCATTACGCCACGCCACCGCCAGGCGTGGCCACCGAGCGCGCGGCGTTCATGCAGCTGGTCAAGAGGGAGGTCAACCGGCTGCAGGTGTGGGTTGCAAGGATCCTTAGCAGGGCCTGCGCCTGCGCAGGAGGTTTCTTTTGGTCTCTGCACCGGCTCCCGCCCACCCAGCGGCCCGCAACGCACCCCCCCCCCAAATGCGAAACCCCCTGAACGCCGACCCACCCGCCCCAACAAACACCCGCCGCAACCCTCCTCCCCCCAAAACAGGACACCCTCGGCCCCCAAAACGAGTCCCACCTGGTCTTCACTTCGGGGGGGCTGCAGGCGATGCGGCCGGAGGACGAGCCGGCGCCTGCGGACATACCGGAGCTGCGCGCGCCGCTGGTGGGGGGCGTTTGTTTTTGTGGCGCGCGGCCTCACCCTGAGGTACCCCCTGTAGCCTGCCCTGCCTCACCCTCGACGAGCTCTAGCAGTTCACCGCTCCAAACCCCCAACCCCCTGAAACTGGCCACGCCAACCTCTGAAACACACCACACGCAAAATCACCTCAAATCCCCCCCGAACGCCCCGCAAACTCTCCAAAACATCCCGAATACCACCCCCCAAACCCCCCAAATCCCCCCCAAAACACCTCCCCCCCAAAACAGGCCCTGGAGGAGCGCGTGGGCGGCATCCTGATGCGCCTCGAGGCGGAGCTGGACGACGCCGAAAAAACCATCGGGGAGAAGCTGCACGTGATCGACCTGGACGGGGACGGCCTCATCTCGCGGGGGGAGCTGCAGGAGGCGGGTCTTGGGGTTTTGGGGTTGGTTGGGGGGGTCTTTCTCCGCGTGTTGTGTTTTGAAAAAACCATCGGGGAGAAGCTGCACGTGATCGACCTGGACGGGGACGGCCTCATCTCGCGGGGGGAGCTGGCAGGAGGCGGGTCTTGGGGTTTTGGGGATTTTGGGGTTAGGAGTTGGGTTGGGGTTGGGGTCGGCATGATTGGTCAATTG
Source organism: Raphidocelis subcapitata (assembly GCA_003203535.1). Taxonomy (NCBI): domain Eukaryota; kingdom Viridiplantae; phylum Chlorophyta; class Chlorophyceae; order Sphaeropleales; family Selenastraceae; genus Raphidocelis; species Raphidocelis subcapitata. The sequence goes on from BDRX01000010.1 coordinate 74,351, forward strand.
GGGCGGCGGGTCTTGCCCCTGAATGTCTGAATTACCCAAAGTCCCCCCGAATCACTTCATTACTAACCCCCTGAATCACTTAATCCCACCAACCCCCAGGCCCTGCGGTTCCTCAAGGCCAATTTGGACGAGGAGGAGCTCATGCTGCTGCTGGACAGGTGGGGGGGAGGGGGCCATTATGTAATGCATGGCGCGTTTGCGGGGGGGGGGGGAGGGCCGTTGCATGGCGCGCATGCGTGCGTGGGGGGGGGGTTGCGCCATGCGCGCTTGTCTCGCATGCAGAGGGGGCCATGCGCGCATGCCACCGGTGCACCGGTGCTGCCGCCCCCCGAAACGGCTGGCACCCTCATCATGCGCGCGCGCGCGCGCCAGTATCTAATCCCTTTTGCCCCGACGCATCCCAACGTGCATCCCCAACCAGGCTCAACATCCGGGCCGAGGGCGGCGGCGACCAGCCGCTGATCTCGGTCAACGAGCTGGTCAAACTCGCAGAGGCGGCGGCCGGCGACGGCGGCGGCGGCGGCGGCGGCGGTGCGGCGGCGCCGAAGCAGCAGCAGGAGCAGCAGCCGGCGGAGGTCGTGAAGATCCACACCCGGTGACGCGGCGGGTGACGCGGCGTAGCCGATTGCGCACAAAGACTCTGCTGTGTGTCTGCCCTCTTCTCTCGAGCCACGGCCTGCGCGGCCCCGCCGGCGGGCGGGCGGCGCGCCGCGAATAAAGCGGCCGGCGCTTCGGCGGTGCGGGCAGCCCGTGATGACTGTAAACGACCGCACGGCAGGCGGGCACGGTGCGGCGGGGAACTGCGGCCGGGGGAGCACACCAGGGGCGACGGCGCCCCCACTCACCAGCGCTGCAACGGCTGCACACGCGCAGTCGGGTTTACTCCGGTTACTTCTGCACACTGGTTGTTGCAGAGCACTACCGCACGGGAAACCGCGGATCCCAGCGGTCCACACGGCCGCAACGCCCGGCAGCGGCAGAACCCGCGCCCCGCGGCCTCTCGCCAACGCCCTCAGCTGCCGCGTTGCAGCCTTTGGCGCGTGTGCATCCGACCCATTTGTTGGCGGCCCGATCCAGGTTGGGGGCTCAGCAGCAAGGCAGGTGCGGCGCAGCGGCTTTGCGCGAAGCGGCGAACGAGCGCCGGTGCCCGCATCCGCACTTTGCCGCGCTGCGCCTGCCCCCTGCGCCTGTGCCGCATACCGTAACCCATGAGCCTGCTAACTGCGCGCCAGCCATTGCGCCAGCAGCACCTTCAACTTGCCAACCCGCAACGCCCCATCCCGCCCCTGCAGCCATGGAGGTGCAGCCCATCACGCTGGCGCTCGACGCGCTGGCCGACGCGGCACGCCGACCTGGGACGCCACCCGAGACGTTGCGGCTTCAGTTTCCATTCGAGTCGCCACTGGGGAGCTGCGGCGTTAGGATCAAATCCGAGGATCCAATCAAAGGCGGCGCCGACCGCTGGCTGGGCGGCTATCTGTACTGGAGCGGCGCCAAAGACGCTGCGCCGGCGGATCCATATTTCGCGTTCGAGCTGGCCGCTGTGAAGGAGGACGGCTCCAGGGAGCTGCTGGGCTGTTCGGGAGACCATGTGGGCAACTGCTGGCAGAGGGGCGTAGGGCGGGGCATCTTCGACCTCTGCAGATGGTCGCAGCTGCAGCGGGCCGTGCTGGACGGCGGCAGGCTGCGGATGGCCGTCGTCGTGCTGCCCCATGGTGATGCAGCAGCCACCCTCGACACGGCGCTGCGCATCCACAACCCCCTCGGCGCCACCCTCACCGCCATTGGACCCATGCTGGACGGCCGCCACACTGATGTGGCCATCACCGCTGGCGGCCGAACCTTCCGCGCCCACCGCGTCGTGCTGGCCGCCGCCAGCCCTGCTTTTGACAGCATGCTGGACGGCGCCATGCGCGAGGCGCGCGAGGCGGCGGTGGAGCTGGTGGATGCGGATGCGGGCGCCGTGGAGCTGCTGCTGCGGCACGTGTACGGCTGCGCCATCGAGGTGCCCGTGTCCCTGGCGCTGCAGCTGTACGCCCTCGCGGATCAGTACCAGCTGGCAGGGGAGCTGCAGCAGCAGCTGCGTCTGTGGCTGATGGCTCTTCAACTGGCGCCCGAGGCGCTGTGTGAGCTGGCGCCTGCGGCGCTCACGCTGTGCCCTGGGGTCTGGGAGCGCAGCTGGTGCTCCCAGGCACGCAAGGCGCTGGCGCAGCTTTCGCAGCTGCCGGCCTTTCTGCGCTGGCCATCAGACGCTGTGGTGGCGGTGATGAAGCGCGCTGCTCCGCTGGGCGCATTCAGCGCGGCGGTGGCTTGGATGCAGGGGCAGCCGCAGCCAGCCGAGCAGCGGCAGGTTTGGGCGCGGCTGCTGGACGCCGTGCGCTGGGCCAGCGCCAGCAGCAGCGACCTGCGGGCCATGCTACGGCATGCTGGCGCTGCTGAGGTGCCAGGCCTGCAGGAGCGTGTTATGGAGGCTGCTCTGTGTTTGAGCGAGGGCCTCGAAAAGAAGGCATCCGAGGCCACAGGCAAGCTCCAGCCGCTACAGGCGCAGCAGCAGGCGCAGCAGCAGGCGCAGCAGCAGGCGCAGCAGCAGGCGCAGCAGCAGCAGCAGGCGCAGCAGCAGGCGCAGCAGCAGCAGCAGCAGCAGCAGCAGCAGCAGCAGCAGCAGCAGCAGCAGCAGCAGCAGCAGCAGGAGCTTCCGCCGGAGGAGCGGCAGCTGCGAGGGCGGGCGGTGAGGCAGCGCAGGCAATGAAGCTGCCTCGGGTTGATGCGGGCGCTTTTACGCCGCGCCAGCCCTGCACCTGTTGTGCTGCCCAATGCAGAGCACCTTGCCATGATCACGCCTGTGCAAGCTGCTGCGATCGTGTGACGCGCTTTCCCTTGGCAAGGCAGGCGTCCACGCTTTTTGGTGGTTGGATCGGGCTTGCTTGCCATGCAGTGCATGCGGTTGTGGGATGTAACCCCTACACACACAAGGTTTGCACTCTGAAGCACAGAATTGGCATGAATCGCCGGAGCTGCTGGGCAGTAAACTGATGAGAGCAGCAGCAGCAGGGGCGCCGGTTGCCGGCAGTCAAAACTTACTTACTGCAATGTCCCAACTGCCCGCAACGCATCAGTTGGAGGCGTGCGCATTATTCTTGCTCTGGTCATCTGGGGAGGTGCGTCGCGGCCTCTCTTGCGTTGCTTGCGTGTAAACGCGCACCTCACCTGTTTCCACGGTGCAAAAGACACATACTTCTTGCAGAACACGGGAAGCGCCACGTTACACGGCCGCACAGCCCGCCACAGCCCGCCACAGCGCAGGACCAGCGGAGGACTGGCCGCCAAGATCGACTGCCATGCAGCTGCCAGGGCCCAACGGTCCGGCTGCGGCTGCGGTCGCGCACAGGACCGTGCTGCTGGGCGGCGCAAATGCAGCGCGCGGGTTGCGGCTGGCGCGCGTACCGCTTTTGGACAGTTGGCGGCGCGGCGGCCGGCGGGGTCAGCAGGTGCGGCGACGGCACCGGGGCGACACCCGCGCCGCCACCTCCCAAAGCCCCGTGCTGAGCCAGATCGCGAGAAAACTTCTCCGTGAAGCACCACCAGCCACCAACATGCAGCGCCAGGGGCAGCTCCGCTCGCCGCGGGCGAGCCAGCCGCTGTCGCCCGAGTCCAGCGATGGCGGGGCCATGGGCAACTGGCGCGGTCTGAAGGGCGCGCTGCACCACGTCCTCTGGCGTCAGGGCAGCCTGGTGCCGGACCTGCCGCAGGTGGGCGGCTGGCGATGGCGGCGGCGCGGCGGGCAATGGCATGCGCCACGTCGGCGGGCATCCGCTCGGGCGCGTGCGCGGGCCGCGCCCGCCCCGCTGTGCACCATGCGCGCGCGCAGCGCCTCAGATCTGCGCACGCCGCAGCCCGCGCGGGCCGCATGCGGCGCGTGCTGCGTGTGGCGCCGCCGCATGCAGCGCGGCCGGCCTCCATGCGCGGCCGCCGCCCCCCCAACCCTCACCCCAAAAGGTGGCGCGCGAGTGGAGCGCCGAGTCCAGCAAGGTGCTCTACAACACCCACGGCTGGGGGGCGCCCTACTTTTCAATCAACGAGGAGGGGCACTTGACGGTCTCCCCCAGCGGTGGGCGTCAGGCAGCTTTGGGCCCGGCAAGATCCGCATGGCCTGAGCGGCGCGGCGCATGCAACACGGGGGCATGCGCACCAGCGGCCGCAAGCCGAAGCCTGGCAAACGCCGGCGAACGGAACGGGCGGCCGCCGTCGGCGTGCAGCAAACAAGCCCGGCGCGCCGCCAACCAAAACAACTCGAAAATCGAAAACCCAACCCAAACCAGGCGACGAGCGCGAGGTGGACGTGTTCAAGCTGGTGCAGGCGCTGCACGAGCGCGGGCTGCGCACGCCCGTGCTGCTGCGGTTCCTGGACATCGTGGGGGACCGCATCCGCCACCTCAACCAGGCGTTCCACACCGCCATCGAGCGCTTCGAGTACAAGGCGCGCCGCCGAGCGCCCCGGCCGCCTGCTTTTTTTGGGGGGGGGGGAAGGGCTGTCCGCCTGTCAGACGGCACGCAGCTGCCTGCGCCGCGCCGCGGAGCGGGGCGGGAGGCGGCGCTGCCGCGGCCGCCCTCACTGCCGCCTTCCCCCGCTCCCCCGCAACTGCCCCCGGCCCCCCAGGGTGCCTACCGCGGCGTGTTCCCCGTCAAGTGCAACCACGACAAGGACCTCATCCGCTCCATCATCAAGCACGGGGAGAAGTACGGCTTTGGTCTGGAGGTGGGGCTTGAGGGGGGATTTGGGGCTGAAGGAGGGAGCTCTGGCCTTGCTGTGCTCGTTTGGAAACGCGTGTTTGAGCCTCTGCGATGGTTTGCAAGTCATGTCTACACAAACCCCAACCCGCCCAAAAGACCCAACTTGCACACAACCCCCAATCTGCCAAACCCCCAACCCGCCAACCAACCCCCGCCCCGCCAGGCCGGCTCCAAGGCCGAGCTGGCCATGGTGATGTCTGTGCTGGCGCCCCACCCCGGCTCCATCCTGGTCTGCAACGGCATCAAGGACGCCGAGTACATGGAGCTGGTGGGCTGTTAAAGGGGTTGGGTTTCTGCGTGCGTGGAGCTGCGTGCATGAAGAGTTGACCTGGAGGGGGGCTGGTGGGCCGTTGAAGGGGTTGGGACGGGCAGTGGGGCTGTGCGCGTGTTGAAGTGGAGGGGGGGCTGGTGGGCTGTTGAGGGTCCCAACCCCCCTGCGCTTTTGACAAGCACCCGGCCTCATGCAAATGCAAAACCGCAGGTCCTGCACTGCAGGGAGCTGGGCATCAACGCCTTTGTGGTGCTGGAGCAGTACGGGTGGGCGGGGGTGGGGAGGAGTTGGGCGCACCCAAACAACGCAGGGTCGCTATTGATGCTGACCCACAAAATCCAGGGCATGGATGCATTCCTCCCTGGATGCATGCTTGCATGCGGAGATGCAAGGTTTGGCGTGTGTCTGCTTTGAGGCAAAACAGAAAGATCGGCCTACCCAAACCCTGCATGTTTGCACGCCTGCAAGGCTGCCAGCCAAGCCAAACCCTCCACCGCCCCAACGCAGCGAGCTGGCCACGCTGCTGGCCGTTTCCGAGCGCCTCGGCGTGCGCCCCGCCATTGGGCTGCGCGCCAAGCTGACCACGCAGCACAAGGGCCACTGGGGCTCAACCTCTGGTGGGCGGTTTCTCCTTTCGGGGTTGTTTTGGGCTCGTGGGACGCCCCCTATTAAAACCGCTTCACGCAGGCGCCCCGCCCCGCCTCACCTATCCCGGTGGCTGTTTGAAACCTAAGAAAGGCGCGTCAACTGAAAAAAACGCCTCAAAACCGCCAGGCGACAAGGCCAAGTTTGGCCTGCGCGCGCGCGAGGTCGTGGCCGTCGTCAACCAGCTGGCCGACGCCGACATGCTGGACTGCCTGCAGCTGCTGCACTTCCACTCGGGGTCCCAGATCACCTCGATCCGCGAGGTCAAGGAGGTGATGCGGGAGTCCACCTACCTCTACGCGGAGCTGGTCAAGGTGGGGCCCTTTCCTTGCCAGCGCTTAATTGTTGCCACCATTCAAAGCTGCTTTTGGCCGGGCCCCCTGTTCCCAGCTCTGGGCCTTTGGCTGGGACCGCCCTTGACCTGTTGTACCTGGGAACCCCTCGCCCATCCAACCGAACCCGCCAACCCCCCAAACCCCCAAATTCCTAACACTCTGTCCCCTCAAACCCTCTAAAATTCTCAAACCCCCAGATGGGCGCTGGAATGAAGTACCTCGACGTCGGCGGCGGCCTGGGTGGGTGGCGCTCGCGTTTCTGTATGGTTTTGGGGGGCACCCGATGCAAGCGCCTCGGGCGGGTTTGTTCAGACGGAGGTTCAGGCGGTCGCTCTGCTCAAAAGCCGCTGGCACCCAAACCTCTGCACTCAAAACCCCAAACCCTCCGCACCCCGCATCTCAAATCACCTACCCCTCCCAGCCGTGGACTACGACGGCTCCTTCACCGACACGCCCGCCTCGATGAGCTACACCATCCAAAACTACGCAAACGACGTGGTGTCCGCGACGCAGGTTCGAACCTCGGCGGCGGCGGCGGCGGCGGCGACGGGTGTTTTCCTTTTTCCGCTGTTTCTTTGCCGGCTGCCGCGGCCTGCTTCCGCAACTTGAGCACCCGTTTCTGCATCGCTCACGCAGCACCGCTCACGCGGCAAAGCTCCAAATAACCCCCCCCCCGCCCGGCCCCCAAAAACCTCCGAGCAGGAGGTTTGCATCCAGCGCGGCATCGAGCCGCCCACCATCATCAGCGAGAGCGGCCGCGCGCTGGCGTCGGCGCACACCGTGCTGGTCTTCGACGTCATGTCCAAGTAAGGGGGGAGGGGGGTTGGATTGCTTAGGGGGGGGTTGGGGGGGCGGCCAGGATTGCTTTGGGCGTTGCAAGGGGGCCGAGTCGCCTCCTACCCAAGCCCAACCCAACACACGCGCAAGCACATGCACACAAACACAAACACAAACACACGCGCCAAGCGCCAAGCGCCAAAACACCAAACCCCAAAACGCCAACCCCGCCCCAGGCCCCACGGCATCCGCGAGACCGAGAAGCGCGAGGAGGAGGCGGAGCTCATGGAGCGCGTCGCCTCCGCCAACCTCGACGACACCGCCGCCTCGGCCGCCGTGCGGGCGGCGGCGCGGCCGCCGACGCTGACGCGGGCGTGGGGGCGGGCGGCCAAGGACGGGAAGGGGGCGTTCCTGATGTCGACGTTCAAGGAGGTGTTCGACAGCATCAAGCCCGGTGGGTGGGGGCGGGTTCAGTCGTTTGCACATGGCAGCCGTCCAGCCCTGTGGGTGGGGGCGCTTTCGCTTGCGCACTGCAAATGAGCACGCCAAATGCGGCAGCTTTTGTGCAAAAATGGGACACCCGAATGCGCGCGCCAAACACGCACGCACAACACACACAAAATGCACACGCTCAAAGTACGCCCACAGCCCGCAATGCACCCTAAACCCTAAAACTCTGCGCAAAACCCTGCGCAAAACCCTGCCCAAAACCCCTGCGCAAAACCACCGCGCCAAAAACCCCGCAGACGACTCGTCCCTGCGCGAGGCCTTCACCGACGCGACCTACTTCAAGGACGAGGCGCTGAGGGCCTTCAAGCTGGGGGTGCTGGGGCTGGAGGAGCGCGCGGCGGTGGGTGTCGGCGCGCGGGGGGGGGGGGCTTCCGTGTTTTGGGAGGGGGCGGTTGGTTGCAGAGGGGAGGGCGGTTTTTGGCCGGTTCCTCGCGAGCCGGGCCAGCGACCGGCGCCAAAGCGCGGCGCCCCACCGTCGCCGCCGCCGGCCCCGCCCGGCCTGCTGCGGCCCAGCTTCGTTTGCCCGAAGAACCAGCGAGCGCCGAAACATTCCCGCCCGCCCCCGCTGCCCGCCGCCGCCCTGAACCAATCTGCCCAGATCGAGACGATGCACGACGCCACCTGCGAGCGCATCCGCGCCGTCGCCGAGGCGCACAACCTGCCGCTGCCCGACGCGCTGCGGCCGACGTCCATCCCGGGGCCCAAGCAGCTTTACCACGTCAACATGTCGGGTGGGCGTTTTTTTTTTGGGGGGGGGGGGGGGGGGAGAGCTGTACTCGGCCTTGCTGTGCGGCTTTAGTCGGGCCAGGCTGGCGGCTTTCCCCCTGTTCTGCCTGTTCTGTTTGACACCTCCCCCAAACGTGCCCGTCCCATCCTTTTCTCAAACACCCATCCCCCCCCTTCTCGCAGTGTTCCGCTCCTCCGTCGACGTTTGGGGCATCTCCCAGCTCTTCCCGCTCATGCCCATCCACAGGCGAGCCGGGGCCGGGGCGCGGCTGAGCGTTTTTGCATCTGCTGCTTTTTTGCATCCGCTGCCCTGAAACGTGTGTCAGCCGCGCCAGCGGCGGCAGCAAACCGCCCACTCTGCCTCACCACGCCCCTGCTTTTCGTGCCATTTCCGCAACTGCCGAAACTGCCGAAACCGCCGAAACCCTCCAAAACCGCCGAAACTGCCGAAACCGCCGACCCCCCCCCAGGCTTGAGGAGGAGCCCACCATAATGGCAACGCTGGCGGACCTCACCTGCGACAGCGACGGCAAGGTGGACCGCTTCATTAACCCCGCGGTGAGTCGCAACCTGCCGAGGCTTTGAGTCTTACACCAGTCACACCACAAAGGGCTATGCTCCTCTGCCCAACAACAACGCAACACCACCCCCTCAACCCGCCCACCAACCCCCCTCCCCCAACTCAAACCCTCAAGGGCAAAAGCCCCCTCCCCGCCCTCCCCCCAACCCCGCAACGCCATTCCTCAACCTGCCCACCACCCCTCACCCCTCCCCCAAACCAACCCCCAAAGGGGGCCGACCCCCTTTCATCGTGGAGCACGTCGTGCGCGGCGAGACCGTGGCCGAGGTCCTCTCCCGCGCGCACCACCACCAGCCGGACATGGTGAAGGCGGTGCGGCGCGCGGCGGACGCCGCCGTGGCCGCCGGCGGGCTCGGGGCGGACGCGGCGGCGAGGCTTCTGGAGACGTACTCCAAGCGGCTGACGGGGTACACGTGAGTGGGACTGTTTTTTTTTTTGGGGGGGGGGCGCTGCGCGGCGCGGCGCGGCGCGGCGCGGCGCGGCGCGGCGCGGCGCGGCGCGGCGCGGCGCTTCTGCTTGCCTTGCTGCTGAGGGGCCGGCCCGCTCGCGGGGGCGCTTTTGTCGGGGCGACCGTTTGGTTGAGCCAAGAGGCCGAAGGCGGAGCCTGGGGTTTGGGTCATAACCCTAAACCCCGCGCGCTCACTCTCGCTTCTTGCACCCCTCCCAGGTACATGGAGGCCCGGGGGTCCTTCTAATTGGTCCTACTCATGGCGCTGCTTATGGCGCCCTGATGGCGCCTGCCATTCGCAAACCGCCGCGGCGCCTCAAAAAAGCCCCCTCGGGAGGCGCGGCGCCGCGCTGGCGGCGCCCGGACCGGCCACAACGGCGGAAAAGCCGGCCAATGACGCGCTGCGGCGCGCGGGGCTGGGGCCTGGGGGGGACGCCCGCTGCCCTCCCCCCACCCCCGCCTGCACGCAGACGCGCGCGCCCTGCTCTCAGAGAGCCGATATGCGGGGCGGATAAACAAAACCGCCCGCCCCCTCGGCCCGGCGATCCCCTCTCCCCTGCGGCGCCGCCGCTCGTTTATTGCTGAGCCCTGCCCAGCCCTGCCCGTTGCGTTCTGCCCCCACCTTTTTTTGCGCGTCCCTTTCCCGCAAAGCAAGGCCTGTTCACGACCACGGCTGGCAAACCCAAAGGCCGAAAGGCCCCCCTTTTTTTCGCCCGCGCCGACGGACGCGGCGCGCCGCAAGCGCGCCTGCCCTCTCGCGCCCGCCTCTCAAGCAACGCACCTGCCCGGCCGCATGCCGCTCCGGGCGCAGCAGCGGCGCCAGCCGCTGCCCCGGCCCAATCGGTAACATGTTGTCATGGTGGTTCAAGGTGACTCAGCCATCACAACCGACCGGTCAGCTGAGGGCGAAACCCCCCAGGCAAGCCTCAAACTCTGCGTTGCCCGATGGGCCGTGAGGGGGCCAGCTCCAGCGCTGCCGGCCAACCCCCCTGGGAGCATGAAACACTCGGGTGACTGAAAGCGGCCGCTGGATTACACAAATGGAAAAAAGGGCGGGGGGGGGGGGGGGGGGGGGGGGGGGGGGGGGGCAAGCACTGGGGTGCCGGGGAAAGAATGGAGGAGGCAACTGCTGCGGGTCGTATGGGCGTTAGGGATTAGGTGAGGGCGGCGTGGGGCGGCGGGCAATGGGGCCGGCCGGCCGGCGGGCCGCCAAGGGGGCGGGGTCCGGTGTCGGGTGTCGGGTGTCGGGTGCCTGGTGTTGCAGGCAGAGCGGATTGCGGTCCGGGCACAGATCCCGAAGCCATGAGAAAAAGGGTGCGCGAAGGCCCGTTGAAAAGGGGTCGTCAGAGTGCGAAAACCGCCGGGCGGCCGTGAGCCGCAGCAGCCCGAGGGGCTCAGACCTCCTTTTCCCCGCCGCCGCCGCCGCCGCCGCCGCCGCCGCCGCCGCCGCCGCCGCCGCCGCCGCCGCCGCCGCCGCCGCCGCCGCCGCCGCCGCCGCCGCCGCCGCCAAGCGCCGCGGCGGCCGCGGCAGGCCGGATTTTGAGCTCCCCGCCGCCGCCGCCCATCGGGATCCCCGCTGCCTCCCCGGCTTCCAGCATCTGCATCTCCATCTGCAGCCGCCGGATCTCGCGAAGGATCTCCCCCTTGCTTCGGTGTGTAACGACCACATCCACCAGCGGCGGCGAGCCGCCACCCTCCTGGTCCCCGCCGTCGCGCCCGCCGCCGCCCAGCGCGCCGCCGACGCCGGCGCCGGCGCCGGCGCCGGCGGCGCGCTCGCCGTTTGGTGCTGCTGCTCCTGCGGCTGCGGACGGCCCTTGCTGCGCGCCGACGCGCGCCTTTATGTCCCGCAGCTTGAGGTGGTTGTACCAAACGACGCCGCTGGGGGGTTGGGGGCGTTGTTTTTTGGGGGGATGGGGGGATTCAGGTTGGTTTGGGGCGTTTGTCATTCAGGGGTTCTAATCGTGAGGGGGTGGTTCGGTTTCTCAAAGGTTGAGCTGGCGTGGGGCGTTTTGGGCTGGAACAGCCCGCCGGAAGGACAGCAGACGCATAATGGAAAAGGCAGCAACAAAGATCCAAAGCCAGCGCCTCACGAGCAGCAGAAGACGTATCCGACCAGGTTGAGCGCCGTGACGGGCGCCCTGAATAGGTAGAAGCTGAAGAATATGAGCAGCCAGTCCTTGATGACGCCAGCAATGTTCATCGTCAGCGCGCTGGTCTTGCCTAGGGGGTGAGGGGGTTAGGGGGGGGGGTCGATGTGAGCGTTCGTCGTTGTGGGTCAAAGGTTGAGGGGTTTGGGCTAAAGTTGTGGGGGGGTTTTGGGTCAAAGGTTGAGGGGTTTGGGGGGTTTGAGGCCGAGGTTTGCGGTGGGCCACAACCAAAGCACGCAGGCCAGATAAACGCAAGGCTATGCCCAGGGTGCTTCTGGACTGTGCCGCGGGGTCCCATGCGCAAGCAGCCCCCCCACCAATGAGCAGGAACACGGCCAGGTTGAGCGCGAAGGCCGCCAGCGCGTTGGACAGCAGCACGACGCCGTTGAAGTGCAGCGCGGGCGCGGCGCGCATGCGGGGCAGCTCGACAAACACTGCGGGGTGGGGGCAGGGGCAGGGGGTTGGGGCGGTGAGGGGGCGGGGCGGTTGGGGGGTGGGTGGGGGTGGGGGTGAAGGTAGGGGTGTGCGCGTCGGCTTGAGAGGGGACCAAACGGTTCCATCAAAGGCGGCTGCCGTTGGCTGCGCGGGGCTGGCAGCCCCTGCCCCCGTTCAGTAGCCAGCAGCGGGGCCCCGCCGCGCGGGCGCTCACGGAACGGCACCGCCAGGCTGACGAGGCAGGCGGGTGAAACGTAGTAAAGCGACTGGACGGGGTTCATGGCCAGGCCGCGGCCGTTCATGAGCACCTGAACCAGAGTCAGACGCATGGCCTGGGGGTAGTGCGGGGTGTTTGGGTTGATTTGGTTCGATTGGGCTCGAAAATTGGTTTGGTTTGGTTTGGCAGCCTCACTGGCACCCGGCAGCTGCAAATATCATCCAGGATAGGATAGGATAGGAAGCGGCCGCACCAGGCTGCAGTTTAAAAAAGCATGCCGCCGGCCGCACCTCGAACCCCAGCGCCGTAAGCTGCTGCACCAGGCCGCGCGGCACGAGGTTGACCTCGCCCACCGCGCAGACCACCACGCCGAACGCGATCAGCGCCATGTTGGCCGCGACGCTGCGCCGGAAGCGCTCCGTGCCCACGAGGCAGCCGCAGCCGTACACGAGGCCTGGCATGAGGCTCTTAGTCATCTGGATGAAGGAGACGCTTAGGTAAAGGTAGGCGCTGTTGGAGAGCCAGAGGCTGCCGGCGTACAGCAGGCCTGGCGTTTGGGGGTTGGGGTTTTTGGGGTGGCGGTGGGCGCGCGCCGAGCCGTGGGGCCAACGGGGGCGGTCGAACTGCGCGGCACCTGCTGCTGCTGCCGCTGCCACAAGCACGCACGCCTCCGTGCATGGAGTCGAATGCACTCCATGCGCCCGCCACCGCGCATGCATGCATCTGCATGTGGGCCGCATGCGCCATGCTCCACGCGCCACGCGCCATGCGCCGCGCGCCATGCGCCATGCCGCTCGCACCTATCGGCATCACCCGCCGCGCGTACTCGCGCGCGCTCATGTTGTGCGACTTGACCAGACCAAGCACCCGCACCAGCACGAACGCGACGGCGGAGCAGAACGCCATGTGCCAGCACGTGAGGGCTATGGGGTAGGGGAAGCCGCTGTACGCGAGGAGCCACTTGTTGAAGAGGATGACCGCGATGGAAATCGACATCCATATCACAACGTAGGTGTACGACCGGACCACCTCGCGCGCCACCGCGCGCGAGGCGTGCTGCTTTTCGCCCATTGCGGCGCGGGTGACGGTGACGGGGGCGGCGCCTGCCGCTGCCACTGCCGCTGCCGCGCGCGGCCCGCGGCGGTGCGGCGCACGGGTGCTGCGCGCCCCTGGACGCGAACGCGATACGGGGATGGGATTCTTCTTCGATCCGTCCGCGCGGGCTGGGGGCGCGAGCGTTCGGGGGGGCTGGGAGAGGGACTACCCGCTATAGCACCGTTGGCAGCGCGGTGGGATGCCCTGAAACGCGGTGATAAATGGTCGAATGCAAGCGCGCCCTATCGAACAAGCAATTGGGACTGGCGCAGCGCGGGAAGGGGCGCCCGCCGACGTGTCCGGCGCTGCTGCTGCCGCTGCTGCTGCAGGCCGGTGACGGTGCCAGCGGACGCCTTGGCAAACCCCAACGGTTGCAGGCCGGATCAAGCCCAGGGCTGGGTTGAGAATGCTCTAGCTTCATTGCTGAAGGCTGTGCTGCGCCTGGGTTAATCAGCCTCAACATGCAGCCGCCCAGTTCAAGTTTTCTGCCCCAGTTCCCAGACCCCGCTCGGCCCGCAATCCTGCTCGAATCACGCAAGGCAGGAACAGAATTTACTGCAAGCCGCAAACGGGGCCATGCCGATAGACAAGCCTGCACAAAACGCAACAGCACAAATTCGCGGCAGCGGCGGCCGGCGGGCCTAGGCCCCCCGCTCCGCCCGCAGGAGGCTCTTCGTCTGCCACGCCCCCCGCCGCAGCCCCCACTCCTGCCGCTCCAACGAAAACACGAACACCGCCGGCGCCTCGCCGCCGCCGCGCGGCGTCACGGCCACCTCGAACGACACATGGCCCGGGCCCGGGCCGGGGCCGTCCGGACTGCCAGGGCCGCCCCCCGGACTGCCCTGTACCGCCCGCTCCGGCCCGATTTCGTAGGATGCGCAGTCGATGAGCTCCCCGCAGTAGTGCCCCAGCCCGCCCATGAAGTGGTCCAAGTGGTACAGGTCCTGCGGCGGTGCGTTGCATATTCGTTTGGACCGGTTTGACCTGGTTTGACTTGGCCTGGGTTTGGAGTTGGGTTGAGTTGAATGGGCCCGCAGCCCAGACTTGAAGCTTGAGGCGCAAAGCCGTGGTTTGTGTTGTTTGATGACTATTGCTCAGGTGAGCAACGCAATGGAAAGCACCGCAATGCAACAAAACGCCAAAACAACAGCAGCGCGGCAATGCCGATGCAACACAGCGCAACTCGACGCGGGTGCACCCACCTTGCTGAAGCCGAAAAACCTGGACCGCTCCATCGAGCCGGCGTCGTAGCAGAATTCGTACATTGTGGCTATGCCGTGGTTAGTCCAGGGCTCGTCGTTCCTGGAGATGGCCTGAGGGTTGGGGGAGGGGGGGTCGAAGTCGGCGTTTAGTCAGAAAACGACACACATCGCTTGGTGATGTGTGGCTTGGGGGCGCTTGGTTTGGGGCCCAGGGGTTTGGCGCTGGCCGTGCGCTTTTGCGCAAGGGGGCAGGAAGGCAGGCGCGCATGCGTCGCACGCGCACGCGCAGCCGCGCTCGCACCCGCATCTGCGCCTCGACTGCTTCGCGCGCCGTCAGGGCGGGCGTGGGCACGACGGCCACCTCGGGCACTTTGGGGGGGAGTTTTGGTTGGTTGGTGGGGAGGGTTGGCTGGCAATTGGGGGGGGGGTGGCGGGGAGGTGGGAGGCGGGTGAAGGATTACGGGCTGCGGGTGGTTTCGGCAAAAGGCGCTGCAAGGGGCGAACAGCAGCCGCGAGCAGGGCGCCCTCTGCACGCCCCAGCGGGGTGGGGGCGGGGCTCGACCGCTGCCCAGCTCGAGCGTGCGGTGCAAGCTTGAAGCCTTACCATTCTGAGGGTTCTCCCGGATGGCGCGGCGGGCGATGCGCGCCGCGCCGCAGCGGCGCGCCGGCCGCAGGTGGAAACTCGGCGCGCAGCACGGCGCCGCGCCGACGGGTGTGGCAGTCAGCATGGGGCTAGATGTGCGGTCGCGCCGAGCCAATTGGTTTCCCTACGCCCCAGTGTCTGCTCTCGGCGGGGCGCGGGCCCGGGGGGCCGGCAGACGCGGAGAGCGGTCTGAGATCGGCCCGGTCGGCGAAGGCTGCACGGATTGCGCTCAAAAGGGTGGTTCAAGGGGCATAGAACTTCTTCAGCCCGCGCAAACTTTGATCCGGACACGGGGCGGCGTTCCGGGTGTCCGGCGTCGAGGACTGAGGTCAAACCTGCTGGCGCCCAGTGACAAACCCCGGCTGGCCTTGGCCCGAGTGATTGAAGTGCTTCCCGGGTTACAAACGCGTAACCTTAATGGCCCCTTGAGGCGCAACGCGTCGCGCGCCAACAAGGCGCACGCAACGGAGGGCCTGCCGAGGGCTGCCCGCGAGCGGGCCGCTGCGGGGCGCGCCGCCTCCCCAAACCCCCGCCCCGGCGCGCGCGGCAATAGAAGCGCGCGGGGTTGGGCGCGCAGCCAGGGGCGGGGGGGAGGGAGAGGACTTGAGAAGTTTGGGGGAATGCGGCGCAAAGCGGCCGTAACAGACAATGGGCGGGCGGTCGCTGGCGGGAGGGGCGGCGCGTGCAGGCGGGGGGGGCCCCCCATCTGTTGCGCCCCCCGCCCCTCGCCCGCGCCGCTTGCGCAGGCGCGCGCGCACGCGGCGCTGCCGCGGCTGTTTAGAAAGCGCGCCGTCGGGCGCGTGCGCGTGCGGCGCAACGTTTGCCGCCGCGCCGCTCTTTTTGCGGGAAAAAGTGTCGCATGAACAGTGCAGCGAAACCAGGAAGCGGAAGGATGCAAACTGCCGCCGGCGCGGCGCGGCGCGCCGCACGCACACAGCGGCGCGCCCGCGCCCGCCTTCCCGCGGTTCGCCGGCTCGGGTTTGTTTTTTTCGCGCGCGCGCGCGCTCGGGGCGCGGCCAAGGCAAGCCAAGGTGGAGGGGGGATGAGGGGCGCGGGGTGCAGGCGCCCTCGTGCGCGTTGAATGCGATCAAGCCAAAAAACGGCGGCGCGGATGAGCGCCGGCGGGGCGGCCGCGCGGCGCGGCTTGCCGCCTTCTCATGCGGCGCGGGCCGGGGGCGCGCGCGGCGTTTGTGGGTGTCCGCCCGAGCCTGGGCGTGCCGCTTTGGGGTTGGCGACTGGGGTCCTGAATGTTCCCTTTGTCATCTTCTCGGCGCGCCACCAGGGGAGGGGTCTCCGGAGAGGGGAGGGGCGGCGCGCGGCCGAGGGGCGGGATGGGGGGAGTGTGGGGTGCGCAGCCCTCCTCCCGCGATGGGAGGGGGTTTGCATGCGGTCATGCATTGGAGTGGCCGGTTGGCTCTGCTCGTTGACTCATCTTTTGCGAGCGCGCCAGGCGAGGGGCGGCGGCTGCGCCGCCTGCCCCCGCCTGTGCGCACCGCATCGCGGCCGGCGCCGCGGCCGGCGCCGCGGCCGGCACTGCGCCGCGCCGCGGGAGGCGCCTTATGCGAGCGCCACGCCGCCGCCGGCGCGGCGGCCGCCGAGGACGGCGCCGAACGCGCCGCGGCGGTCGCACTTGTAGACAAACGGCGGCAGCAGCGCGGCGCGCTGCTCAGAGAAGCACTGGGCGGCGGTGATCATGCCCTCGCACCTGGGGGGGGGGGCAGCGGGGTGTTTTTGAGTCGTGTGTTCAGCAAGTGTTGGTGGAACTGTTTGTGCTGGCGCCGGCATGCGAAGTATCAATGGCGGTAGAGGCCGGCAGACACAACAGAGCCGTGGCCCCAAGAAACAGCAAAGGCACGCAAAAAAAAGGGGCAGCAAAAACAAGGGGACGGCCACGCACCAGAGGCAGCCCGAGGCGCGGCCGCACTTCTTGGCACTCGTCAGCTCTGAGCACTCATCGGTGGGCCCGGGCATGGGGGGGCCGGGGATGGGGGGCACGGGGCCGGCGCCGCCGCCGCCGCTGCCGCCGCTGGAGCGCTTGCTGGTCTCGCAGCTGTACATGTAGGGGGGCAGCCACTTGGACTCAGCCTGGGGGGTGTTGGTGGTTGTGATTGATTGTTTGAGCCGCTTTGTGCGTTTGTTTGTGATTGGTTGCGCCGACAGCTGTACATGTAGGGGGGAGCCATTTGGACTCGGCCTGGGGGTTTGTGCTTTGTTTGTGCTTTGTTTGTGCTTTGTTTGTGCTTTGTTTGTGCCGACATGCGGACGCGTGGTGCTCGTGGTCCGTGGTGGCTGCGATTTGGGGGCAGGCAAACAGGGGGCCGGGAGCACTCGGGTTGGGGCCAGGAGAGCCCCACGTCGCTCGAGTTGAAGGCCGCAAGAGCCCTGGAAGCAAATGCCCCTCCAGGCATTCGAAGGCCGGCCCATCTTCCCTAAAAACAACGCCCCCCCCCCCCCCCCCCCCCCCCCCCCCCCCCCCCCCCCCCCCCCCCCCCCCCCCCCCCCCCCCCCCCCCCCCCCCCCCCCCCACCCCACCCCCCCCCCAACCCCCACCCCCCTCCCCCCCCGCAGGACGATTTGGATGAGGAGCAGCGCAGGGCAATGGAGAGCATGGGGCTGCCCGCCGCCTTTGGGAGCAGCAGGGTGCGCTTTTGGGGGGTGCCCGGCCGCTCCATGGCACCCTGCCAAATGGGATCCCCTGCTGTGGCGGCTCTGCATGCATTTATGCCTGTGCATGTGCATGAATGCGCGCTTGCGGTCCGCAAAGGCATGCAGCATTGGGAGTGGCCCTTGAGGCTGAGGAGCCATGATGACTGATGACTCATCACACGTGTCGTGCATTGCACCCGCGCAGGACGAGCCGAGCCGGGTGAGGCGGCTCGGTCAGCAGGAGGAGCAGAAGGAGCCGGAGCTGACGTGGCGCCAGCAGCAGCAGCAGCAGCAGCAGCAGCAGCAGCAGCAGCAGCAGCAGCAGCCGCAGCAGCGGCAGCAGCAGCAGCAGCAGCAGCAGCAGCAGCAGCAGCCGCAGCAGCCGCAGCAGGAGCAGCCAAAACCGCAGGCGCAGGAAAGTCAGCAGCATCAGCAGCGGCAGCAGACGCAGAAGCACGAGCAGGACGGCGCGCCGGCGGTGGCTGTGGCGGCGAGCCCCGCCGCCGCGTCCGACGGCGGGGGTGCGGATGCGGCAGCTGCCGCGGCGGCGGCGGCGCCGACTGGGGAAAAGCCGCGCGCCTGGGAGCAGGCGTACGATGCTGCCTCGGGTCACTATTACTATTACAATGCGTCACTTGGGGTGACGCAGTGGGAGCCGCCGGCGGAGGGCTTCCAGCCGTGCGTCGGCGTTTGGACGGGCGATCTGGATCTGAATGCAGATCGCAGCGGCGGCGACGCCGGCAGCGACGGCGGCGGCGGCGCGGCGGCAGCGGAGCCGGGGAGCAGCCCGGCGTCGGAGCGGCGCAGCGAGGGCGGCAGCGCGTTCGCTTCGGCCGGCGGGCAGCGAGCGGCGGCGGCCGCGGCGGGCGGGGGGTCCCCGCCCTCCAAGGCGGGCACGTTTAGCGCGGAGCAGCTGGCGGGCCTCGAGTCGGCGGCGACTAACGCAGCCTTTGCAGCCGCCGCCGAAGCCGCCCACGCCGCCGCCGCGTCTGGCGGCCGCGCCGACGGCGCCGCCGCAGATGCCGGCGAGGCCGCCGCCGCGCTCGCCGCCGCGGCCGCCGCCGTCGAGCGCGCGTCGGCGTCGGTGCCCGGCGCGGCCGCGGCAATCGCGGCGGCGGGCGCGGGGGGCGGCGGCGGCGGCGGCGGCGGCGGCATGCTCACGGCGCGGGAGCCGTCCCTCATCGATTTGCTGCTGCCGCGGCTCGGCAGCCTCAGGAGCGGAATGCTCGGCATCGGAAGCCCCCAGAGCATAGCCAGCCCCTCCTCCCGCCTGTCAAGCCCCCGTTCCTTCCCCGCGGCCGGCGGCGGCGGCGACGGCGGCGGCGGCGGCGGCAGCGGCAGCGGGCCGGCGAGCCCCGCGGTGGGCAGCCCGGGGGTGGGAAGCTTCGGGGGCTTTGCCCAGCCGGGCCTTTGGATCGGCCCCGCCCGACCGGCGGAGCGGCGGGAGGGGACGGGGCTGCTGCCGGCAGGGAGCATCCCGCGAATCGGCGCCGGCGGGCCGGAGGGTGATTGGGCGGCGGCGGCGGCTGCGGCGCGCGCCGCCGCCGCCGCCGCCCGCAGGGGGGCGCGCCACCTGCGGTGGACGCCCAGCAGCCCCAGCGAGGGCAGTGAAGGGGAGGGCGGCAGCGGCAGCGACGGCAGCGGCGGCGGCGGCGCGGCCGGCGACGAGCCCGCGAGCCCCTCCGCCGCGCCGCGCCCCGCCGCGGGCCGCGCCCAGAGCCCGCCGCCCCGCCAGGCCTCCCCGCCGCGCCGCGGCAGCGCGGCGGCGCGCGCGGGGGCGCAGTCGGGGGCGGCGTGGGGCCGGGGGCCGCAGCGCGGGCGCGCGCACGCCAGGGAGCTGGAGCTTCAGCGGCACTACGGCCTCGACCCGGCAGCTGCCGCCTATGTCCGGAAGCTTCTGCCCAGGGCTATGGCAAAGTACTGGCTCCAGCGGTACAGTCTGTTTTCAAAGTTTGATGAGGGGGCGCAGCTGGACGTCCAGGTGGGTGCTGTTGGGGTGTGTGGGGGCGCTTTTGAGAAGGGGGCGGTGCTTGGGGGGTGCGGGGGCTTTGGTGGGGACGGCTGCTGGTTCGGGGCGGGTTGAGGGGTGTGCACCGCGAATGGGTTCAAAGCAACGTGCACGCAGACGGCACCGAACATGCACACGAACAAACACGCAACACAACAGGGGTGGTACTCGGTAACGCCAGAGGTGGTCGCCGCCCACCAGGCGCGCGCGGCGGCGTGCCGCGTTATGGTGGACGCCTTTGCGGGCTGCGGCGGCAACACCATCCAATTCGCAAAGACATGCGACCAGGTGGGGTGGCGTCTAGCAGGCGTGCGCGCTTTTGCCTTGTGGCCTCGCGTTTGCCTTTACGGGCTTCTAATAGTGGGCTCAATTTCGGACGCCAAGCTTGGAGCCGGCGCAGCCCGATCCCCCACCCCACCCCACCAACCGCACCCCAAAAACCGCCGAAAACCCCCGCAGGTGATCGCGATCGAGATCTGCCCCGCCCGCCTGGCCATGGCGCGCCACAACGCGGCGCTCTACGGGGTGCAGCACAAAATCGAGTTTGTGTGCGCGGGTGCGTCGGCGGCCGGGCGGGTTGGGTTGGGTTGGGTTGGGTTGGGTTGGGTTGGGCGCGTTGGGTTGGGCAGAGTTGGGTTGGGCCTCCAAAACCCTGCAAACCCCTAATAAAACCCCCCAAACCCCCCATAAAACCCCCAAACCAGACTTTTTCGCCATCGCGCCGCGCCTCGCGGCCGACGGCGTCTTCCTGTCCCCCCCCTGGGGCGGGCCCCACTACCGCTTCTGCGACGCCTTCGACATCCACAGCCGCCTTGAGGTGGGCGGGCCCGCGCGCTGTGGTGCTTTGGTGCTGTGGTGCTGTGGTGTGCGCGCTGCTCGGCACGCCCCGCCCCTGGCCGATGCGCGCCACGCGCCGTGTGGCACGCGCGGCGCGGCCTGGCACGCGGGGGCCGCCGCCACTGCCTTGCATCCCCTCCACCCCCGACCCCAACCCCAACCCCAACCCCAAGCCGACCCAACCCAACCCACCCCCGCCCCCCCCCCCACCCCCCCCCCCCCCCCCCCCCGCGCACCTCGCCCATGCACATCGCCGCGCCCGGCATGAAAGCGCCCTGGCACCAGTTGCAGACCGACTTTGACTTGCGGCACGCGTGGCGGTCCTTGATGTCCTTGCAGTCCTCCGTCTTGTCGTCGTCGCTGTGGCGCTTGTGGCGGCGGCCTGGGGTTTTGGGTTTTGGTTGGGGCGTTGCAGGCGGGGCCAGATGGCAATGCGTCCGAGGCGGCGTGCGAGGGTTTGGCGCTCGCGGCTGCAACCAAAACACACAGCTGATGCCGAAAGTGAAGGCGCTGGGCTGCTTTCATGGTGTTTGCTTTGCCAAAGGCGCACCCTCCAGATCATCATCATCCTCATCGTCCTCATCATCCTCCAGCAGGGCGCTGTCGGGGGCGTGCTTGCTGGGCTCGCAGTCAAAGGCCATGGGGGGGAGGTACTTGGCCTGGGCCTGCGGTTTGGGGGGGAGGGGGTGCCGGGTTTGCGCCTGCGCGCCTGCACGAGCAACAGGGTGTCTGTGCAGCGGTGCGCCCCGTGCCGCCGCTGCAGGGGGCTCCCCTTCCCTGCATGCGCAGCCTCCAGCTCCAATCGCATCGTGCGGCCGAGGTTGCACATACGCCCGCATGCACCCGCCATGCGGCCGCATGCATCCGCATGCACAGGCCGCCCATGCGCGCGCATGCCACCCCTTGGCCGCAGCCGCCTCACCTCGTCGGCGCACATGGCCTGGCCGCCGTACTTGCCGACGCACCAGCTGCACACAGAGTCGGACTTGCGGCAGGCCTTGCGCTCCTTCAGATCGCGGCAGTCCTCCTTCTTGTCATGGCCGCCTGGGGTGCGGGCGATGTTGGTTCAAAAGGTGCAAGTTGGTGCGCAAGGGTGCCGCGAGGGATCCCATCATTTCAAGGACACAAGCGGGGGAGCAATCAGAGGGTGCAAGAGCGATTAAGGCGCTGTGTGGCGCGGGGCTGGCCGTGGCGGCGCACCCTTCTTGTTCTCCTCATCGGCGGTGTCGAAATCGTTGGCGCTGGGGCGCTTGCTGGGCTCGCAGTCGAAGGCCATGGCAGGCAGGTACTGGGCCTGGTCCTGCGGTTGGGTGGGCGGCACAACCAGGTTCAGAGCCGGTGGATAAAACGTGCACACGACCTCTAAAACCCCTAACCCTTCTGCACAGCAACACGCCTCTCCCACAGCAGCAAGCCCTTCCCCACAGCAGCAAGCCCTTCCCAAAAGCATCAGCACAACCAGATCACCCGGCAACAAAGCCAGATCATTGCCGGCTAAAAGGGCGGAGTCTCACCTCGTCGACGCACATCGGCGCGCCGCCGAACTTGCCCTCGCACCAGGTGCAGACCGCCTCGGACTTGCGGCAGGCCTTGCGCTCCTTCAGATCGCGGCAGTTTGCCTTGGGGCCGAAGCCGCCGCCGCCTGGGGGTTGAGGAGACAGGCGCGTGGTAGGTGTTCAGGCAGGGGCCGCAGGTGCCCATGCGCATGCGCAGGGAGCGCTGGGCCTCAAGCCTGGTGGGTTTGAAACACAAGCACGCATGGCAGCCACGCCTGCGCGCGCATCAAGAGACAGCGCATGGCAGCATTTCAAACCCGGCTATGCAGATCGCGCACGCGCACGCGCGCCAGCGCACAGCGCACCCTTGCCGTCCTCGCCAGACTCAAGGGGCAGGGCCAGGGCCTCGAACTCGTCATCTTCCTCCAGCAGGGCACCCTCGGGGGCGCGCTTGCTGGCCTCGCACTCGAACACCATGGGGGGCAGGAACTTGGCGGTGGCCTGCCGGGTTGAGGGAAACGTTGCCCGCGTGAGGTCTAGGCTAACGCGCGGCCGAGGCTCGAGGCGCGCAGCGCGGCGGCGGTACTGCGGCGCGGGGGCTTGCGCAGCGGGCGCGCAAGCGCGGCGCGGCCAGCGCCTCTCACCTCGTCGGCGCACATGGGCGCGCCCGGGGCGTACTTGTTCTCGCACCAGCTGCACACAGAGTCGGACTTGCGGCAGGCCTTGCGCTCCTTGATGTCGCGGCAGTCCTCCTTCTTGTCGTCGCCGCCCTTCTTCTTGTCACCTGCGCGGTGGATCGAGGCAAATCGGCAAGCAGCGGCAGCAGCATGCGCGCGGGCGCCCGCCATGCACCATGGCCAAGGCCTCACAGAGCCCAACGCACGCTGCATGCCCTCGCATGGCATGGCAGGGCAAGGCTCACGCTTGTTCTCATCCGCGCTGAGCGCCAGATCCATCATCATGACCGCTGGCTCCTCGTCTTCCTCGTCATCGCCCTCCAGCAGGGCGCCCTCGGGGGCGCGTTGGGTGGGGCCATGCGCATGCGGGGGCGCGGGGTGCATGGGGCACGGGGCGCGGGGCATGAGGCACGGCTGCGCTGCGCGGGTGCGGGCCGAAAGGGCCAAGCGCATGCGGGGGCGCGCGGGGCGCGGGGCAAGGCAGATGCACGCCCGGCGGCGCGGCAGCGGCGGCGGCGGCGGCACCGTGCGCACGCCGGCGCACCTCCCCGCGGCCCATCATCGCGCGGTCGGCGGCGACCGCCGCCGCCTGGACGGCGGCAAGGGGCGCGCCGCGGTTTGCGCCTCCGCTGGGGCGCGCGAGCGCCTCGGCGCGGCGCTGCAGCGACGCCAGCGCCTGCAGGTGCGACCGCCCCTCGAGCTCGGCTCGCAGCGTGCGCTCCAGCAGGCTCGCTGGGCCCGCCTGCTGCGCCTGCTGCTCCAGAGTGCCGCGTTGCGAACGCGGGGGCGGCGTGGCGGTGCCGCACGGAAGCTAGGCGAGGGAGCGGGATGATCTGGGAGCGCGAAAAGGGGGTAGGCGCTTGCAAAGGGCTTGCATGCAATCGTTTTAGTGCGATGCGCGTCCAGGCTCGGCCAAAGGCCGCGTGAAATGTCACCCCTCGCCACACTCGAGCGCTGCGCCGCTTCCCGGGGGCGTTTGGGGTTGACGGCGGCCGCATCGATTTCCTGCTCCTGAAAGTGTCGCACTGTCCTGCACGCACGATCGCCGGCGGCTGCCAAGAGGCTTGCCAAGGCCCCCACAGCCCGCCTGCTCCATTGGCCGCCAGCGGCTTTCTGCCTATCGGGTGTCTCGACCGGAGCGCCCCTGACCCGGCGTGAGCGGTCGCTCGCAGAGACAGCGCGCCCGCAGCACACCCGGTCGCCGCCGCCGCCGCCGCCGCACCGCCGCCGCCGCCGCCGCCGCGGAGCCGCATCCAACAGCCAGCAGCCATGCTCGCGTCCCGGCAGCCCGCCCTGACCCGGGCGCCCACAGGCCAGCGGCGCGCCGCCGCGGCCGCCGCCGCTGCCGCCGTGCCGGCGCCCCGCGCGCCCCGCGCGCCGCTCGCGGCCGCGCCCGTGGCGCCGCCCCGCCTCGCCGCCGCCGCCCGCCGCACCGCCGCTTCGGCGCTCGCCGCCGCCGGCCTCGCCGCGCCGCCGGCGCGGCCGCCGCGCCGCCAGCGGCAGCCGCCGCGGCTGTGGCTGCTGCTGCCGCGCGCGGGGCCCGGCGCCGACGGCGCCGCCGCCTCGGACGAAGAGCCCCCTATGTCAGAAGAGGAGCGCCTGTCCGTTGACTTTGACTATCTGAGCAACAAGATCAAGGACACCACGGACGTCCTTGATCCCGAGCTCAAGGGCTGCAGCATCTACATCATTGGCATGATGGGCAGCGGGAAGAGCACCGTGGGGCGCATGCTCGCCAACACGCTGCGGTGGGCGGTGGGGGCTGGGGGCTTGTGGGTGACTCGCGGAAGGGGCGGCGGCGGCGCGTTGCCGGTGTTGTGGGGCCGCAGTCCCACGGTTTGAGGCACCCCTCCAAACCCGGCTTGCCTTGGTTAAGAAAACCGCGGGGGCGCGCGTTGTGCGTCGCGGCTCTGGGGCCCCACGCTCCACAGGCCTTGGCCGAGGCCCCCGCGCCCCGCGCAACCCCCCGTAACCCCCGCTCGCCCAACCCCCCGCAACCCCCGCCCGGCAGTTATGCCTTTTTCGACACCGACGGCGTCATCGAAAAGGCCCACCCCGGAATGAGCGTTGCGGACATTTTCCGGGAGTACGGGGAGGAGTATTTCCGGAAGTGCGAGTCGCAGGTGGGGCTTATGTCATTGTTTGCGCTGCAGGCTTTAGCGGTTTTCAAGTTCAACTTGCAGCGTGGTCCGTGGTTCTCTTGGCAGCCTGCGGCGCACAACCTGCAGCGCACGCGGCACGCCGCAGTCACGAAACCCAAGCGCGAGGAAGACTCAAAACGCAAACCAAGGCACCCAGCCAAAACCCAATCCCTGAACCCCAACACCAAAACCCCGCAAACCCCAAAGGTGCTCAAGGAGCTCGCCCCCTACAAAAACCTGGTGGTCTCCACCGGCGGCGGCGCCGTCACCAACCCCATGAACTGGAGCTACATGCACAACGGCATCGGTGCGCGCTTTGACCGGGGTTTGACCGGGCGCTTTGACCGGGTTTGACCGGGGTGTTGACCGGTGTTGCGACCCCAAACCTCAACCCCAACCCCCAAACCCCAAACCCTCAACCCTCAACCCTCAATCCTTAACCCCCAACCCCCAACCGCAGTCGCGTGGCTGGAGGGCGCCCCCGAGCTGCTGGCGCGCCGCGTGGTGGCGGAGGGCGTTGAGAAGAGGCCGCTGCTCTACGGGGACGGCGTCACAGGTGGGGGGCGGGCTAAGCCCCGGGGGTGGGCCTGAACCCTAGGGGGGTTGGGTGGGGCTGAACCCTAGGGGGGTTGGGTGGGGCTGACCGGGTTTCCTCCCTTCACGGGTCTCGGCGCCGCCGCCCCTCGGTTGGTGGCTGATTGAGGGGCGCCCAGCCGCGCCCCCCGTGCGCAAGAAAAGCCGCCCAGTGTTCGGCCGCCCAAAACTGCAGCACCTCCCTCGAAACTAAGCGCAACCCCCTCCAACCCCACCCACCCACCGCCAGCCGACAACGCCTTTGGCGTGGCCAACGCCAAGCTGACCGCGCTGCTCGAGGCCCGCGAAAAATACTACGAAAACGCAGACGTGAGGGTCCCCCTGTCCGGCGTCGCCGCCGACGAGGACCGCGGCGCGCCCGCGGCGGTCGTGATGTACCGCCTGCTGACTCGCGTCCTCGATAAGATCGAGGCGACCAAGGCGGAGCGCGAGGCGCGGCGCACCTTCACCATCGAGGGGCTGGCCGGGAAGCCCGTCGCGGCGGGGGGGCCGGCGGCGGCGGGGGAGGGGGAGGAGGGGCGGCGGCAGCAGCGGCAGCAGCGGGCGGAGGAGTGACGGCGCTGGGGGCCGCCGCGCGCGGCCGCCCGCAGGGGCCTGCGCCGGGCCGCGCCGCGCCGCGCCGCGCCGCGCCGCGCCGCGCCGCGCGTGTTTGGTGAAAGTACAGTAAACCCTGAACCCTGGCTGTTCAATTGGCTGTGGGGGGCCGGCGGGAATCAATGGCGCATTACATACGGCGCGCTTTGCATTCGTTCTTGGTCCCTTGCGGCGCGGCCGGCGTTTGTTGGGGCAGTGAGCGCGCGCACGCGTGGCAGCAGTGCTGTTGTGAGGGGGCCCAGGCCACGCAGATCCTTGGGCCAGGCCGGGACCCCCTCACAAAGGGCAAGGCGCAGAAGCCCAGTTGTGGGTTGGCAGTTCGGGGGGCGCGGGCCCGAAACCCCCCAGGCGGCGGGTGGGAACAACTCTCGACCGGGGGCCATCAGGGGGGCCGAAACAGGAGGGCGTGGCCTCAGCCCAAGGCCCTTAATATCAGTTGCAAAGCAGTTGCAAACAGCCTCAAAAGGGACGTGCGGGCCTCCCGCGGGGCGGCCGCAGCCGCGGTGAGGGGGCGCCGCTCGCGGGCAGTGTCGACAGGCCCTTGCTTGGGGCGCGGCGTGTTGCTTTCAAAGGGGCCGCGCCGTTTCAAAGGCGGGGCGGGCGGGCGTGTATTTATCGAAAACGGTCCTGAAAGGGACACGTAGGCAATTTGGGGGGGGGGGGGGGGCCTGGTGAGTGCAGCTGCAGAGGCCCGAGGGCCAGCGGAACTCCTCGTACTGCCTGCGGAGGTGCCTGTACCGCCCGCTTAGTAAGGGCCCGGTTCAGTAAGGCCCAGTCCTGCTTGAGCCGGCGGGGAGCCGGGCCTGCCAGCGCATTTAAAGTGCTAGGGGTCCTTAGTGATGAGTGAACAGCAGAAAGGGGGGCGATGCCGAGAAAGGCGGCCGAGGGGCGTGGGCGAACCATTGGCGTGCGTAAGCGTGCGTGCGTGCGTTGTTGCCGCCGGCGTCGGCGCCGTGGGTGCGATTTGAAAGCGCCCCGCGTGCGAAGCAAGGCGCCGCGCGGCGCGGCGGCCATGGCCGTGGAGCCAGCGGGGAGCGGCCCCGGGGGCCGGCGCGCGCGCGCGCGCGCCGCGCCCCAGCTGCTGCTGCGGGGCTGCTGCGGGCGCGCGCTCGAGGTGCGTGGAGGCCGGCCTAGGGGCGGGATTAGGGAATAAAGGGCAGACGGACGCCACGCCCCCCGGTGAGGGGCGCGCCCCGGCCCGGCGCGCCGCCAGGCGCGAAACGGCGGAGCGCGACGCGGCGCGGCGTGGGCGCGGCGCGGCGCGGCGGCCGGGGCGTGCGTGCTTTTTTTTGCTTTCCCGTTCGGGCGCGTCCTTCCCAGCAGTGCGCCGCAGCCTTGGACTGCGCCAAAAAACGATGCATGACTCGTGAGCACAGACCTGAGCGATCGAAAGCCCCTGTCTGCAAAACCCAACCACAGGCGATGACAAGACAGACAGACAGGCATTGGCTTGGGGCGGGGCGTTCCCGGCCCCGCCCCCGCAAAGCATGCATTTCATGCACACCCGAAAAGCAGCCCTGTGGGCAGCCGATTGAGCAGAGAGCAAAATAGGGGGGGCCGGGCCCGCCTCCAACAAGCCCCGCGGCGGGCGGAGGCGGGGCGGGCCCGGCGCGAAAAGGGCCGCCGGTCGACCGGCGCGCGCGGGGGGCGGCCCGGGCACAGGGTTCGCGTCCGTTCCGCGCCCGCGGCGGGCGCGCCCGCGGCGCTGCGGGGCTGGGGCCCCGCCGGGGCGCGGCGATTGGGGGCGGCGGGGCCGCTGTCTTATGTGGGAGGGCCGCCGCAGGAATGGGAGGCGTCGCCGCGCCGCGGCGCGGCGGGGCGGCGCGAGGCGGTGTGGGGCCCGCGACAGCCGCGCTACTGCCCGCCGCCGTCGAAGGCCGCCGCGCCGCGGCGCGCGGCGCCCGCCGGCAGCGGCGGCAGCGCCGGCCCGCCCGCCGCCGGCGGCAGCGGCCGCAGCACCGACCCCGCCGCCCCCGCCGCCGCAGCTCCCGCCGCGACGGGCGCGGCGGCGGCCGGCGCCGCGAAGGAGAACAGCGGCGACGCCGCCACCGCCGGCGCCCGCGCCGCGGCGGCGGCCGAGGCCGCCGCCGCCGCGGCCGCCGCCTCGGCAAGCGCATCCGCCATGCTTTGCAGCGCGGCGCAGACCTCGTCCATCGCCGGCCGGTCGACGGGGGACGCGCCCCAGCAGGCCGCCGCCAGCTCAGCAAAGCGCCGGGGCGTGCCCGGCGGGAAGGCCGGGCGGCCGCCGTTGCGTACAAAATCCGCCACGGACTGTCGGGGCAGTCCGGGGTAGGGGCTTGGGGCCGCGGTGTATGCCTCGTGCATGAGGACACCAAAGGCATAGGTCTGAGAGGGCCGGTGGGGGGGGTGGGGAGGGGGGTTGGTTTTTGTGCGGTTTGGGGGGTTTGAGAAAAGGGACAGGGGGGGCTTGCGGTTTGGGGGGTGGGGCTGGGGAGGCTCTGCAAAGCGCCCCCAAACGCCCCCAAAGGCAACAATCAGTCCCCGGAAATTTCCCCCCCAAAAGCGCGCCCACGTCGACTGCGGCGGTGACGCGGGAGCCGGTGGTGAAGAGCTCGGGGGCCAGATGAGTCACGGTGCCTGGCGGTTGGAAACGGTTGCGGGCGGTTTGCATAAACGGTTCCGGGGCGGTTTGACAACGGTTTTGGGGGGCTCGCGAGCTTTGCAATACGTGGCGAGAGTTTCGGGCTCTGTTATTTGAGGGGAAGCAAAAAAAGGGACACAGCGCGGACTGCGGTCAAAGCCCCTTAGCAGGCACATCCCCAATCAGCTCTGTGGTGAGCTCCAAAAGCCGCAGGGAACGCGTAACAAACAAACCAACAAACCAACAAACCAACAAACCAACATACAAACAAACAAACAAACAAACAAGCAAACAAACAAGCAAACAAGAGCACCCACCTGCGCCGCTGTGGTTTGTGACGCCGTCGGGGGCGTCCCTGAGGATGCGGGTCAGGCCGAAATCCGCCAGCTGGAGGTTTTGGAAGGTTTAGTTGGGGGGGGGAAGGGAGGTTTTAGACGGTTTTCGGGGCGTTTGGTCCCAAAAACTTTTGCGGTTGAGGAATGGTCGCAGCAAGCGGTCGCACGGCCCGCAGAAAGCCACCCAAAATGGCAAAAACGGCCCCCCGGCGGCCCCCACCTTTGGCGCCGCCCCGAAGGAGCGCAGCGGGTCGCTCTTGAGCAGCACATTGTCCAGCTTGACGTCGCCGTGCTGGTTTCGTTTTCGAATTTCGAATTTTGGATTTCGGATTGAGATATGGTTTGGTTAGTGGTTGGTTGGATGACTAATGAGTGAACAAGCTCGGGCGGGCGTGCTTTGACCCTTTTTCGCGGCGCCGTGCCGTTCTTTGTCGATTTCGAGCGGGCCCCATCCCCTGAAAAAGGCCCGATTATCACCCCCTTCAAATCGAAACCCCTGAAAAAGGCCCAGCTATCACCCCCTTCGAATCAAACCCCTGAAAAAGGCCCGATTATCACCCACTTCAAATCGAAACCCCTGAAAAAGGCCCAGCTATCACCCCCTTTGAATCAAAGCCCCACCAGCAGGGATATGCCGTGCATGTAGGCCAGGCTGGAGGCGATGTCAATCAGCATCTGGGGGGCGCGGGGGTTTGGCGGGGGTTTGTTTTTACGTTTTGCGGCTCCCTTCCCATCCGCGCCACCCCCTCAACCAAAGCAGCCCTGTGGGCGCCGCCAGCAAAAGGCCGGGCAGCCCCCCCCCCCCCGGCCCGCCCGCCCACCTCCAGCAGGGTCGCCAGGTCGACGCCCACCGCGCCATCGCCCAGCGCACGGTGGAACAGCCCGCGGCGCCGGACGGCGTCGCCGAGCGTGCCCCTGTCGCAGTGCTCCATGACCTGGCGGGGTTGGGGGGTTGGGGGGGGGGGCGGGGTTTAAAATTGGGGCGGGGCGGGGGCGGGGTTTTTGATTGGGGCGGGGCGGGGTTGGGGGGTTGAGGCGGGGCGGGGTTGAGGGGTGAGGCGGGGGCGCGAGTGGGGGCGGCTGAGGCCAAGGCGAGCCGCGCGCTGCAGGCAGGGGTTGCGACTTGTGAGGGGTGGGGGCTGGCAGGCGGCGGCGCTGCTGAGGCGGCACGCGGGCTGCGGGAGAGTGGGCACCGGCAGTGGGGCAGGCGAACGTGCTAAGACCAGGCCATTGACGCCCCTTGGCTGGTCAAACTCGATGCCCCCGGTCAAACTTCGTGCCCCCGGTCAAACTTGGTGCCCCCAGTCAAACACCCACCACGATGTTGTACAGCTGCGCCGCCTCGTCATCATCGGGCCCCACCCGGCGGTACGAGGGGCGGCCGTCCGCCCCCCCGCCGGCGCCGAGCGCTGCGGATGGAAGGGGAAGGGGCGGGATCAATGGCTCAGGGAGCCGACAGGGTTTGGGGCAGGGCAGGGTGCACTCGTTGGCATTGGCGTGCCGATCACGGCCCTGATGCCGGCCCTCTGGCTTGCCCCTTGCGCCCCGCTGTGCATCGACCCCATGCACCCAAGCAGCGCACGACCTGAGAAGCCCCCGCATCCCCCAAAACAACACGAAAAGCCACCAAAACCCCCGTGCCCGCTTCGAAACTGCCAAAGCCCCCCCACCTGGTGCCTCCACCATGTCTGTGAGGCAGGAGAAGACCTGGACGATGCCCGGGTGGGCCACGCTGCTCAGCACGGCCTGCGTTGGGGAGAGCGGCGGGGTGGTTTTTGGTGGGAGGGCGTGGGGCTTGGGCGGTGGCGGGCGCGGGGGGTTCGGTGCCGGGCGCAGTTCCAAGGCGCAGCCCTCCAAGGCTCTGATGCCAAAGCCTGGGGGGCGAGGCATCGGCGGCGCAGCCTGAGGGGTGGGAGGCCCCCTCACCATCTCCATCGCGTCTGACAGGGCGCCGCAGTCGGTGTGGCGCGCGTGCATGACCTTTCGGGACCGGGGGAGGAGGTTTAGTAAGCGGCGCGCCGTGGACGGGGTTGCGCGCAGGGTTTGTAATTGCCGTCTGAGGTTAGGGGGGGCAGGGCGGCGATACCGACGGGCGCCAACACTGGCTGCACAGCCCGCACGCTAAGGCATTGCAGGGGTGCGCCGCATGCAAGGCGCGGACTGCGAAAGCAGACACGCCCCGCCGCCCACCTTGATCGCCGCAGGCCGCTTGTGCCAGGTGCCACGGTAGACGCGCCCAAAGCCTGGGGGCGGGAGGGGGGGGTCTCAACCTTTGAATGCCGGCCACCAAACAGCGCAACGTGTGCAACACGCAGCGACACACGAAACACACACAGTGGTGAGCTCCAAAAGCGGCTTCTAAGCCGCAGGCAATGCCTGTGGTCGCATGTGCAACAAACAAAGAAACAAACACTCACCGCCCTGCCCGACCAGCTCGTTGATCACGAGGTGATCCCCCACGAAGCTGAGCTCCACCGACCGCCTCTTCCCCTTCCGGATCTCCTGCTGCAGCAGCTTCAGCATCGCCTCGGTGCACAGCCGGTGGCTGTGGACCTTTGAGAGCCGCCCGCTCGAGGCGGAGGCCGCGGTCGGCGCCACCAGCGACGCCCCGGAGCCGCCCTCCGACGTCGCGTCGTTGTCTTCCTCCTCGCCGCCGCCGCCGCCGCCGCCGCCGCCGCCGCCGCCGCCGCCGCCGCCGCCGCCGCCGCCGCCGCCGCCGCCGCCGCCGCGGCCTGCGCCGGAATCCGAGCCGCTGCTGTCGATTTGGCGCACCAGCGGGCTTCCCGCGTGGTCCACAGACAGGTCGAGCGAGCGGGACTTGAGGGACTGTTTTTCGGGGGTTTGGGTTGATTCGAAAACGGGTGTGAGGGATTCAACCTTGTAGCGAGTGAACCGCAGACGGGTTGTGGGGACGTCTGGGCGTTGAGGGGCGTGCGGCTCGCGGCCCGCGCGGCGGCCGCGGAATGCGGCACGCAACAATGGCAGCACGGCGGGACGCGCGCAGCCGCTACAGGCGCCCCCATTCGCGGCTCACCGCGCGGTTGACCCGATCGCGCAGCAGCCCCGCCCTCCCCGCCAGCTTTGCGTGCAGGACCGGCGTGACCGCGTGCACAAACCCCAGTATCGGCTCCTGCACGTTGCTGAAGTCGCAGGGCGCGTCCTCGTGGCTAAAGTACAGCGCGCCAAACGCGCCGCCGACGGCGCACGCCGCGGCCGGGGCCGCCGCCGCGCCGTTTGCGCCGGCGGCGGCGGCGGCGGCGGCGGCGGCGGGCGCGGCCAGCAGCGGCACCACCACGATGGAGCTGACGGGGCGCGACGCGTGCGTCAGCACGTCCCGCGCCGGGTGGGGGCAGTTCTGGAGGTAGGAGGACACGTCAGACACGAACCGCGCCTTGCGCTGGGCCACCTGCAGCGGTTTTGGTTGCGCGTTTGCGGGTGTTTTGAGCTGCCGCGGCTCCCTGCCGAAAGGCTCCAAAACAGAAAGGACACAAACATGCGGGCCGGTGCAAGCCCACGCACGCATGCACGCACGCACCCGCATGTGGAAGCGCATGTGGAAGCGCATGTGCATGCACCCGTACGCACATGCCAAGCCAAAGAAACAAATGGCACCCACCGCGCTCGCCAGCAGCGTGTTGCTCAGCGGCTGCAGCTCGCGTACCGAAATGTCCGCCCCAGGGTCCCCCTGCAGCGACGCAGTCCGGCCCCGCAAAAACGGCCCCGAGCGCCCCCCCGCGCCGGCGCCCGCACTGCCGAGGCCGAGCCTCGGGGGCGCGCCGGCCAGGCCCGAGGCGGGCGCGCGCACCGACTCGAATATGAGGGCCGAATCCTCGCCTTCCTCGACCAGCGCGAGGCGCACGCCCATCGACGCGTTGGTGGCGCGCCACATGAACTGCGAGCCGGACTGGGCGGCGGATCGAAAGGGCGGCGCGAGGGGGGAGGGGGCGGGGGCGCAGTGGGTTGGGCCTTGGGACTGTTGGGGAGGGCAAGGCCCCGCCTCGGCTCTGAGTTCGGGAGCGAAGCCAATCGGCTTCCCTGCGGCACAGCGCGGCCCCCAACACTTTGCGGCAGGCTGGCTGCAGCCTGGGGCCCAAGGGGCATTCCAGAACGAGGGGTGGGCTCAGCCATTCAGCCCGGGGGCCGCACCTGCAGCAGCACGCCGATCGCCGCGACGCAGTCCGGCGCCTCGTCGATCGCCGCCAGCATGCGCGCTGCCTCGGACACTTGCTGGTGCCTGACGTGCTGCAGCAGCCCCGTGGCGGCCGCGTCCAGCCACATGTCAGACCTGCGGGCGCGGGGTTTCGCGCGGTTCGGTTGTGCGCGCTCCGCACGGCGGCGTTGCTGCACGACAGCGCCGCAGGCACGCGGCAGCTTCCGGTTGGTGCGCGGCAGCTGATTCGCCATGGCAGCAGCGGCCTCTGCGGATGAGCAGCTGTTTTGGCCGCGGGCCGCGAGTAAACGCAGGGCTGCGCGTCACTCAGACACACACGCACACGCGCGCGTACGTGCGCGGACGCACCAGCCGCCGCGCTCCTTCTTTCCGAGCACCAAAACACCCAGCGGGTTGCCAGGCGGCCCCACCGCGACGGCCGCGAGGCTGCGTTGGCCGCCTTCGGTGTGCAACAGGGCAAAGTCCTGAGGCAGCAGCTGCTCCTCAAGCTGTTGCTCCTCAAGCTGCTGCTGCTGCTGCTGCTGCTGCTGCTGCTGCTGCTGCTGCTGCTGCTGCTGCGGCGGCGGCAGCTGCTGCCGCCGCTGCTGTGTGGAGGCCGCATCTGCGTCATCCACCACCACCCGCGCTGCGCAGCCGCTGCCGCCTTTGGCGCCGCCCGAGCGCTCGGCGGCATGCACCCGCCCCGCGCTCCAGCCGAGGCCGCGCACGACTGGGTGCCGCTGCAGCGCCGCAGCGCCGGGGCCGTGCGCGGCGAGCAGTGCGGCGCAGGCGGGGCGGTCCGGAGCAAAGGCGTAAATTCTGGTTTAGAGGAGCCGGTTTAGAGGAGGGGGCGGTGAGTGCGCTTGCATGCGGCTCGGCTCGTGGCTGGCATGCAAGCGACCGGGAGGAGCCGCGGCGCGCAGCGCGGCCGCATGCAACCGACCTCCCCCAAACAACGCGTGCGCGCGCACCCGACGGCGTCTGCCCCCATGCGCGCCACCAGCAGCTCTGCCGCCTCTGGCAGCGCCAGCAGCGGCGCGCTCAGCAGCGCCAGGTCCCGCTGAAGCTCGTGGATCTGCGCGCGGGGGAAGGCACAACACGGATCTGGGGGGCTGCGAAGCGTTTTCCGCGCGCTGCCTGCGCTGCGCTGCCTGCGCCGCGCTGCGCTGCGCCGCGCTCCGCTGCGCCCGGGTTCGCCGTCGCGCCCGGGTTCCGCGCAGTGCGGAGCAGGCAGGCAGGCGCCCCGTGCAGCGCTATCTTGCGGGGCCCCCCACCTTTGCGACGATCTGCTCGACCGTCTCCCCGCCGCCGGGCGGCGCGGGCGGCGGCGCGGCGCCCGTCGCGCCCGCGGGCGCCAGACCGTCATTGACGCGCTGCGATGTGCTGCGCAGGCGCCGCGCTCCGCCGGCAGCAGAGGGCTGCTTCGAAGCCCCCGCGCCCATCTACGCGCCGGGGGCGCTGCTGCTGAGGCCCGCACGCCTCGGGCCCGCAGGTCTAGCTGCGGATCAGCGGGTCCGGGTGGAACCGGCCGCGAATCATGGGTCGCGAATTCCAGATATAAACCCCAAAAGAAGCCCTTAGATCTTGCAGCACCGGGGGGGCTAGCTGCCGAGTTGCCAGGGCGCCTGAAATCTGGCAGGGACAGCCTGGAGGGTCGGTCGAATATGTCAGGCACCGCACGCTTCCTGTGAACCAGCCCGCGCGGCGCCGGGGGCCCTCCCTCCGCCGCAGCGAGAACTCTGCGTCACCCGACTGATGGCAGTCATCAGGGTTCGGTCGCCGTAGGCGCCGCCGCCGCTCCTGGGCGCGGCAAGCCTGCATACGCTGGCCCGCGCCGCGTCTGGAGTGATGAGATTGAGGGGACGAAAGCCACCTGGCCGGCCGGCGCGCGCCGGGCCGCGCACGCGACGCTAAAGTGAAATGGGGCCCGCTTGACCGTTGACACGTCCGGCCCGGCAACACAACCCCTGCTTACTGGATGCCGGGCCGCGCCCCCATTGATCCCCCGCCGGCGGCGCCCCCGGCACCCGCGGGTCTAGTGCCTGCCTCGCCGCCCCAATTTTTGCCGAACAGCGCGCGAGAGCTTGGTCTTGCCCACGAACGAGAAAACGCGGCGATTCAGGGTTACAGGGTGTCCGATCTGCTATCGTTCCCTGCAACTGCCTGACCCCGTAGGGCTCCCGCAAGGCCGCCAGCCTGCTTGTGCAGGCCTTTGGGCAAGCCTCGGCAACACGGCTGGTTCGGCAGCGGTGCTTTTGGCGGGATTTTATTGGGGAACGGCCTGCAAAGCAACTCACTCAAGCCTGCGTGCAGGTGGCCCGCACGCGGCAAGCAGGGCGCCGGCGCGCGCGCACGCGAGCGTGCGCGCGCGCCGGCCGTCGGCATCGCCGCCTTGGCGGGATCATGGCCGTCTTGGCGGCATCACGGGGGCCTCCTCATCGCGCGGCTCCACTGGCGGGGGCCTCTGCGGGCGGGCGGGCGTGGGGACGGGCGGCCGGGCAGCGTGAGATGTGGGCTGAGCCAGCTCTGGGCGCCAGCTCTGGAGCAGGAGATGACCCCGCGCTGGGGCTTCGGCCCTGTCCCGACTCCCGAGCCCCGCCAGCCTGGATTCCGGCCCCGAGAACCTGGGCGCACCGATTCCGGATCGCCTCCGAGCGGCGATGTCGCGACTGGCCCTCGGTGTCGGTTTCGTGTTTGTGGCTGCGCGCGGTGCGGGCGGCACTCGGGTGCGCAACGCCAGCGCAACGCGCGGCAACGCGTCAGGCGGACAGCCTCGGAGGAACGAGCACAGCCCGCGGAAGATGCAACGTTGAGTTACAGGCCACCCCCCGCGCAAACCGCCAGCAACTCCCGGCTCCCTCTGCATGCAGCAGGCGCGCCTTGTGGCCGCGGGACCGCCGCACCCGCCGTCTGCCGCCGCCAGCGCACTCTGCCCCGCCGTCTGCCGCTGCCGGCGAGCCTGAGGGGGTGCCCCCAAAGGCAGCAGCCAGACAGATCGGGGCTTACAGGCTCCTGGGGTTGTGCGCACGGGGAAAGCGTGCTTTGGCGGTGGAAGTGGAGCAGTGCGAAAGTCGAACAAATCATGAGTCGTACCAGTGCCTCTGGGCAGGGGCAGGGGCGGGGGGCGCAGTGGTTGGGGGCGGGCTGGGCAGCTGCCTCAGTTGCCGTGGTGAATGGGAACACGAACAGCCTGTTAACCCCCGGGCAGCCTGGCAGGCCGCGCCTGGTCAACGTGCCGGCTCGCTCCAGAGGGCACGAGACGGACCCGCCGCGCGCCCTGATAGAATGGCAAGCACCTCCAAATTGATATGGATGCGCCTCCCCTCTCGGCGAATGCCTGGGTGCGAAGCGAAAACGGTAGGCTCAAAAAAGGCCTGGGCTCGGTTGAAAAAGGGGTAACACGGCCCCTCGCTCACATGCGCAATGCCGGGCCCCCAGCGGCGCCCGCAGCTCGAACGCGGCCGTTGGGTGCCATGAGCCGGCCTTGAGGCTGGCTGGCTGGCGCGCCGGGTGGTGCGCCCGTCCACCGTCCGAAACTTGGCCAGAGCGGCGAGCGGGGACGCGCGTCAACGCGCATTCCCGACGGGCGAAGAAAATGGGCCCTGTGTAGCTGAGCGCAGCGCAGCTGCGCCAGTCCAAAGCGCATCCTGGCCTGGCATTGGGAACAGCCGCGATCGTATGTATGTGACATGCGGTACGGGTGGGGCAGGCGCGGCAAGGAGGAAGGAGGGGCAGGGTGGGGGGGCAGGGTGGGGGGGCAGGGTGGGGCAGGGGGCCACGCGCAGTAATACGGGGCGAAAGGGCGAGTCGTGAACCGGATTGTGAGAAAGCCTCAAAGTTGAACCGTGGCAGGTGTGCAGTTGCGTGCGCGATTGCACAGACCCTCTACTGCGGGGGGTAGGCAGAGGCATTGCTGAGTGTTCGGCCCAGTCAGCCGTTTGCAGGCATTTCCACGGCAGGTGGCACCAAAGCGGGCGACACCGCTGCAAGGTGTGTGCTTGTTGTGCACAAATAGCAGTAAGTATGCTGTATAAGCACCAATCCGTATTCGTGGGTCCGCTGTGGACCGTTCCCGCGCTGTTCGCAGGTCACCCCGCAACGGCATTGATGAGAATTGAGTTGAGCATGTGGCCGGCTGTTTCAACAGCCAGCGCGCCGCCGGTGATGCAGAGGCAAAACACGCCGGGTGCGACGGCGTGCGTGGAGAGCTGAGCGTTGCTGGCTGCCTGGATTGACGCGATGTGGGGGAGCACGACGTGCAGTTGGGCGTGGTGCAGCTGCAGCTGAACAGCCACGAGCCCGCTGTCCCCACTGCCGTGGTCACCCTGCTGCTGCTGCTGCTGCTGCTGCTGCTGCCGCTGCTGCATCGGCTGCGGCCGCGTTGGCTGGTGCTGCGGCACGGCGGGGCCCGTGGGCAGCGCCTGAAGCTGCAGGGGCGCCGCCGTGTCCCATGGCACGGCGGCCTCCACCGGCATCAGCGCGTACGCGCCGCTGGCCACGGGCTGCAGCACTGCCAGCTGGCAGGCGGCACTGCTGGCAAGGGCCATGGGCGCGCTGGCGCATGCCAGCGGCGCGGCCGCGGCGGGGCCGGCGCCGAGTGGCGGGGGTGCGCGCGCGACCGGGTGGGCCAGCCACGCCGCAGGCCTTGCGCCGCGGCCCCAAGCCTCGGCCAGCGGGCCAGCCCCCCCCGCCCCGCCCGGCGCGACGACACTGAGCGCGCCCCACCCGCCCGCGTCCGCCGGCACGCGCTGGAGGAGCGGCAGCGGCCGTGGCGCTGGCGGTGGTGGGGCTGCGGCCACCACTGGGCGCACGACGAGCGGGCAGGGCGGTGCGCCAGTGGGGTCGTAGACCACGCGGCCGTGCAGCTGCGCCACCGCCGTGTCAGCGTCGGCGCTGGAATAGAACCAGCAGTAGGCGCTGCGCCTTGGGTCGCCCGCGGCGCTGTCTGCGAGGGTGAGCTCAGCCACGGGGCCTATGGCCTCAAACAGGGGGCGCAGCTCCTGGGTTTGGCGGTTGTTGAGGGCGGGTGTCTTTTTAGGGGGGCGCTCAAGGGGGTCAGCGACAGACAGCACTGCAATCAGTGACGAGGCACAAGTGCCGCGCACACTGCAAACGCACACACGCAGCAGCTACTGCGAGGCCCAAGGCAAGCCAGCGGCCCCTCACCTCTTCAGAGAAGCAGGAGGGCAGGTTGCCGACAAACAGCCTGTAGGCATCCGGTGCGCAGCCCGGCGGCGCGGCAGTGGCCGCAGGGCCGCTGCCGCCCGCCAAGCTGCTGGCGTAGCCATAGGCCAGGATGCCCCGCGTTGGCGACGCGCCGCTCCGCGGCGACGCCGACGCCGGCGTGGAGGTGCCGCCCTGCCGCATGAGCGCGTGCTCCTCGCGGCGGCGGCGCTGCAGCGCCGAGTCCATCCAGCGCACCACCATCGGCTGGCTCATGCCCTCCCAAACGTGGCTCTCGTGCAGGCCCTGAATCGCAGCCGTGGCCTCGTCGGCGGAGCCCATCACCACCAGCCCACAGCCCTTGGTGGCGGACGCGGCCTGAGGCGGCCATTGGGGGTGGATGGGGAGCGGTTGTGGCGGCGGCGGTGGCGGCGGCGGCGGCGGCGAGTGGCGTCAGCGGCGGCGGTGGGGGCATCGCACCGCGCCCCTCAAGCTGGCTGCTGGGGAGCGCAGCCGCACGCAGGCCCCCATCGAGGCGTGCCGCGCACCTGGAAGGCCCTGAACAGCGTGACACTGGAGACGCGGCCAAATGTGGAGAACAGCGCCTGCACTGCCTGGTCGTCGGCGTTGCGGCTCACGCGCGCAAAGAAGAGCTGGCAGGCGGCGGGTGTGGCGGGAGCGTGCAGACGGAAAGCAGTGAGGGGCCGTGTGCACAACTGGTCAACGGCGGCTGCCCTTCAGGGGGCCCTTGCCTGGGGGCGAGCCGCACGAAGGCGCAGCCGGTGGCCCGCAGCACCAACCCCCGGCCCTCACCGTGCGATCGTCCGCCCTGTCACCAGCAGCAGCAGCTGCGGGCGCGGGCGCATCCCCCTTGGCGCTGCGGCTGTTGCGGCGCGCCCGCAGGTCGGTGTCGGCCCACTTTACAGACAGCGGCGCCGCGCCGCCCTCCATGACGTGCGCCTCGTCGAGGGCCGCCATCGCCGTGACGGCCTGGGCCCGCGTGGCCATTGCGATCAGCCCGCAGCCCTTGCTGGTGCGCGTCTCCTGGTCGTGGAAGAGGTTGATGCCCTCCACCACGCCGTAGCTTTGGGGTTGGGGGTGGGGTTGGGGTGGTGGATGTGCCGTGGGTTTTCGTTGGAGCCAAGTGAGCCTGCCGCAGCCAGGGTGGTCTTTGCTACTGGGCAGGTTGTGCCTCGTGGGCGCGCATGCCTTGGAAGCCAGCCAGCCAGGGTGCAGCCCACCTGTTGAAGAGCGCGACGACGTCGCTCTCAGAGGCGCAGGCGGGCGCGCGCGAGAAGAACAGCTGCCGGTTGTCCTCGGGGCCGCTGCCCGCGGGGATGAACACGCGGCTGCGCGCAAAGCGGACCTGCGCGCGCGATGGGGCGCCGCAGGCCGCGAGCATACAGTCATCGGGCAAGCAACCGCATGCGCTGCCCGCGCACTTGCCATGCAGCCGGCCGCCGCCTCGTGGCAGCATGCGCGCCCCCGCGGCTGCCCGCATCGCAGGAGCCGCCCCACGCCTGCGCGCACCTCGAGCGGTGCGAGCGCCCCCGGCAGGCGCAGGCGGTTGTTGAGGTGGGCGATGGCCGCCTCCGCCTCCTCCACGCAGGCAAAGCCCACAAACGCGCAGCCGCGGGAGAGGCCCGACACGCGCTCGCGCAGGATGCTCACATCGCGCACAAAGCCCCACTGCGGTGGAGGGCAAAAGGGGCAGCATGGGCGCGCCATCGCAACTGCGTCACGGCCCGGCAGGGACTGCGATACTGTTTTTACGCAGGCCGCATGCGCGGCGCCCCCGGGGCCGCAGCCCTGGGCGCCATCGGTCTGACGCACCTGCTCGAACATGCGCTTCAGCTGCCCCTCGGTCATGGACTTGGGCAGGCCCGCCACGTACAGGCGCACAAGCTGGCTTGGGGGCCCCTTGCTGCACGGCGCCGCGGCGCCCGGGGGGGACGCCTCGCCGCTGTCCTGCCGCTCCAGCCGCGCCGCCCTGGATGCATGCGGGTGATCCATCCCGCCCTGCTGTTGGAGAGCGCGGGCAGCGGTGGGTCACCCGTCGTTCAGCGCAGGACGATTGACAGCGGACACAGCCCGTCACGTCGCCACCCGATCTCGCGGCGAGCGCACCTGCGCGCCGTTCCCAGGTGGCTCCTTGAAGACCACTTCAAGTCCGGGGGAGGCCTCCAGCCGCGGGTCGCGGCCCGCCTCCCCAGGCGCGCGACAACCAGATTCCGACCCTATTTTGAGTCCTGCCGCGCCCCACTAGGCATCATTGGACAAGGAAGAAGCAGCTAGCAGTGCGGGAGTGCGCTGGCACGCTGGCGGGATCGATAATCCGACCAGGATAAGCCCGTCCTGAGCTGACTACGGGCCTGACTGGCGCCGCGCGATCGCCGCACGGGTTTTGTGGTATAAGTTGATTGAAGAAGTGATAAACTCGTGTGTTACCGGTGCGCGCCCGCTGTTGTGGCTGTCCCCCTGAGTCCCGCCGCCGTGGGCGCGGCCGCGGACACGCCGTGGAAGCCGGGTTGCCTCCTTCTGCCCTCCTTCACCAGTGCGCCTGGAGTCCTGGACAGGAGACGATGGCTTCGCAGGCCGAGGAAGGCAGGTCCTTTCGCTTGGACTGCGTCATCCGCAGCTGACTGATGCTAAACTCGGCTGGCCCAGCAAGCGCGCCAGGGCGCCCCGCGCCAGGGTGCTGGCAAGGGAACGCACCAGGGGCCGGGCGAAACCCCCCAAAACAAACATCCTGGATGTGCAGCTGGTCAAACTGGGCGTAGGGCAGACCGTCAGACGCCCGGAGCGCTGAATTACGGTAGTGGCGCACGCGCACCTCCAAGTGGCGCGCGCGCCCAAAGCGGCCCCGCTTGCGGCGCCTGCCGTTCCGCCCCGCGCACACTCCCGATTTGCGCCCGCGTCTGCCGGCGGTGCACCTCAAGAGCACCGCACTCCGTGCGGGCCCGCCCTCAGCGGCGGCCTTCATCAAGATTCAAGAGTGGGTGCGGTAACGTATGCCGCACCCCTGATCCCCCTCCCGCCGCGTGGGGGCCTTCTCTCTGAGCGCCTCCGCGGCCTCTCGCCGCCCGTCCTGAGCCGGCCAGCCCTGCGCACGCCCCAACTACCACAACCCTCCTGCCGGAGTGCCAACAAGCGGGCGCGGCCGCTGCTTTGGTGCCGCCGAGTCCATCTGCTGGTCCGCCTCACGGGCCACCTCGTCAACTTCTAGCTATTTTCACTAACCCAGCTGCCGCAGACGTCCCGGGACCTGCAGAATCGGCGGCACGTGCTGGACGCGCGAGCCAGTGGCCAGGCAGGCCAGCGCCCGGCGGACTGCGCTTGGGACAAGTCACCGCCGCCGCCGACGCCGACGGCGCCGCCCGGCACTGTCGCGCCGCACGTATTAATTAGGCAGCCAGCGTTGCAATACAACAAGACCGGGCCTGGCTCGGGCCTGAACTCGCCTGAACTTCACCTGCGTGTCAGCGCTTCCCCCGTCCCCCGTCCCCGGAGGTCCGGCTCATCCGCAATCCCCGGAATCCAAAGAAACGCGGCCGTCCATGGGGCGGGTGTCCGCGTGACCCGCTGTCGGCCCGGATCATCTCCGGCAGCAAGGGGTGTATGGTACCTCCTACCAGCGCGGAGCAGTCTGGCAAGGCAGAGGGCGCTGCCGGCAATGGCGCAACGGCCGGGAACGCCGCCGGACGTGCAACGGCGGCGAACGCCGCCGACGCGCGCGGTGGTGCGGCGCACCCCGCCGCCAAGCCAGCCGCGGGGCCGGCCGAACCGAGCCGCACCCGCAGCCGCGGCCGGAGGCACAGCCGGCGGCGCTCGCGGGCGGCCAGTTCCGGCGGCTGGGCGGGCAGCAGCGGCAGCGGCGGCGTGGCAAGCAGCGCGCGTCTGCTCCACAGCTGCAAGGTGCGGGCGCGGGGAGACGGGCGGGGCAGTTTCGGCAGGGGCAGGGAGCGTCGACAGCCTTGCGTCACGCCCCCCAAAAAGGGGGCTGGACCGGTGGGGAGACCGAGCCGGCCGCATGCGCCCCGCCCGCCGCGCCCCCGGCCCCGCAGGGCGTGCTCGCCGTGCTGCGCCGCCACCCCTACATACCGCTGGTCTCCCTCCTGGTCGCCGCGGTGCTGATGGCGGCTGGGATTGGCGGCGTGCTCGCTGCGGTGCGGTCAGAGGTGCAGCACAGACGGGTCAACGCGCAAGGTGCGGGCCCCCCGGGCAGCTTCCCGCGGGCGGCGGGCGCCCTCCGGCGGCGCTGCCGGCCCGCCTGCTGCCGCGGCCGCCGCGCTGCCGCAGCGGTCGGCGCACCCTGCAGGCGACGCGCAAGCCACGCGGCGGCAATGTGCCCAATTTGCCCCGAGCACCCAAAACCCGCACCCCCCTGCAGGCTT
This sequence comes from Raphidocelis subcapitata, assembly GCA_003203535.1. Taxonomy (NCBI): domain Eukaryota; kingdom Viridiplantae; phylum Chlorophyta; class Chlorophyceae; order Sphaeropleales; family Selenastraceae; genus Raphidocelis; species Raphidocelis subcapitata. The sequence goes on from BDRX01000010.1 coordinate 116,810, forward strand.
TGTTGACAACGCCGCTGTCAGCTTTGAGCGGCTGCTGCAGCAGATGATGGCGCCGCTGCTGGCACTGGCCGCCTTTGTGCACGAGTACCCGCAGTACCCCTCGCTGGCCGCAAACTTTGACAAGATCGCGCGAGATCTGTTCGAGGCGAGATCTGGGGCGAGATGTGGGGCGAGATCTGGCGCGGCTGCGCGGCGGCAGGGCCGCACGCGCGGCGGAGGGCGGCGGGGCTGCCGCCGCCTCCGGTCCTGATCAGTTTGGAGGGAACGAGCGGCGGGCCCCGCAACGGGCCGCGAGCCCGCCTCGCCCCCCAAAACGCAACGCAATCTCGACCCCCGCCACCCTTCCCCAACAGATGCCCGAGTCCAATGCGGTGGCCAGCCTGCAGCTGGCGCCGCACGGCGTGGTGCGGTCTATCTACCCCGTTAGGGGCAACGAGCCGGCCCTGGGGCTCGACCTGCTCAAAGGCGCGGGGGGGGGCAGGGTGTGTGTGGGGGGGGAGGGGGGTTGGAGGGCGAGGGAGGGGAGGCGGCGCGGCACAGGAGAGCGGCGGCCCGGGCTCGGGCTCGGCCCAGGGCTCAGCAGGCCCAGCTCAGCGGCTCTGGACACCGAACCAAACCAGCACTCCTCGCAGCCAAGCGCGGAACGTCGAACGCCGGCAAACCAAGACACGCGCCGCCGCCGCCGCCGCCGCTGCCGCCGCCGCCTCGCAGAACCGAGGCATCGGCCCGCGGCCCTCGACGCCATCGAGCACGGCCACCCCTCGCTGCAGGGCCCGCTGGCGCTGCGGCAGGGCGGCTACGGCGTCATCGTGCGCCTACCGGTCTTCCAGTCAGGCGTCGGGCCCAACGAGACGTTCGGGTGGGGCTCTCCGGGCGGCCCGCGCGCGCGCGCCCGCCCCGACGCGCCCGCCCCAAAAAAACCCACCCAGCTGGTCTCCCTCCGTGGTCTGCGCCGCCCATCGGCTGCACGGCCCAGCGCTTTGCCTGGGCAGCTGGGCTCCGGCTTCCGGCGCATTGTGCTTCGAGCGCGCAAGTGCCGGCGCGGCCGCTGGTGTCAATCAACCCCAACCGTACCAGCGGCATGCAAACACACACCGCCTGCCCCCCCTCCCCCCGCAACCCCGCGCCGCAGCGCGCCCGGCGCGCCCTACAATTGCAGCATCTGCTACAACACCACTACGAGCACCATGTTTTGGGGCTTTGCCACCTCCCTCATTTCGGCGGGCGCGATTGCCAACGGAACGGACGCGCGGCTGCAGTCGCTGGTCAACCAGGTGCGTTGACCGGCGCTTTGACCGGAGCTTTAACCGGAGCTTTAACCGGAGCTTTGACCGGCACGCAGACCAGCGCTTTGACCGGCGCTTTGACCGGCGCTTTGACCGGCGCTTTGACCGGCGCAGAGCCGCACGTGCCAGCGTCCCATCCCACCCCATACTCGACGAGCACCGCCCCAGCCCGCCTAAACACCCGCCCAAACAATCAAACAAAAACAACAGGGCTTTGACTACGAATTCCACGCGCCGCAGGCCGACGGCACGACCTTTTCCGTGGTCAAAGCCCCAGTCGCCGGGCGCGCCCCCGTGTCGGCTTGGGTGGCCGTCCCCAACAGCCGCTGGCAGATCCTCATCGCCCCCTCCCACGGCTGGCTGCCCTCCTGGCGGGAGCCGATGCTGGCAACCGCCGTGGTCGTGAGCGTGCTCATCGGCCTGCTGGTGTGCGCGATCTTGGTCAACAGGCGGCAGCTGATCTGGGTGATCTCAGAGCTCAAGGTGGGGCCCCGCCGCGCGGCCACGGCATCGAGTTGCTCAGCGCGCCGGCCGCGGCGTTGTTGTGGGGCGGTCTGCCGGCGAACGGATGCGCACCGCCAGCCCGCCCCGGCCCGCCGCTTGATCCGTGTGCGCGTGCGCGCACCAGGGTCACCGCCCGTCGCCATTGTACCCCGACCCCCCGAAACCGCGCGCAGGGCGCCAACGGCGCGCTCGCCGATGAGAAGCGCCGGATGGATGCCCTGCTGGTGCGCCAGATCGCGCTCATCAACGCGATGGGCCGCGGCGGCGGCCTGAGCGGCGGCGCCGGCGGCGGCGGCGGCGGCGGCCTGAGCGCTCTCAGCGGCGGCGGGGGCGGCGGCGGCGGCGGCGGCGGCGAAGGGCGGTCGATTCACAGCTCCACGCTCGGTGGGCGGTGTTGGGGGGGTTCGCGCGCGCGGCGCGGCGGGGTTGCGCGGGGCTCGGAGGGGGCGCCGACTCCGGGACCGTGCCGAGCGTGCTGCAGCTGCGCCCCCCGGCGCCGAAGGCGCGAAGCACAATAGCGGGCCCCTGCCGCCCGCGGCCGGGCTGTCCGGGCGACGGGCGCGGGACGCGCCCCGGCCCGCGCGGTCCGCGCGTGGCCCCCTTACTTTGGGATAAACGCAACGCCGCAGCCCGCGCCAAAAAAAGACCGCCGACCCGCGCCCCACCCCCTCGCACCAAATCGCACCGCCAGAGCGCATCCAGGACCTGCGCCAGAACATCGGCGCGTCGAGCGCCGTCACCGGTGCCGAGGAGCTGGAGCTCCAGGAGCTGCTGGGGGAGGGGTCCTTCGGCAAGGTGTTCAGGGGTGAGTGAGGCTTTTGCGGGGTGAATACGCTTTCTTAACTTTTGGCTCTGGAGCTCCAGGAGCTGCTGGGGGAGGGGTCTTTCGGCAAGGTGTTCAGGGGTGAGGCTTCTTCTCCCTCCCTTGGCGCGTGGTTGATGGCTGGCAGGCTTGGGCTTTCAATGCTCTGCCAACGACCCTGCACGCTTGTGCAAAGCAGGGCCCCCCCAAAGACTGCGCCCCGCCGGCGCCCCCCTTCCCCAAACCACCGCGCCCCGCGCCCGCGGCCACACGCACCCACACCCGCGCAGGCATGTGGCGCGGCAGCGTTGTGGCCATAAAAACGATGATCCTGCCCGCGCGCATGAGCGGCGCTGAGAAGCGGGAGCGCATGCTGGTGATGGAAGCCGCCATCTCCACCGCCCTGCTGCACCCAAACATCGTGCAGGCGAGGCGGCGGGGCGGGGCGGGGGGCCGGGCCGAGGCGGGCGCAGGCGCAGGCGCTTCCGTTTGAGGTTTCAACCGCCAGAGGGGGTTCGGCGGCGCGACGGCCCGGCGTCGCGCTGAGTTTCGTTTTGATGCCGCCGCTTCAATCCGGGGAGTTCCCGCAAACTCAACCATCCCGGCCCGCTCCGCCCCCTCCTCCCCCTTGCAAATGTTAACGCAGACCTACACCTACACAATAAAATCCACGACTGATTCTTACGGCTCCCGCAGCTCAGAGTGGGCGGGGGGTTGGGGAGTTTGGGTCCGTCGCGCCGGCCGCTGCGTTCGACCGCCGCGTTTGACCGCTGCGTTTGACCGCTGCGTTTGACCGCTGCATTTCACCGCTGCATTTGACCCCTGCGTTTGACAGATGCGTTTGACCGCCCGCCGGCCTCGCGTGTTCTCACCCAACCCCCTGGCCCCCTCCCCGCAGGGGCAGCGGCCTGTTTTCGCCCACCGCGGGCCGCACCGCCGGCGGCGGGCCGCTGGCGGCGGGCGGCTCGCAGCCGGCGGCGCTGCCGTCGGGGCCGCACGTTCACAATTACGAGGTTGGTGCGCCCGGAGCTTTTCCCGCCTCGCCAGGGCTTCGCCCTCGGCCCCCGCAGGGCGTTTGGCGCCTCCCGCTCGCACCGCTTTGCCTCAGGGCTCCCCTGTTTGTCTCACACGTCGCTGCATGGCAACTTGCCGCCAGATCAGTGCTCGAAACCCCCTCACAACCCCAAAACCCACCCCCAGGGCCGCACTTACCAGACCCCAAAACCCATCCAAACCCCCCAAACCCCCCCGACACCCCCCCTCAACCTTCCAAAACTTCCCAAAACGTTCCAAAACCTCCCAAAACCCCAGATCTGCCTCGCCTGACCCCGAGAACCCGTTCCGACCCCTCAAAAACCTCCGAAAACCTCCCCAAATCCCCCCAAAACCTCCCAACCCCCCAGGTCTGCCTGGTGCTTGAGTACTGCGACAAGGGGTCCCTGAGGGAAGCACTGGACGGCGGGGCCTTCTGGATGCGTGAGCGGCCGCTTTTGGGGGAGGCCGGTTTTGGGGGCGGCGGCTTTTGGGATGCAGCCGCTTTGGGGGCGGCCGCTTTGAGGGGGCGGCGGCTTTTGGGGGACGGCCGCTTTGGGGGGCGGCGGCTTTGGGGGGGCGGCGGCTTTTGGGATGCGGCCGCTTTGGGGGGCGGCCGCTTTTGGGGGACGGGCACTTGGGGCGCTGGGGTCGGCTGGGCTGTGGCAATCCGCGCAGGGGAGGCCGCCAGCAGCAAACACGTCCGCTGCGCAGTGCAGGCTCTCCCTCGTGCACTTCTGCGGGCTCAGCGCGTTTGGCCTCGCCCCTTGGGCCCCGCCAGACCGCCGCCGCCGCCCCCCGAAACCGCCCGCCCGCGCGCACCCATCGATTCGCCCCGGCAAACCGCCCGAAACAAAAAACCGCCCGAAACAGCCGACGGCTGCGTTAACTACCCAGCGGTGCTGGACACCGCCGCTGACATTGCGCGCGCGATGGCGCACCTGCACCGGCAGCAGGTTTGGGGGCGTTGGGTTAGGGTTGAGGGTTGGGGTTGGGGGTTGGGGGTTGCTATTAAACCCTAAGATCCCTCCACGTTCACTGGAGGGGGCCGGTTCGCTTTTGAGTTGGAAGCTGCCTTTGGTGCCTTGCGGTGGTCTCCAGGCCACCTATTAAGTTCAAGCCACGCTCCCAGGTCAGGATGCGATTCCGAAACGACCACCCCAAAAAGCCCGGCACCGGCCCGACAGCGCGCCCGCCCCCTGCCCCCCCCCCAAAGGTGATCCATTCCGACCTCAAGGCGCGCAACTGCCTCCTCAAAAGCGACGGCAGCGACAGCCGCGGCCTTGTGGCCAAGGGTGGGCATTTGGCGCGTGTTTGGGGGCGTTCAAATGTTGCCAGCCACCGCGCCGCGCCGGCGTGGCACCCGCAACGCAACGCACCGCATTGCACCCGCACCGCGCTGGCAAGGAAGCTGCACTGCAGCAGACCGCGCCGCAACCAAACTGCACCGTCAGCAAACTTTGCCCCCAACCGGGACGCCGCCCGACTGAACCCCACCCCCCACCCCACCCCCCCTTAGTCGCCGATTTCGGCCTCGCCGTGCGCATCGGCGACCTGGGCACCCACGTGTCAGAGTTCCAGGGCACGCAGACGCACATGAGCCCCGAGGCGCAGCTCAGCGCGCGCGTGTCCAAGGCGGGGGACGGTGCGCGCGCCGCGCCGCGCCGCGCCGGGCCGCGCCCCGTGCGCCGCGCCGCGCCGCGCTGTGCCGCGCCCCGTGCGCCGCCGCTTCCGAGGGTTTTGCCGCGGGCCGCCGGCCGGCTTGCGTCCTGTCTTGGCGCGCCCTTGCAGGCAACCCCGTATCAACGTTCAATTAGCTGCAGCCCTCCCCCCCTTGCCCCCTCCCAAGCCCCGGTCAAACCCCGGTCAAACGCCCCCTCTTGCCCCCTCCCAGTCTACGCATTCGGCATCACCTGCTGGGAGCTTTACACCTGCGGCCACGCGTTCGCGGGTGCGATCTCAGATCAGCAGCCCCCTTGGGGTGGTGATCTGGCAGGGCTTTCGCGGAAGACGTGCCCGCCGCGCCACTGCGCTGCTGCGCGCCGCGCCGACGGCCGATGGCTGCCGTGCCAACGCCCTTCCCCCACCCCGTCCCCCACCCCTGCACCCCCATCCCCCCGCCCCTGCACCCCCACCCCCCCGCCCCTGCACCCCCATCCCCCAGACGTGCCCGCCGCGCTGCTGGGCCACCGGGTGGCGGTCCAGGGGGCGCGCCCGCTGTTCCCCGCCGCCACGCCGCGCGAGTTCCGAGCCCTGGCGGAGCGCTGCTGGGCGGCAGACCCCGAGGCCAGGTGGGCGCGGCGGCGGGCCGGGAGGGGCCGGCCGTCGCGGGCGGTGGGCTGCCACCGCCGCATCAGCTGCCCGCCATGCAAACCCCAAAGGGGGGCCGTCCCGCAACCGCGCTGCGCCGCGGGGGAAAGCCCCGCACCCTCTGTGTGTGTGCGGCGCGCCTCGGCCCACAGCCGCGCGGATCCCCCGGCCAGACCGGCCAGGGCAGCGCCCGGCGGCCACGGCGGTGGCAAGGGAAGCACCGAACCCGGCCCAACCCAGCCCATTCAAAAAACAAACCGCAGGCCCACCTTTGAGAGTGTGCTGGACACCCTCAACCGCATGCGCCAGCGCCTGAGCGGCCCCACCCCGCCGCTCTGCCCCATCCGCGCGCCCGGCGCCCCCGACGCCGCGCGCGGCCGCGGCGCGGCGAGCAGCGGCAGCGGCAGTGGCAGCGGCAGCGGCAGCGGCAGCGGCCCGCCCGCTGCGGGCTGGGGCTGGGACCCCCAGCAGTCGCCGCCGCCCCCCGGCCGGCCGCCGCAGGGCGCGCAGCCCCGCCACCGGCACGGATCGTGGGGGAGCGTCCTGGGCGGCGGGCCGCCGCACTGGGCGCGCCTCGACACGATTTGCGACGCGCCCGACGCGGATGCCGACACGCCGCGCGGGCAGGGCAGCGGCGTTTGGTCCTCAGGCACAGAGGCGGGGCGGCACGTCATTGATTTGGACGCGCTGGGCGTCGGCGGGGGGGCCGGCTCGGGCCTGTTTGGCAGCGGCGGCGGCGGCAGCGGCGGCGGCGGCGGCGGGCTGCCGTTGGGGGGCGCGTGGGATGGCGGCGGAGGCTTCCCGGGCGGGGCCCCTTTCAGGGGGGCCGCGCCCGGCCCCGACAGCGGCGCCGGCGGCGGCTTTGGCAGCGGGCCGAGCGGCAGCAGTTCGCTCGGCAGCGATTTTGCCAGCGGCGGCGGCAGCGGCGGCGGCTGCGGCGGCGGCGGCAGCGGCGGCGGCGGCAGCGGCGGCGGCTGCGGCGGCGGCGGGGCGGCAGCGGCGGGCGGCGTCGCCGGCGCGGCGGCGCCGGCGCCTGCCGGCGGGGGCGGGGAGGAGGGGGCGGACTCCGCCGGGTCCCGGCCGCGCGCCGGCCTCGGCTGATGAGGGGCCTCGGCTTTGCCATTTAGGTTGATCCACCGTTTTGGTTGGCGGGATGTTTATTTTTGGCGGGCGCGCCGCGCCGACGCGCGTGCGGCGGCGGCAAACGCGCTGCCGTGCTGGCGGCGTCGGCGGCTCCAGGTCTCCCAACGATCCGCAAGCTTGACAAACCACACACGTATGCAGACAGCGTGTTGCGCTCCTTATTGGTTGGGCCTTGCGGCGCGAGACCCGGTAACCCCTCAATACATTGGCACTCCTTGCACACCGTCTGCCGCGGCGCCCGGGCAGATCTGCGGTACACGTAATGGCGGGTTGCAGAAACGTTTCGAAGGACCTTCTCGGGAAAGAGGCCTATAGGGGCCTATAGGTCGGACCTTTCGCCGAGCCTTTTGCTGTCCCGCGCGCCCAGATCGCTGTTTCCCGCGCCCGCAGCGCTCACAGAAGCCCCGCGGACCTTTCTCGACCTTTGTGTTTGGGGGGGACCGGCTCAGGAGCCGCGGGGCGGCTGTTTCGGACCTCTTGATCTTTCCTTTCGCGTAGCTGTGCCGCCGAAACGTTTCTGCAACCCGCCAAAACGTTTACCTGACAAAATCGGCCGCACCGCACCGCACTGCGGCCGCCCTCCCGCGGGCGGGTCAAGACGGTATCGCGAGTCCATTTGTGTTAGTGGGCATGGACGTCAGTGCAGCGGGTGGCGGCGCGAATGGGCAGGGGCCGCGGGATTAGATGGGCCGCGGGCTCGAGTCGTGCCGCAGGATGCACTGCAAAAAGATCATGTGAATGACTGTGGCGGCCCACCCCTGAAGCCCTGCCCTGAGCCGGACGGACAGGTGACTGAGCACCCTCATTACCCTCGCGGATCATCCCCGGTTGACCGGTTACGGCGTAGATCGCGCAAGCCAGGCAATTTCTGATGTGAAAATCGGTTCAACTAGTATGCGCTGGGACCCACAGGGCGCCGGAGAACGCCACCTTGGCGGGGCCACCTTGGCGGGGCCCGATCAGGGCCCCCTGGAGCCGGTTTCCGCCTACTCTGCACACCAAGTCGTGATGCGCACGGTGCGCGGGGTCTCGCCAGGATTAGGGTGCCCGCTCTCAGCACGGGTGGCCCCGCCTCATCGCTGAACGGGTGACCGACCGCTGCCCGCGCTCTCCAACAGCAGGGCGGGATGGATCACCCGCATGCATCCGCGGCGGCGCGGCTGGAGCGGCAGGACAGCGGCGAGGAGTGCGCCCCGGGCGCCGCAGCGCCGAGCGGCAGGGGGCGGCCCCCAAGCCAGCTTGTGCGCCTGTACGTGGCGGGCCTGCCCAAGTCCATGACCGAGGGGCAGCTGAAGCGCATGTTTGAGCAGGTGCGTCAGACCGATGGCGCCCAGGGCTGCGGCCCCGGGGGCGCCGCGCATGCGGCCTGCGTAAAAACCGTATCGCAGTCCATGCAGGGCGGTGACGGAGTAGCGCCGGCGCGCCCACGCTGCCCCTTTTGCCCTCCACCGCAGTGGGGCTTTGTGCGCGATGTGAGCATCCTGCGCGAGCGCGTGTTGGGCCTCTCCCGCGGCTGCGCGTTTGTGGGCTTTGCCTGCGTGGAGGAGGCGGAGGCGGCCATCGCCCACCTCAACAACCGCCTGCGCCTGCCGGGGGCGCTCGCACCGCTCGAGGTGCGCGCAGGCGTGGGGCGGCTCCTGCGATGGGGGCAACCGCGGGGGCGCGCATGCTGCCACGCGGCCGCAGCCCCATGCTGCATGGCACTGGGCGCACATGCGCGGGCAGCGCATGCGGTTGCTTGCCCGATGACTGCATGCCCGCGGCCTGCGGTTCCCCATCGTGCGCGCAGGTCCGCCTTGCGCGCAGCCGCGTGTTCATCCCCGCGGGCAGCGGCCCCGAGGACAACCGGCAGCTGTTCTTCTCGCGCGCGCCCGCCTGCGCCTCGGAGAGCGACGTCGTCGCGCTCTTCAACAGGTGGGCTGCACCCTGGCTGGCTGGTTTCAAGGCATGCGCGCCCACGAGGCACGACCTGCCCAGTAGCAAAAGCACACACTGCTGAGTTTGACTGCGGCTGGCTCACTTGGCTCCAACGAAAATCCACGGCACATCCACCACCCCAACCCCAACCTCAACCCCAAAGCTACGGTGTGGTGGAGGGCATCAACCTCTTCCACGACCAGGAGACGCGCACCAGCAAGGGCTGCGGGCTGATCGCAATGGCCACGCGGGCCCAGGCCGTCGCGGCGATGGCGGCCCTCGACGAGGCGCACGTCATGGAGGGCGGCGCGGCGCCGCTGTCTGTAAAGTGGGCCGACACCGACCTGCGGGCGCGCCGCAACAGCCGCAGCGCCAAGGAAGATGCGCCCACGCCCGCAGCCGCTGCTGCTGGTGACAGGGCGGACGATCGCACGGTGAGGGCCGGGGGTTGGTGCTGCGGCCCGCCGGCTGTGCCTTTGTGCGGCTCGCCCCCAGGCGAGGGCCCCCTGAAGGGCAGCAGCCGTTGACCAGTTGTGCACACTGCCCCTCACTGCTTTCCCTCTGCACGCTCCCGCCATACCCGCCGCCTGCCAGCTCTTCTTTGCCCGCGTGAGCCGCAGCGCCGACGACCAGGCAGTGCAGGCGCTGTTCTCCACATTCGGCCGTGTCTCCAGTGTCACGCTGTTCAGGGCCTTCCAGGTGCGCGGCACGCCCCGATGGGGGCCCGCGCGCGGCTGCGCTCCCCAGCAGCCAGCTTGAAAGGCGCAGTGCGATACCCCCACCGCCGCCGCGGACGCCATTTGCCGCCGCAGCCGCCGCCACCGCCGCCGCCACAAGCGCTCCCCATCCACCCCCAATGGCCGCCTCAGGCCGCGTCCTCCACCAAGGGCTGTGGGCTGGTGGTGATGGGCTCCGCCGACGAGGCCACGGCTGCGATCTGGGGCCTGCACGAGAGCCACGTTTGGGAGGGCATGAGCCAGCCAATGGTGGTGCGCTGGATGGACTCGGCACTGCAGCGCCGCCGCCGCGAGGAGCACGCGCTCATGCGGCAGGGCGGCACCTCAACGCCGGCGTCGGCGTCGGCGTCGCCGCGGAGCGGCGCGTCGCCAACGCGGGGCATCCTGGCCTATGGCTACGCCAGCAGCTTGGCGGGCGGCAGCGGCCCTGCGGTCGCTGCCCCGCCGCCGGGCTGCGCACCGGATGCGTACAGGCTGTTTGTGGGCAACCTGCCCTCCTGCTTCTCTGTAGAGGTGGGGGGCCGCTGGCTGGCCCTGGGCCTCGCAGTTGCTGCTGCACGTGTGCGCTTGCAATGTGCGCGGCGCTTGTGCTTTTCACTGCTTGCAGTGCTGTCTGTCTCCCTTGAGCGCCCCCTGAAAGCACCCGCCCTCAACAACCACCAAACCCAGGAGCTGCGCCCCCTGTTTGAGGCCATAGGCCCAGTGGCTGAACTCACCCTCGCAGACAGCGCCGCGGGCGACCCAAGGCGCAGCGCCTTCTGCTGGTTCTATTCCAGTGCCGACGCTGACGCGGCGGTGGCGCAGCTGCACGGCCGCGTGGTCTACGATCCCACTGGCGCACCGCCCTGCCCGCTCGTCGTGCGCCCAGTGGTGGCCGCAGCCCCACCACCGCCAGCGCCACAGCCGCCGCCGCCGCCGCCGCCGCTCCTCCAGCGCGTGCCGGCGGCCGCGGGCGGGTGGGGCGCGCTCGGTGTCGTCGCGCCTGGCGGGGCGGGGGCGGCTGGCCCGCTGGCCGAGGCTTTGGGCCGCGGCGCAAGGCCTGCGGCGTGGCTGGCCCACCCGGTGGCGCGCGCACCCCCGCCACTCGGCGCCGCCCCCGTGGCGGCCGCACCGCTGGCGTGCGCCAGCGCGCCCATGGCCCCTGCCAGCAGTGCCGCCTGCCAGCTGGCAGTGCCGCAGCCCGTCACCAGCAGCGCATACGCGCTGATGCCGGTGGAGGCCGCTGCGGCATGGGACACGGCGGCGCCCCTGCAGCTTCAGGCGCTGCCCACGGGCCCTGCCGTGCCGCAGCACCAGCCAACGCGGCCGCAGCCAATGCAGCAGCCGCAGCCGAGGCAGCACCAGCAGCAGCAGCAGCACCAGCAGCCACAGGGTGACCACGGCAGTGGGGACAGCGGGTTCGTGGCTGTTCAGCTGCAGCTGCACCACGCCCAACTGCACGTCGTGCTGCCCCACATCGCGTCAATCCAGGCAGCCAGCAGCGCTCAGCTCTCCACGCACGCCGTCGCACCCGGCGTGTTTTGCCTCTGCATCACCGGCGGCGCGCCAGCGGTTGAGACGGCCGGCCACATGCTCAACTCGATACTGCTGAACTCTGCCTAGAGGGGGGCGCTTGCCCCAGCCCTTGCCTTGGACAGCAGCGCGCAAGCAAAGGGCGCGATGGCCGCCGTGCGTGGCCCCCCCTGCGGCTTGGACGCTCATTCTTCATATTGAATTCCCTGCGGCACTAATATGGAGTCGATGGATACAACACGGATACAACACGACAGCACAGCAACGCCTGTTGCGTGGGTTGCAGCCCCACTGGCTTGGTTCCTAGCAACCAAAGCGCATCATCATCAGAACACGCAAAAGGCATTGTTGAAAGGCACCACACACTTCGCGCCTGAGATATGATTGCCCACTTTTATTTACGCGCGCTTCAGTTCCGCCGCCGCCGCCGCCGCCGCCGCCGGCCACCTGTGATCGGAAGCATTCGCGTGTCAGAGCCCGCGCTTGAAGCGGCTCGCAATCGGATCCTTGGGAGCTTGAGGTTTTGACCAGCGGCGCACCTCTGGTCTCTTCCGGCAAGGGCAGCTTGTTATATATGCTTACGCATGCTGGTGTTTTTCTCTGCGAAGAATGCGCCGATTACTTGGCACGCAGCGTGGCTCCGCCGCTGGGCCTCGGCCTGCTGCTTGCCGATTCCTCGGCACCAAACCTACCCCGCGCCCCAGGCCCCTGCCACCCCCGAGTGCGCCGCCCTGCGCCGCCCAATGCGATGCGCGAGCAGGCCTGCGCCCGCGAGCCCCGCTGCAAACGCATGCCTTTGTGAGCGCTCTGCCCGGCCCGGCCCCAAACTGTGGCCCGGCCTCGTGCCCGCACACCTGCCATCCTACTACCGGCATTGCTAGTCGCGCCTTGCACCCCAACTCGACATTCGGCATTGATCTCCCAAGCGCTGCTGGCCACAAGCTTCCCAAAGCGGCAACCCTGTGGCAGAATCTGCCACACACACACACACACACACACACACACACACACACACACACACACACACACACACACACAACACACGCACATACACACGCGCGCGCGCACTCTTGTACCCCCTCCGTACGCAATGGACTGGCGGCTTTCCGGCCTCACTCTCAGGCCGCCAGCGGGCTGAAGAGCTTGGATTGTGTTGGGCGGGGGCTCGGGCCAATGTGGCCTCCCGCACCATCCTTGCGCTTGGCGTGAATTGGCCGCCACACCAATCGCCCCTTGAGGCCCCACCAGTACCCTCCTTGGATGCGTCGCACACGCTCAAGATCTGGCCGGCGCTTTGCCAGATGGCGCTCCCACCCCAGCGGGCTCCCAACGCGCCGCCGCCTGCCACGCGCGCGTTCTAGCACGTGCGCCCCCACCAACCCCGCGTGGAAAGAAGCCACCCCCATTACCCATGCTCAACTGGCTCAAGTGCCATGAAGGAAATGGTGCGATGAATGGCAATGGCTATGCTGATTGGCCTGGCGTGCCTGAAATTAGGCGTGCAGGCGCGTGATGATGTGCGCTTTTCGGCTCAACGGTCCTTTTTCGATCCCAGGGATATGCCCACGGGCGTTGCTGTTGTGGGTCAAGCATGCAATGAAGAATCCCATCATATCTGTAAAGCCCCTCAGGTAAGCAGGTCCTGGCCTGGCGGCGCGGCCGGCGGGGCGGGTGCAGCTGCGTGCGCAGGCGCCCGCAGTTTTCCGTTCCGGGCCGGCGGCGCACCCACAAGTCCGCCACCGACGACGCGCGCCCAGCCAGATAGTGCACCCTCCCGTGAACGCGATTCCTTGGATGCCCAGCAATCTCGTGAACCCGTAGCCGTGAAGCGGGGGTGCGGCGCCATGAAGGAAAGGGGCGCGAACGACGGGGGCGGCTTCCTCCATGAGCTGGGCAGGTGCGCGCTCCAGAAAGACGAAGACACCCTGCATGCTATTGGCCGCAGCGCGCGGGCAGTGGGGGCTGGCGGGCGGGGGCTGGCGGGCGGCGGCGGCGCCGCGGCGGTGCGCACCCCAAGCGCCGCACCGGCGCGCCCCGGCGAGCGCCGACGCCCCGCTGCCCCGCCGTCTCCCCCCCCCTCAAAGGCTCGGCAACCTGGCGGGGCCGCTGTGGCTCCAGAACTCGGCTCAGATGGCGCTGGGGCTCATCGCCGTGGCGTTTGTGGGCCACCTCGGCGACCCCCTGGCCCTGTCCCAGGTGCGCCGCGCGCGGCGGCGGCGCGGCGGCACAGGCCCCAAAGCGCACACCGGCACAGCTCGCGCCACGCACCGCACACGTGCCACGCACTGCGCACGTGCGATTGCGTAAGCCCTGCCCACGCCCCCCGAAACAACGCGCCAGGTCGTGCTCGCAAACTCTGTATTCAACATAAGCGGCAGCGTGTTCATTATGGGGCTCTCAGCTGGGATGGAGACATTTTGCGGCCAGGCCATCGGCGCAGGTGCGGCGATCTGGGGCTTTCGAAAGCTGCGCACCTGCTGGGCTGCTGCAGGGCTGCTGCGCCGCCAAAGCGCCAATTCCCGCCCGCGTGCCGCTGGCCGTGGCGGCCCACACACGAAAACACATCCCTCACACACAACAACCACACACACACACAAGCACCCCCACAAGCTCCCCCACAGACACACACACACACGCGCGCAAAACACCCCCAACCCCACCCCCAACAGGCAACCACGCCTTCCTGGGCGTCGTCCTGCAACGGGCGGGGCTGATAACGCTGCTCGCCTGCCTCCCCATAACGCTGCTGTGGGCGCACACGGGCCCCATCCTCACAGCCCTCGGCCAGCCCTCGGCGATCGTGGCCGGCGCGGCGCGGTACCTGTGGCAGGTCGCGCCGGCGATATGGCTGATGGCGCCGCAGGAGTGCCTGAAACGGTGGGCGGCGGCGGCGGGGCATCGGGGCGGGGCATCGGGGCCGGGTCGGCGCGGTGCAGGGCCGCGCCGCGGGGTGCGCACACCGCTTCCATTTGGGCGGGCACGCCGCTGCCCGCCCGCGCTCCCTTCAACGCTTTCGGCGCGCGCGCGGCCGCGGCGGGCCCTTGAACACTGGCAGCCTGCGAGCCGTGGGTTTGAGCCCCCTTTATGCCCCCCTTTGACCCCCAACCCCGCCCCTGGTCCCGCAGCTACCTTTTGGCCCAGCGAGTGGTGCTGCCAGGCACGCTCATCGCCGGCGCCACGACGCTGGCGGCGCCCCTGTTTTACTCTCTCATCATGAACAGGTGCCTGACCCGCGCTTTGACCGTGGTTTGACTGCGGCCCGCGTTTGACCCGCGCTTTGACCGTGGTTTGACCGCGGCCCGCGTTTGACCCGCGCTTTGACCGTGGTATGACTCGCAATCGGGCAAGCCAGGGTCAAAAGCATGCTGCCCCCCCTTGCCGCCGCCGCCGCCACCGCCGCTGCACCGGCCGCTCCGCACTCCCCTCGCGCCTGCCAACCCCGCCCCCTCCGCCCCCCGCCGCCGGCCCCGCAGGCTGCGCCCCGGCCTGGACGGCGCCGCCGCCGCCTTTGTGCTGTGCTCCGCCACCTCCACAGTTCTGCTCGCCGCGTACACCGCCCACCGCGACTGGCGGCGCCGCGGCCGGCCGGACGCGACGTGGGCCGGCCTCAGCCGCGGCGCGCTGGAGGGGTGGGGGGAGTATCTGGCGCTGGCGGTGCCGGCGCTGGGCGCCATCGCGGCCGAGTGGCTGGCGTTTGAGTGCATGATCGTCTCATCGGGTGGGCGGGGCGGGGGGCGCAGGCGTTGGCTTGCCCCCGAGGGCGCCCTCGCGCCGCGCCCTCGCACACAGACCGCGCCGAGCCTTCCGCCGGCAGCGCCCTCCTCACGCCTGCTGCCCCTCCCCCCGCCATACACACGCCAGCACGCGCGCGCACGCCCCCCCCTCCCCCCCACACACTCATGCAGGCCCTCACTCCCTCCCTCCCTCCGCCCCACCTCCCGCCCCCAGGCCTCCTGCCCAACGCTGAGGTGGCAATGGGCGTGATGGGGCTGGCATTTCAGTGCTCCGCGGCCGCCTATATGAGCTCAATGGCCCTCTCCGCCGCCGCCAACACGCGGGTGGCCAACGAGCTCGGCGCCGGCCACGGCGCCGCCGCGGCGCGCAGCTGCTGGGTCGCGCTGGCCGCGGTGGCGGCGACGCAGGCGGCGCTGAGCGTGGGCGTGATGGCGGGGGGGCGGCGGCTGGCGGGGCTGCTGAGCAACAATGAGGAGGTGCTGGCGCTCACGATGCAGCTGCTGCCCTTCCTGGCAGCGTCGTTCGTGGGTGCGCGGCCACTTTTGTTTGAAGGGGGCGCTTTCTGGACGGGCAACCGCTGCCGCGAGCGCCCGAGGCGTCGGCCAGAGCCGCCGCCCAGCCGCTAACTTGACACCACCCTATGCCACAACACACACTTGCAACATACACGCACACAGACAAACACAAACGAAGGGCATGCTCCAAAACACACAAAACACGCACAAACACAAACGCACAAACCGCGCGCGCGCGCAGGCGACGGCATCAACGCCGTGCTGCAAGGCGTCCTCCGCGGCGCCGGCCGGCAGCTGCTCGGCGCCGGCCTCAACGCGCTGGGCTACTGGGTGCTCGGCGTGCCCTTTGCGCTGCTGCTGGGCTTCAAAGCCGGGCTGGGCGTGGTCGGCTTTTGGGCCGGCCTCTGCGCGACAACCAGCTCGCAGGCGCTCCTGCAGGCGGCGGTGGTCGCGCGCCTCGACTGGCGGCGCGAGGCGGCGCGCGCGAGGGAGCTCGTGGGAGGCATGGAGGGCGGCGGCGGCGGCGGCGGCGGCGCGGCCGGCGGCGGCGGCTGCTTTGCGGTGGCGTCGGACGGCGCGGCGCCGGCGGGCGCCGCGGCGGAGGAGCGGCCGCGGCCGGATGAGGAGCGCCGCCCGCTGCTGCTGGACGCGTCGAGGTCGTTTTCGGACCGCGGGAGCTTTGCAGAGCGCGGGGGCCTCGCGGAAGGCATAGCCGGCAGCAGCGGCGGCGCCGGCGGCGCCGGCGGCGGCGGCGCGTGGCTGGGCGCGCGCCTGTCGTCGGCGGAAGGCGGAGAGGCGGGCGGCCGGCTGCCGGCGCGGCTTGGTTCGGCCGGGCTGAGGGCCGGCAGCAGCCTCGAGCTCCCGCGGCTGCCCTCCGCCGCCGCGGCTCCGCCTGCAACGGCGGCGGGGGGCGCGGCGGCGGCGGCGAGGCAGGACAAGGCCGCGGCGCAGGCGCGGGGCGGGGCGGCGGCCGATTTGGCAGGCCGCGACCAGGGCGGCAGCAGCGCCGGCGCCGGCGCCGGCGCCGGGCCGCGGCTCTTCACGCTTGGCGGCGAGGGCGAGAGCGAGGGGGAGGGGGACGAAGAGACCGGCGACGGCGCGCGCGTTGCCGAGAGGAACGGCCCGGGGCCGCGCGGCCATTGAAGCCGCCGCCGGCCGGCCAGGGCGCGCCACTCCCACCCTCCCACCCCACCTCATTCCCACCCCACCCCAGCCCCGCCCCTTGATACCCATCCGACTGCCCAGCAATTGCCACGCCCGGCGCTGAAAAATGCGCGCCGAGGGGCCGTGATTGCCGCCGTGCGGCTGCCTTCTTCATCTGTTGGCAGCGCGTCAGCGCGCACCACATAAGATGCCGCTGTATTGAGTGGGCCTCGGGCCCGCCTCGGTCCCCTGCAAATGCGCGCACCGCAATCCCCACACCGCCGCGCTGTTGTGCCTTGCTTTGTATGCCTTTGGGCGGCACCGCACGCTCGCCCGGGCCCGAGTCGGCGCCCGTCTCGGGGGTGCGACACACAGTCTGAACCCTGTAAAAAAGAGATAGACCCTGATGACAGCACAGTGCGACGGCGCTGCAGCGTCGCGTTGCATTCCGGCAACCGCTGGGTGGCTGCTGCTCCCGTACCCATGTGGCTGCTGCTCCCGTGGCTGCTCCTGAGGCTGCTCCCGTGCTGCTCCCGTGGCTGCTACTCCTGTGGCTGCCGCTCCCGTACGCACGCCCTGCAAACCTCCCCCCCTCCCACCAACACGTACAGCTTTTGTGGGCGCAAAATTGGGGCGCGCAGCCCTTGGTTTCGAGCCCCCATTCAGGGCGGCGGTGATGCGAATTTTACACGCGGCAGCGCGCGCCGGAAGGTTTCCGAGTTTTCTGCTACTTGCTGGAGCAGTCTTATTGTATGTAGTATGAGGGCCTGCGAGCCTGCAGCGCGCGCGCAGTCCACTTGCGCGGCGCACGCGGGGCGTCGGTGGGGACGGTGGTTCAAGGCGTTGGGGTGGGGGCTTTTTTCTAGCTTTTGGGGCGCGCCCGGGGGCTTGCTGTTTGGACGGCACTTTCAAAGGAAACTGAATCCGCGCGTTGAAGTGCCACACGTGTGGTTCCCCCGTTCTTGGAGGAATCCTATCAAGGTGCAAGGATGGCGCGGCCATGGTGGCAGATAGACGGGCAGACGGGCGCGCGGCGCGGCCCACATGACATGCGTTTCTCCCTGCAGCGCCGCAGGCACGGCGCGGCCGCGCCCCCTCGCGCGGCCAAACGGCCGCTGCCGGGGGTCGCCTGCCGGCCGCGGGTGCGGGCGGCAAGAGGGATGAGGGGGGTGCGCCGGGGTTGCAGCAGGCAAGGAGTGCAGCTCGTGAGACCGCCGCAGGCGATCGAAAGTTCTGGGCTGTTGGGCAATGTATCAGGGACATGCGTGCTGGCGGGCGCGCGGCGCAGTAGGCAGGGTCCTTGCCTGCCGGCGCGCCGGCGCCCGCCCGTGGCGGCAGACGCAGGGACGGGGCGCTCCTCCGAGAGTGCGGGTAAAAAAAGGGTTGGGCGACGGGGCGCCATGGCGCGCGCCGATGCGCGGGTGGAAAGATTGCATGGGTCAGCGTTGCGGGTGTTTGCATGCGTTGGGTTGCTCTTTGCTCCTTGCGCGCGCGCGCGCGCGCGCGCGCGCCCCGCCTCCAGGCAAAGCCGGGCGCAGGGGCAGCGGGGGCGGGGGCAGGCCCCGTTCCCCCCAATTGCGCCGCCGGCTTGGAAACCCAGAGGGGAGGGGCGTGCCGCAATGCCGCGTTGGGCGGCTCGGGACGCGGCGCGCGTTGGCAAAGGATGTGGCAGCGCAGCGCCTTGAGCAGCACGGTGGATCCCGCCGCTGCGCCGGCATTACGGTAGGGCGGCGAGCGAGCGGGCGGGCGCGTGGCAGCGAAGCGCACTGGGGGTGGATTGTTTATAGTGGCGGCAATACGGGTCGCCCAACGGCCAAGTTCACTAAGAAAACATGGTGGCAACTCGGACCAGGGCGCTCATACAGAAAACACCGATTGACGGCGCAGAACGATCCAAGTTGGGCGCCGTGACAGGGGCTTCGAGGCCCCGCAAATCTGCATGCAGAGATGCGAAATCAGGGGCAGCTGTGCGATGGTTGGGGATTGGGACCGGCCAGCCTGGAGTATCGCAAGGGGCAGGGGCGGAGGCAACTACCTCCGCCTGTCCTGCTCATCAGTTCAGCTGACTTCAAGAGCGTGGCATGGCAAGAGGCAGAGGCCTCTGCGCAATTGGCTTGTGCAATGAACGGCATGCGTTTAGGGCCCAGCGGCGTGCGCAGGGCTTTCCGCGCCTGCCCCCACTCGCCCTGGCAGGCGGAGCCGGGGGTGGACCCTTGCACGGGGGCGGGGGCGCTGCGCGGCTTTTGAATGGCCGGCTTTTGAACGGCGGCTGCAGCTGCATGCCCAGAACGCATCTGCCGCGGCGGCTGTGCCGTATCTGTTGCGGCCGCCCCGCAGATGTCCCGCCGTCTTGGAAACCGGCTTGACTCCATCTTTTTGGCAATGTGGGCACGATCACATTCCATGCGGCGGCTGCAGCACCACCCAGGACATCGGCTGCGTCGCCTGCGGCTGCCCCATGTGCGGCGCCTGCTGTATCAGCACCGGAGGCGCGGACACCACCCGAAAGAGCTGCTGGCCGCCGTTGGCGTCCGGGCCCAGGCAGTAGGCAGCGCCAGCCGGCAGCGACTGGTGCTGCGAGTAAATGCCGGGCGCCGCCATAAATTGCTGATGCGGCGGCGGCGGCGGCGCCCCGGCAACCTGGCCGCCGCCGCCGCCGCCGCCGCCGCCGCCGCCGCCGGGCTGCGGCAGCATCGACAGCTGCCCCATCAGCGCGGCGGCCTCGTCGGCGGCGACCTGCGCGCGGGCGGCGAGCTCGGCCGCCATCGCGCGGCGGCCAGAGGCCTCATCCACCAACGACTGCAGCATCTCCGCGGCGCCGTCGCCCCCGCCCCCGCCCGCGCCCCCGCAGCCGCCGCCGCCGAGCGAGGCGGCGGCGGCATCCAGCGTGGAGTGCGCGCCGGGCGCCGGCGAGCGCGAGCCCCCGCCGGCGCCGGGGCTGATAGGGAAACCCAGGGCCCCGTGCCAGTCGCCCCCGGCGTGACCCGGCGGGGCCGCCAGCAGCATCGGCTGCATCATCGCGGCGGCGCCGGCAGCTTCTGCCGCGGGCGGGTAGTAGGCGCCCCCGCCAGCGCCGGCGGCGGGCAGCGCGCCCGACAGCGGCGGTGACGGCGACGGCGCGGGCGCGGGCGGGGCGGGCTGTGACAGCAAAACGTACTGAGCCTGCTGCTGGTGCGCCTGCTGCTGCTGCTGGTGGTGGTGGTGGTGGAGCGCCTGCTGCTGCTGGTGCTGCTGCTGCTGCTGCTGCTGCTGGTGCTGCTGGTGGTGGTGCGCCTGCTGCTGCTGGTGGTGGTGGTGCGCCTGCTGCGCCTGCGCCTGTGCCTGCTGCTGCTGCTGCCACGCAGCCGCGCCCATGCCCCCGCCTGCCGCAGCGGCGTCCGGGGCCCCTTCGCCTGCCCGAAGCTCGCCGATCGAATGGGCGAAGAAACAGACCCTGCGGTTGCACCCCGGGCCGTCCCTGCAAAGCTGGGTGCGGTACCTTTTGGGGGGGGGTGGAGGTGGTGGAGGAATGGTTTGGCCTCGCGTTGAACAGGCGGCGCAAAAGAGTTGGCAAGCGGGCAGCGAAGCCTGCCTCTGATGAGGGCAGCTGCGGGCGTAAAGGCAAAACAAAGGTGGGGAAGTGCTGTTTTGGGGGAGGGCGCCCATCACCCAAAAAGCGCCCAGTCTCTCACCTGTCAGGGTGCAGCCCTGGGGAGGGGGGGCGAGGGCGAGGCAAGGCGAGGGAGGAGTCAGACGCCGGGTTGAGAGGATATGGTGGGGATGGAGCTGTGGAGCATGCCAGGGCCAGGTGAGCACACTGCATGGCGGGCACCGCAAAAGCATGGCCGGCTGCGGCCCGCAGAAGCATAGCGGCCTCACATTGCTCGAAGAGGTTGTGGCTGTAGCAGCAGGAGTCCCCATGGGGGCAGATCGACCCCGGAGAGCGCAGGTGCGGGCACCTGCAGGGAAGGTGCGAGCATGGCCGGCGTGGGCAGAGGCGGCACGCCGCATGCGGCGTGCTTGCCGACTGGGGCTGACGGGATTTGGCTGTTGCAAGCCAAACCCAGCCCCATGCCGGCTGCTCCCTCATGTGGCGTGCGCGCGGCGCACAGCGTTTGCCAATCAGGAGGCCGGGAATTCGGCAGCCAAACCCAACGCCGGCGGCTCACATTGATGCGCTGTACCAGGTGGAAGCCAGCGGCCTGCGGCGCGCTTTCTCGCCTGCGTTTGATTGCGGGCCGCGCGTGGCGGGGGCGCGGCGAGGGCAGGGTGAGCGCCGGCATCGGCGCTTGCCTCGCACACGCACACGCACACGCACATACACATGCACATACGCATGCGCATGCGAGCAGGCAAAGCTGGAAACACTCGCCACGCCACGCCGGGCCAGTGCGACTCACCGGGATGCGCAAAGGGGCAGTCGACCCATGAATGCGTGTAGCGTTTCGCGCACGGCAGCACCTGTGGAAGCATGGCGGGTGGAAGGAAGGCGTTCTTGTTGCATGCAGGCGCGAAGCACCAGGCCTGCTGGCGAGCGCCGTGGCACTGACGCTGCCTCCGGCGGCGGCGGGCCGTGCCATCTGGTGACGCGCATCTGCAAGGGCCCCAGAGTGGTGCCCAACCTTATCGCAACCGCACTTTTCTCATCGCTTTTCTCACCTTGAAGCAGTTCAGGCGGAAGTGGTCGCTTAAATAAAGGGGGTCGGAGTACTCGTCAGCGGCGTCTGCCTGCTGCTCCGGTTGCTGCTGCGGCAGCACTCCGCCGCGCGAGGGGCCGGCTGCGATGCCTCCGCCTCCGCCGCCGCCACCGCTGTCGCACTCAGCAGCGGCAAAGGCCGCCCCCTCCGTCATGCCACCTGCGGACAGCAGCAATCGTGTGTGTTGCGACCGTTGACCGCAGGCCTCCATCGCTGCGGGTGATGGGCTCTGAGCCGCGTGCGGCGGCGCGTGGAGCAGGGCCTGTGGCTGCGCGCGCGGGGGCGCCCGTCCGCCGGCGAGTAACTTTGTCGACGTCCAACACCGCGGCGGAATCGCGCGCCGCCGGGCGCCGGCCGCGCCAACCCTCGCGGCCAAAACGATCAGGTGTCTGCCTGTTATCGGGCATGCACGGCTGGGCGCCCACCAACCAAGCGCAGGCCGATGTGTGAACTCGCCTGTGGGGCAGCCGCAGCCCGAATCGTGCAGTGTTATCGATACCTTCCACGAGCTATGAGTGCGCTGATCAAAGGCCCCGACGTGCGCTGCTGCCGCTGGGCCCCTGGGCCCCTCTCACACTGGGCGCGGAGCTACTGTTACCCGCCCAGCGCAGATGCTAATCACCGCACAAAATAAAGAAATCGAATATGTGACGAGCAACCGGGGCGAACCGTGGCAAGTTTGTTTGCCGTCACCCCGGGCGCTGGCGGCGGCTGGGCGGACGGCGATCCGTGGCGTCGGCGCGTCAAATCGGAGGTAACGCAGCGCAGATGCTGTGCTTGACGGCCGTCACCATTGCAGCGAGCAGGGGCTGCCCCTGCACGACTGACCACCCAGCCGGCTGGGTCGGTGACCAAGCACCCGCTCCATTTACGGTTTGGAACCGCCGCCGCCGCCGCCGCCGCCGCCGCCGCCGCCGCCGCCGCCGCCGCCGCCGCTTTCGCGCGCCTCCCCGCC
This sequence comes from Raphidocelis subcapitata, assembly GCA_003203535.1. Taxonomy (NCBI): domain Eukaryota; kingdom Viridiplantae; phylum Chlorophyta; class Chlorophyceae; order Sphaeropleales; family Selenastraceae; genus Raphidocelis; species Raphidocelis subcapitata. The sequence goes on from BDRX01000010.1 coordinate 139,077, forward strand.
GCCCTCGCGCGCGTCCCGCAGCGCCAGCGACAGCTGCGCCGCCGAGAACAGCGCCAGCAGCACGTACGGCAGGAAGCCGCCCGCCCCAAGCACGCGGGACACAAACGGGCGGATCCCGTCCCCGCCAAACACAAAGCCCACGAGGTTGGCGGATATCAGGAAAACGAGGTTGACCGCGGCGGCCGACGCGGCGGCGTAGCGGAACGCGCGGCCGCGCTTGTCGGGGATGCACCACGGCCGCGCGCCCAGCCACTTGCCCGCGGCCTCGGGCGCTATGATCAGCGCCATGAGCCACGCCCAGCTCAGCATGCGGGGCTCCACGTCGTGCCACAGCGCCACAAACGTGAAGATCGGCCACACGTTCAGCAGCCGCCACGCGCCGCCCCCCAATGGGATGTACATGTACCGCACGAGCCAGCGGTTGTAGCTGCTGTGCCAGTTCTTCCAAAAGCCCTCGACGTCGTAGTTGGTGCACACGCAGCGGGGCAGGTTCTCGGGCGCGTCGACGCCGTCGGCGAGCGCCCAGAGCCTGCGGTTTTCGGGGGTGCGAGGGGGGGGGTGCAAATGTGTGCGGCGGGTTTGAGGCAGCTGCCGGCGAGCTTGCCACAGCTCCAACCACGCGGCGAGCCCGCCTAATCCCCCTCGCATGCCACTCAGCCCGCCGCAAGCGCAGACAAAACCACAGGCAGCCGCGATCTCAGATCCGCGGGCGGTCCCACCTGAAAAACCGCCAGATCACCAGGAACTTGCACCAAACCAGCATCATCATCCACCACGGCGCAAGCACCATATCCAGCGGCGTCAGCGGCCGCCCCTCCGCCGCCGCGAGGGCGTCCCACAGCCTGTGCCGCGTCACCGAGTAGAACCACAGGGTATGAGTCATCGCCTCGAGCGTCGCCCACGCGATCAGGGCGCGCCCGAGGTAGCGCGCCGCCGCGCGCGGCGTCGCGTGGTCCGAGGCGGCGGCCAGCTGGCTGGCGAAGGCGTTGAAGGTTAGTACCGGCCCTGCGATGTACAGCGGGGGGTACAGGCAGTACGCCAGGAAGAGCGGCAGGCGGTACGCCGCGGGAGAGAGCGGCAGCTCCGCGCGCGCCTGCGGGGCGCGCGGCGCGGGGCGTTTGGGCGGGGCGGCGGGTGCGTCTGGCGACTGCTGAAAGCGTGTGTGCATCAGTGGGGCCAGCTTGGCCGGGGCAACGCGGTCACGACCTTTCATCTGCCCTATGTTTGAAAAAACCAGGCAAGCAGTAGGAGCCAGCAAAACAACCTCCAACAAAGCATCAAAACGCGCGCAACTGCGCAGCGCAACAAAAGCTCACCGCGAGGTCGAGGTCTCCCCGCGGCGACGTGTCCGGCGGCAGCCGCGTCCGGGGCGGCCGCCCCGTCCGCTGCCAGTGCAGATCTGCAGCGAATGAGATCATCCGGAGCATCAGGAGGTTGTAATGGATGTGCCACCTCAGCGCGCCGCGGTGGGCGTCGAGTGGGGCGAGCGCGGGGCTGGGAGGGGCGTTGGCAGGGGGGTGGGCACGGGGGCGTTTGTGTGGGGCAGAGCCGCAGGGCTGCGCAGCGGCGTGTGTCGCGCACAGAGCAGCGTGCGGCGCGCGGCACGCAGCACGCAGCGTGCGCAGCTCGAGGCGCAAGCCGCGCGCGCCGGGGCGGCGCCGCTGATGCAATTGCACAGCGTACGCACCTGATGAGGCGGAACGGGAAGCCGTCGTAGAGGCGCACTGCCAGAAAGACGCTGCAGTGCCACGCCCACATCAACAGCAGCCTGTTTGGCAGGGGGCCGCGGACGCAGCGATTTTGCCACAGTGGGAGCTTTGAAGCAGCATGCAAACCCAGTGCCTGGGCAGCAGGTGCTGACTGCCACGTGTGAGCGCTTTGCATGGCCTGCCTCCGCATTGTGCGCCCAACCCCAGGCCTCACCCGTAAGGCCGCCCTGCGAGCAGCACACTGAGGGCGTAGCTGGCGCAGCAGAGGCCGAAAACGTATAGCGAGCACGCCCCGTGGAGAACGAGGATGAAGACCACAGAAGAGACCAGGTAAAAGGCCAGGCGGTGCTGCGGCGCGCGGGCCTGGACCTGCGAGAGCGCAGGCCGGCGCCCGGGGGGGGGCACTCTCAGCATGCTGCTGTGCGCTGTTTTGCGTATCGGTGCATGTATGTCCGCGCGCGCCTGCTGTATGGCGCGTTCGGGTGCTCAAGCTTGCTCAATCGCTGCCAGAGGGATGCCAGAGGGGCTAGGGATAGGGCCGGCGTCCCCGGCTCCCCACCCCCATCCCTCCCCGCCGCCTCCGCCCGCTGCCGCTGCGCCAGCGCGCCGTTCCCGAGCCCCAAACACGCACCGCCCGCGACAGCGCCGCAAAGCCGCCCAGCACGGCGCTGAGCAGCGGGATTGACGCCCTGAAGTTGCGCCACTGCGGGTCTGAGAGGTCCACCCGCAGGCCAAACCAGCTGGCGCGCAGGCCGGGCACCTCGACGCCCGACGCCACAAGGCGGCGGCAGAAGCGCCAGCCCTCCGCCGCGAGCACGGACAGGAAGTAGGCCACCAGCTGCGGGGGGCGCGTGCGGGGGGGTTGACCGGCGTTTGGGCCGTGCCGGGCGGAGGGCGCGCGGGGCGGTCAAGTGAGCACGGCGGCGCAGCGGCCGCGCGCGCGTCCGCTGCCGCACCAGCGCGTACACGCCCAGCTCGCCCCGGCTTAGCACGGCCGCGCGCCCAGCTTTAGGCTGCATGTCCATGTGCCGCTTCGACCTGCTGCGCGGCCTCATAGGAGCGGGTGGCGCATGGCCAGCGCTGGCGCGAACCAGATCGCCGCCGCTTTCAGGGCTTCCTCTTCTCAGTTCGATCGTTCCGATCGCACATTGTGCATTGCACTTGTTGCCGAGGCCTGCCGTGCCACAGGCATTTCAGAGTTGTGCTGGCAAAGTGAACGGAGTGCCACGACCCTCCTCCTGCTAGTTTGGCAGCGGCAGCGGATGCCGGAATAAGAGGAGCAATCTCATGCACGCGGCTGCAGCGGGGCGCCGCGCCGCGGCGGCGGTGCCGCCCGCCGGCGCGGCGCGCGCGCCGCTGCTCGGCCGCTGCGCCCCGCGCCCGACTGCCGCCGCCGCCGCGGCTGCGGCGCGGCGGACGCGCGGGGCTTCGGGTGCTGCTGCGCAGCAGGCGCCGGCCCCCGAGCCGCCGCCGCCGTCGCCGCCGCCGCCTGCGGACGTCGCGCCAGAGGTGCTGCTGAGCCTCCAGGCGGCGGAGGAGGAGCGGCGCGCCAGCCACGCGGCGGCGGGCCCGTCGGCCGCCGCAGCAGCCATCGTGCCGCGCACGCGCGCGCGCCTCGTGCGCGCCGCCGCCGCCGCCGGCGCGCCGCCGCGGCTTGGGTACCGGTCGGAGCTTCAAGCGGCCGCCGGCGCGCCGTGCCGCGCGCTGGCCGCGCTGCTGGCGCGCTTCGGCCTGGCGGATGCGGCGTCGGCGGGGCTTTGGCTGCGGGAGCTCGATGCGCAGGTGCGTGCGCACACGCATGCGCGGGGCAGCGTGCACTCCTGGGCTTGAGACTGCTGCCAAAGCGCTGCATGCAAGCATGTGCAGCCGTCCTGGGGGAGTTCTTTTGTGCACAAGCGCGGTAACACACCCGTTTTCATGGCGTTTCTCCCTCCCTCCTACCACCAACCCACTCCCTCCCTGCAAACCCCAAGGTCGAGCTGGCGGCTGCCACAGGCGGCCGCTGCGCGGCGGCGCCCGACCCTGCGGCTGCGTTGGCGTCATGGCTAGAGGAGAGGGCAAACCCGCCCGCCTGCATCCACTGGCTGGTGCCCGCCGCCGCCGCCGAGGCGGCCGGCGGCGCCGCCGCGCTGCCGCTTCCCGCGCTCGAGGCGCTGGCGCGCGCGCTGGCTGCGGCGGGCGACGCGCGGCTGCCGGCGGCGCCGCGGCGGCTGTCGCTGCACGGTGATTTGTTTGAGGTGCGCGCGCTGGAGGCCGGGCTCGACGCGGCGCGGGCAGCCTACGTTGACGCGCTGTGCGCGCAGCTGCACGCGCGGCTGTCTGCTGGCGACAGCGGTGGCGGCGGCAACAGCGGCAGCGGCGGCGACAGCAGCAGCAGCGGCGGCGGCGGCGGCGGCGGCAGCGGCGGCAGCGGCATCGTCGGGAACGGCGTCGAGGGGACGGCGCAGGCCTCCCCAGCTGGCGGCCCGCTGGGCGTGGAGCGTGCCGCCGCGCTGCTCAGCAGCCTCTCGCGCCTGCGCGCGCGCCCGGGCCAGCCGCTGCTGTCCGCGCTGCTCGAGCCGCTGCGCGGCCGCCTCGGCGGCGCGCCGCCCAAGGCGCTGGCCGAGCTCGCATGCGGCGCTGCAGAGCTGGGCGCGCTGCTGCGGGCCTCGTGGCTTGCGGAGTTCCGGGCCGCCGCGCTGGCCGCGTCGGGCTGCGCCGACGGCGCCGCGGCCGCGGGGCTGGCCTGGGGGCTCGCGCGCTACCAGCAGGCGGCGGCCGCGACGCGCGACGAGCTCGCGCCGCTGCTGTCCGCGCTGTCCGCCGCCGCCCCCCGCCTCGCGCCCGCCGACGCGGCGCGCGCGCTCGTGGCGGCGCGGCAGCTGTGCGGGCAGCTGCCCGACGGCTGGGCGGGCGCGGTCGTCGAGGCGAGCGGCGCGCGCCTCGCGGACGCGCGGGACCTGGCGGAGCTCGCCGCGCTGGCCGAAACCGCCGACGGCGCGCTGGCGCCCGCCAGGCCGAGCCGCGCGTGGCGCGCCGCGCTGGCGGACGCGGCGCTCGCCGTCGCGGCGCGCCGCGCGCCGGCGCCGCCGGCGAGGCGGGAGCGGCGGGGCAGGGAGGAGGGGGCCGGCGGGGCCGGCGAGGCGGGCGAAGGCCCGGCGGCAGAGCCGAAAGGCGGCGGCCCGGATGCGAGCGACGACGGCGGCGGCGGCGGCGACGGCGGCGGCGAGCCGCACCGCGCCGCGCTGCTGCGGGGGGACGAGGTGGTTTCGCTGCTGGCGGCCATGCGGGCGGTCAAGTGGCTGCGGCCCACGGGCAGCTGGTTGGCCGAGCTGCTAGAGGCCTACGCGCGGTGCGTGGCTTGGGTCCTGGGCCCTGCCTGCATTGCGCGGCCTGCGCGGCCTGTTGCTTGCGTGCTTTTTCGCGTGCTGTGTGCGTGTGCGGGCCACAGAGCGGGGCGCTGGTTGGACGCCCTCGGCCCACCCCTTACGGAAGGACCCCGAAACACCCACAAGCCAACTGCTAACTGCCGACCGCACACCCCCTCATTGGCAGATGCCCACCCCACCCCGAGGCGCTGCCCGCGCTGCTGCCGCTCCTCGCCGAGCTCGCCCCCGACGCCCGCGCGTGGGGCGCCCGCAACCGCCGCCTCGTCGCCGCGCTCGCCGGCGGTCGCGTGGCCGAGGCGGCGACGCGCGCGGCGACGGGGCGGCAGCTGGCGCGGCTCGCGTCGGCGGCGGCGGCGCTGGGGTACACGGGGCCGCAGGGCGAGCTGCTGCAGTGGATCGGGTCTGCGCTGCTGCGGCTGGGGCGGGGCTGCCCCCTGGTTGACCTCGTCACGGTGGGGGCACCGCGCGGCGCTAATTCAAAGCGGCTTGTGAAAGCGGCGCTTGCGAAAGCGGCATGACAAAGCGGCGCTTGTGAAAGCGGCGCGCTTGCTCTGTTGGTCGGCGCTGCCCATGGAGCGGCCCTGCCCGCAGGCAGGCCTTCTGCGGAAGCGCACCCTTCCCCTCCCCCTCCCCACCCACACAAACAAGCAAACACAAAACACGCGCACCCTGCCCTGCAGGTTCGCGAGGCCTTCCTGGAGCTGGACCACCTGCCTGCGGAGGAGCGCCTCAGGCAGCTGCTCAACCAGGCCGCCGGCCGGCTGGCCACGATCCGCCGCAAGGCCGCCGAGGCAGCGGCGCGCAAGCGGCGCGTCTACCTGAAGCAGCGCGCCAACAGGTACAACAAGCTGCACCGCGCCAAGCTGAGGGCCGCCAAGAAGCTGCACTTTGGGATGGGGTGGCGCGCGACGGCGCGGCAGGCCGCGGCGGCGGCGAGGGGCGAGGAGCCGCAGCCCGAGTGGTGGCAGCGGAAGCTGCGGCCGCCGGGGCAGATGGACCGGCGCTTTTGACTGAGCAGGCCGGCTGTTGCGTCGCGCGGCGTTCGCCCTGTAAAGCTTGTCTCTCAGGCGGGAGGCCGGGACCAGGGGGGGGGGGGCGCTGCTGGGTTCGACCCCAGCGATGCTGCGGCGTGCTGCGGCACCCGAGCTCACCCCGCCCGGCGCCCGCTCGGCACAAGACCGCAGCAAGCTGCAGCTCGTCCTCACACAAGTGGCGAGAGCAGCATCCAAAAACGCGATTGCGAACCCCGCGCGCTCCTTCGTCACGAACTAGGGCTGGCCCTGAACTAGGGGTGCCCTGATCTGGGCGCGCACACCGCCTTCTGCAGCTCGCAGACGGCGTCAAGGGACTCTCGGGACAGTTTAGACGCGCCTGGGAGACTCGCAACAGGTGCCAGGGCGCGGAGGGCTGCTCCGCCATCGCCCCGCGCCCTCTGCGCGGCCCCTGTGGTTCCGTCCAGCGGCGTCCTGTGTCCTGCAGACTTGTGGGGCGCTTATCGCGCGATCGCGGTGGCAGGAGCAAGCACACAAGGAATGTGTAGTCCAGTCCGCGACGTCCCCCTGCCCCTGCCCGCGCTGTCCCCCCAGGCGCACGCACAGGGCCTCACGTGCTCGGATCTGAGCGCGCCGGGCGCTCGGAGCAGCAGCAGGTCGCGCGGCGCGCCGCGCTCGCGCGCTCGCCGCTGCAGGAGCGATGGCGCCGCCCGCCGCGGCCGCGGCGTACCGGATCCCGACGGTGCCGCCGGCGCTGATCGATGACGACCTGAACGAGATACTGGCGCGGGACATTCCCTGGGTGCGCGGCGGGCGGGCTGCCGGGCTGCGCGGCAGGGAGGGCAGCACCTTGTTACAAGCGCGTCTGGTGCATGCACCAGTCGCGCGGCATCCTCACCCCTTTGCCACACACCCCGCACGCCAAACGCGCAGGAGACCTACGTGACAGCCCGCCTCATCAGCGAGCGCGACGCACAGGTGGGTGCTGCTCAGCAGACTGCGTGTCGCGCGCAGCCGGCGCGCAGCCGCGTGCAGCCGGCGCATGCACCCGCGACGCGCTGCACGCCGAGCCCCGCCCCACCGCGGCCCCCAACCGCCCCGCAGCTGCTCCGCCGATACGACAAGCGCCCCGAGGAGCTGCAGTCGTCGCTGCTCGACGAGGCCGGCCCCGCGCTGGCCGAGGCGTGCGTGTCGGTGCTGCGCAACGTGACCAAGGAGGAGACCGCGCAGTACCTGCTGGCGCTGCTGGTGCAGATGCTGGCCGGTGAGGGGCGCGGCGCGCGGGCTCGGGACGCGGCCGGGCCGCAGCGTCCGCCGTGCGGCAGGCGGCGCGCGCGTGTCGCGACGGCGGGCGCCGGCGCAGCGGCCGGCGGCAGTCAGCTGGGTCCCGCTGATGTGGCGCGCCGCGCACTTTGCCAACGCCCGCGCCCGCTCCCCCCCCCCCCCCGCAGTCAACCCCGGCCGCGCCAAGCTGTTCCACCAGGACCCCGGGGCCAACGCGGCAGACCCCTACTCCGTTTTCCTGCGGTGAGGGCCGGGTGCCCGGGGGGGGGGGGGGGGGGGGGGGGGGGGGGGGGGGGGGGGGGGGGGGGTGGCATCAGTCATATAGGTGTGGCTGCGGGGTGGGGTTTAGTCGGGGGTGTGGGGGGGGGGTTAGTCAGGGGCGGGGCGGAGCGGGGAGGCGGGGAAACAACCCCAGGCTGGGGAGCGGGGGATGGGACCGCCGTCGCCGCCTCGCCGCTGCGCTCGCAGCCGCCGCGGCCCGCCGGCTCACCTCGCCCCTCCCCGCGCCTCCCGCCCCCGGCCCCGCCCGTCCCGTCAGGCTGCTGCAGCGCCCCGACTGGTTCACCCAGGACAAGGCCAGCCGCATCCTGGCGCAGGTCCTGGCCGCCCGCCCCGACCGCGGCGACGGCCCCTCCTCCTCGGCCTCGGACGCCGCCGCCTCGGACCCCGCCGACGCGGCGATCGCGGCCTTTGTGGAGTGGCTCTGCAACCAGCTGCGGCGGCCGACCAACCCCACCAAGTCGGTGCCCTGCGCGGTCGCCGCGCTCGCGACGCTGCTGCGCGAGAAGCGTGCGCGCACGCTGTTCACGCGCGGCGGCGGCGTGCAGCTGCTGAGCCCGCTGCTGCGCAGCTGCAACAGCCCGGCCAACAGCCAGCTGCTTTATGAGATCTGCCTGTGCCTGTGGCAGCTCAGCTACTACCGCCCCGCGGTCGAGGCGATGGCGGGCTCAGGTGGGGCGGGTGCGGGGGTGGGGGCGGCGGGGTTTGCTGGGTTGGGGTTGAGGTTGGGCGCGTGTCGGGTGGGTGTTGCCATGCTTGCTTGCCCGTCTGTCTGCTTGCTGATTGGGGTTCCTGGCACGCCTCCGCACGCATGCGGCACACCTGCGCACCCGTGCGGCGCGTGTGCAGCACGCATGCGGCATGTGAAGTTGCTTACCCCCGAACCCCCCCCCCCACCCACAGGCGTTGTCAAGGGCCTGGTGGACGTGGTCAAGGTGGCCCAGAAGGAGAAGGTGGTGCGCGTGGGGCTGCTGGCGCTGAGGAACCTGCTGGACGACGAGCAGCTGGTGGGGGGGGGCCTTGCGTTTGTCCTTGTTTGTTTGTTTTTGTTTGTTTGTTTGTTTTGTTGTATGAGGGCAGGAGCTGAAGGCACATGGCGCAGGCGCTGAAGCTGCAGGGGCATGGGGGGCTGGGTGAGCGGCAGCCTGGCCAGGGCTCGGGAGGGTTTCGGGGGCGAGCGGCGGCGGGTTGGGGAGGGTGTGGGTTTCTGCGCCGAAGCTTTGGCGCGCTGAACCCTGACATCCTGCGTGCCCGCCCCCAAACAACCCAAACCAGGGCCTTGCCGCAGACATGGTGGAGGCCGGGCTGCCCAAGGTGGTGGTGCAGCGCGGCCTGCAGGTGCGCGGGGCAGGGCGCAATGCGGCAGGGGGCAATGGGGCAGGGGGGAATGAGGCAGGGGGCAATGGGGCAGGGGGGCAGTCGAGCACACGCGTGAGAAGCGGCCCAGATCTACGCGGCGCCAGCGCAACGGCGTGCGCAGCGGCCAGCGATGGCGCAAACGCAAGCAGCCGGAACAACTCTGACGCCCCCGGCGGATCCAACAAAACCCCCACCAGACCTGGGGGGACGAGGACATCCCCCCCGTTCTGGAGTCTGTGGGTGACGCGCTGAAGAGGGGGGTGACCACGATGTCATCCTTCGACAAATACAAAAAGGAGGTGCGAGTCAAACGTTGACCGTTTGACCGGCGACCGGCGACCGTGCCGGGGCCGGCGAGCCGGGCGTGTTTGCGCGGAGAGTGGCCGCGGCTGTTTGTGCGGGACTCTAAATTGGGGAGGAGGGTGCTTTTGCTGGGCGCGGAACAAACAGCAAGGCCAGTTCGGACAAGCCTTCGCGCCGCAAAACCAAACCCCAACGAGCCACGCAAACACAAACCGCGGCAAATCCCATAAAACACAAACCGCAACGCACACACAAATCAAAAACCCAAGGTCATGTCGGGCATGCTGGACTGGACCCCCATGCACACCAGCGAGCTGTTTTGGCGCCAAAACATCGACCGCTTCGAGGAGAAGGACTTCCAGGTGCTGCGGGTGCTGCTCAAACTGCTGGAGGCCAGCCGCGAGGTGGGGGGGTGGGGTTTTGGAGGTGGTTTGGAGTTGGGGGTTGAGGGTGGGGTTTGGGGGGGGCCCAGCCTCCGGGGCCGTGCAGGCAAGGGCACGCCTCCTCGCGGGTTTGGTTGCCTGCGCGTGCGCATGCGGTTGCATCCTAATGCGCGTCTGGTTTTGTTCGCTGTTGTTGGTGGTGGTGCCCACCCCCACCGGCTCCCCTCTCGCGCAGCCCCCACCCCACCCCCCACCCACCCGCCCCGACCCGCGCCCCTCCCGCCCGCCCCACCCCAAACACCCCAGGTGCGCACCCTGGCCGTCGCCTGCAACGACCTGGGGCGCTTCATCGAGACCCACCCCCACGGCCGCTACGTGGTCAGCGACCTCAGGGGCAAGGAGCTGGTCATGCGGCTGATGAGCCACCCCGACGCCGAGGTGCAAAAGCGCGCGCTGCTGTGCGTGCAGAAGATCATGCTTCCTAAGGACAAGCTGGACTTCCTCGCGGCGGCCAGCGGGTGATCTGGTGGTGATCTGGTGGTGATCTGGACCGGCGGCGGGGCGCGCGCCAGGCCTGCGCGGCGGCGCGTTTCACATCTGTGAGGTGGCAGAAGCGGCCAAGCCCGCCGGCCGTGGGGCTTGCGGCCGCGGTCTGCGCAGGCGCGCTGGCCTCGCTGGCGCTCGCACGCAGCTACCGTCTCCCACTGTTAGTCGTGGCCCAGCAGAGCGCCTTGGCCACTGGCGCCCTCCCCTCTTTGTCAAAGCCTTGCCTCCTGTAAATTTCGGCTCCCTTCGGCGCAGCTTACTCATGTTGTGTTGCAGTTGGACCAGGCCAGCGTGCGCAAAATTTCATCACGGCCACAAGTGGGGTTGCTGAAGGCTGCAAACACGGGCCCCGCAGAATGCTTAGGCGGGCCGCGGTTGAAATTGAAAGGTTTTGCGGCAGCGGAATCAAACGACGCGGCGCGGCTGGCTGGGGGATGCGGGGTTGAGCTGCGGGCGGCGCGGGATGTTTGGCGCCGGCGGCGCAGAGCAAGCCCCCCTCAAAACCGGACAGATGCTGGAGTGGGTGGTGGCACGGCCGGGCGTCGGTGGAATGCAAGGGACGCGCCGCTATAGGCGTGCATGTGCTGGTGGGCGGGGCAAGTGGTGGCGAACAAACGAAACACCATCAAGGGGCGGAGTTGTGTGGGCTTCAAAAACAGGCCGCATGCTTTTGGGGCGCTGTTGGGGCGATCCCGCGGGCTTGTTAACTTCACAGCAAAGGGCTCCCGAAATCCCTGGGGGGTCATCAGGTGCATATACACAAACAGTCCGCAGGGCTCTGTACTGTCCGCAGGGCTCTGGACTGCCAAAACACGCCTTCCCTGCCCAGGCGCCTCCACCTACATCCCGGGCATGAGGCCCCAGTACCTGCGGCGTTTGCAAAGCGCGCGGCGGGCGGGCCCAAATCAGACCGCAGCCCCCAGCCACTCGCTTCCTCAGCCGTCCTGGCTGCCTGTGCCGCCGGAAGCCCCTCTCTAGGCCATCTGCTTCTCCAGCCGCCCCTGCCTGTGCCGCCCAAAGCCCCTCCCCCCCCCCAAAAAAAACGGCCCCGGGCACGGGACCCCAGGCGGGTGCGACTCACACTCCGTAGCTGGCCCATGCCGCCAGCAGCCCAAAGATGGGGACCAGCATGAAAATGAGGTACAGGACTGTGAGGATGTTCCAGTTGCTCCCAACGTACACGTCGCCGGCCTGCGAAGCGGTCGGTAGTTGAGACGGTTGCGCGGAACCTTGGTTGGCAAGGTGCGCGGCGGTGCGTTGCACCTGTGGCGAAGTCTCGCGGCCCCGCCACGGCCGGCAGCGGCACGCGCGTGTTGAAGCCCGCTAGCTCCCCTCCCCCCCATGCACGCGCTCTCCATTATCCCCACTGGAGGCCTCACCCAGTTTGAGGAGTAGAGCTTGGCCTCCATCTGGGAGCGGGCCGTGTCCTCAGCCTTGCGGTACTCCTTGTGAATCAGGGCTGGCGGTTTCGGGCGGTTTTTTTGACGGCGTTAGTGGGATGCCGGCGTGAGTGAGCGGATACGAGGCTGCGGGACGGTGACGGGACGAGGAAGCCCCTTCAGCTGGCGGTGCTTGGGCCGCGCCGCGCCGCCGCGCGCGCCGTTCGCTTGCCAGCTCGGGCCGGGCAAGCGCAGGCGGGGCAGGCGGAGCGCGGCTCTTTTCGCGGCGAGCCGGCGCCGCGGCATGCATGCAGCGACGCGCACCGAGCTCGTCGCCGATGGTCTTGCCGCCGAGGGAGGGCGTGGGCTTGGGGGCCTTCTTGAGGTCCACCTCCTGGCTGCGGGCGGAGGGGTGGGGGTTGGCCGCGCGCCGTGTGCGGCGGGCAAGAGGGGTTTGTGCGTGCTGCGGGCGGCTGCGGGGCGCAGTGCGTGCGGCCTGCGCAGGCCGCTGGCGCGCGCGCGCGCGCGCACCTGGGCAGGCGAAAGAGCGGCAGGGGCTCGTCGTCGTCGTTGTGCGCGCGCGTGACGAGGGGGCCTGCGATTTCGGGGGCGTGGCGGGGCGCGGGCGGGGTCGGCGTCTGCGATGGGTCGCGGGTGGGCGCGCGCCCGCAACGCGTGGCGGTGGGCGCGGCAAGCGGCTCACGTCGGCTGCGGCGGGCTGGCCGCGCGGGGGCCGCCACGGCGCGCTGGTTCAGGAGCAGGGACGCCTGCATGGCGGTGATAGGATGGGGCCGCCTGTTCGAGACGGCGCGGGACTTGCCGGAACGGGCGTGCGGCGCGCTGTGATGCGTTTGGTCCGATTCGGTCGCGTCGAATTGGATTGTCGTATGTTGATTGGCAACATACGAGCCGGGGGAGTACGCTTTGCAGGGCAGGCGAGCTGGGGCAGCTACCCGCTGGTTGCCGAAAGCCCACGTCCCGCCCAGGATGCTCTCGACACCGCTGGTTCAATCCCAAAGGCAATGCCCAGAATCGTCGGTTTCACGGATGATGCGCCCTCCCACCGCGGCGCCGGTCAGCGCCGGTCAGCTGCTGCCCATCGGTCCCCGCATGCCACTGCCGCCTCAAAGCGCTCGCACCCGTGCTGCAGCCGCCGGTAAGCGCCGGCCAGCAGCAGCGCCTCGACGGCCGCCGCGCCGTCGGCAGCCGCCGCGGCCGAAGCACCGAGCGGGGGAGGAACCGCGGCGGCCACCCCAGCCGCGCCCGCTCGACTGCCAGCAGACTTTGCGTGCGGCGGGCGCTGCCGTGCACTCGGGGGACTCGCGCCGGCCTCCGGCAGCCGCTTGGGCTGCACCGGCGTCGCCGCGCGCTGCAGAGGGGCGCGGCGGGCCGCGGCTTTGTCGATTGGGATGGCAGCGTGGTTTGCGGCGCAGCGCGCCAGCGCGCCGCCGCCCTGGTCGTGCTGCAGCCTCGCATCGGCGCATGTTGCGGCCCGCCCAGGCGGCGGCGGCGGTTTGCGGTGCGGCGGCTCGGGTGGCGGCCCCCGCCCTGCGTCCCGAAGCGGGGGCCACCACGCCCAAGCGGTAGTGGAGGACGGGGGCGGCGGCTCGAGGGCGGCTTGGCCCCGCCCCTTGCCCGCCGCCACAACCGTATGGGTCCGGCCAGCGCTGCCGCTGCGGCCGCCAGGCCAGTCGCCAAGAGGGGCGCAGACAGGCGGCTGCGGCGGCGCGGTTGGCAGGGCCGCGAACGCGCCCCGCCCCGCATCTCGAAGCGGGGGCCACCACGCCCAAGCGGTGGTGGAGCACGGGGACGGCGGCTCGAGGCCTGCTTGGCCTCGCCCCTTGCCCGCCGCCACGGATGTGGGTGCGCGGCTAGCGCTGCTGCCACAGCTGGCAGGCCAGCCGCCGGGAGGGGCACAGACGGGCAGATGGCTCTCCAAACCACGCTGCGACGCGCGGCTGCCAACAGCAGCGGCAGCTGCAGCGTCGTCCGCAGCCCCACGGCCGGGCGCGGCGCGTGTGACGCCTGCCAGTGCCGCACCCGCTGCCGCTGCCGCTGTCGGCCGCCGTGCTGGCGTGCGCCGAGCCACGGCGCGCTGGGCCTTGCTGTGCTGCGCCGCCGCATCTGACAGGCCCGGCCAAACCGGATTTGGCCGGCCCGACGCTGACGTGTGCTGCACCCCACTGCTTGGATCATATGGCAGCTCGCATGGATGAACTCTGAACGCCGGCGTTGACCGCAAATATGGCAGCGGCAGCAGCGGCTTGGGTGCCGGTGGCAGCGCGGTGGCCGCAGGCAGTCCGAGCCCCATTCCGGGCGGCGGCGGCCCCATCGCTGCGGGGGGCGGCAGCGGCTGCTGAGGCGCTGGCGGCTGCACTACCAGTGGCAGTGGGGCAGGTGCAGGCGGCGGCGACGGCGATGCGGGCGACTGCGCTGGGGCCAGCGGCTGCGCCTGCGCCGATTGCTGCACCAGCGGCGCGGCCGCAGGCGCATCTGGCTGCAAGAGAGGCGACGCCAGCGGCCGTGGCAGCGGCCGCAGAAGCGGCTCGGGGCCGGCTACGGCTCCTGGCTGGTCTTCCATCGGTGCTGCACGCTCCAGCAGCGCCGAGGCTGCCGGCTTTGGCGCCTGCTGCTGCTGTACTGCTTTTGAAGCCTGCTCATTATCGGCGCTGCAGCATGCCGTGCTGCCAGCGTCACCGCCGCTTGGGCTGCCTCCTCTGCTGCGGTCGTCAGTGCTGCTGCTCCTGCCGCTGCTCACCAAAGACAGTGGTGCGGCTGCGGTCATTGCGCTAGGTGGTTGCACTTGATTTCCCTGTGTTTGCCCTGCTGGTTGCGGCTGCGGCTGCGGCTGCGGCTGCGGCTGCGGCTGCGGCTGCGGCTGCGGCTGCGGCTGCGGCTGCGGCTGCGGCTGCGGCTGCGGCTGCGGCTGCGGCTGCGGCTGCGGCTGCGGCTGCGGCTGCGGCTGCGGCTGCGGCTGCGGCTGGCGGATCCGAGCGCCGTGATGCACGCCGTCGCCGTCGACGCCGCAGCTGCCCGCATCAGCGGCCACATCAGCAGCGGGGGGCAGCCGCAGCGCATTGCCACCGGCGACCGACACAACGGGGCTTGCGCCGCGGCGCACGGCGCACAGGCGCCACGCGCGGAAGCAGCCGCGCAGCAGCCGCACTGCTCGCGCGGCGGCCAGCGTGCCGCAAACGGTGGCAAGCCGCCGCCTGCAGAGGACAAGCCCTCGCCAGCGCGCGAGGCAGCGGCGCGCCGCGCGCGCAGCGAGCACCCGCCTGGCCAGCACTCCACGCGCGCGCAGCTGCTGTGCGGTGCGAGCGCGGGCGCGCCACGCCCCAAAAACAGCAGCAAGCGCGGTCATGGTGCGCCGCTGCTGCAGTGCATCGCCCCTGGCACGCAGCAATCTCCCCTGCTGGGCTTGCCGCTGCCAGGCCTGCAGCAGTGCGGCTGCAGTGGAGCTGCCTGATGCTGCCACAATGGCAAGCTGCTGTTCTGCGGCCCCTGCTGCGCCCGGCGCCTCCGCTGAGGCGGCCACCGTCAGCCGGCGGCTTCCTGCTGCTCCTGCTGAGTCAGCTGATGGCGCCGCCGCGGGTGCGCCCACCTGGCCTTGTGGGGCCGCCGCGGACGGCAGCCGTCCGGGTGCTGCTGCTGGTGCCACCGACGGCAGCGCCCCTGATGGCGGCTGCACAGCTCCCGCAGCGCGGACGAGCGGCATTCCATCCACCGTCACCGGCGGGGCCGCCAGTGACGGTGCCATCGGTGGTGCCACCAATGATGGCAGCGGCAACGGCGGTGGCACCTTTGCAGCCTCAGCAGCCGCCGCCCCGAGATCGGCATGTGGGTCCGCAGCAGCGGCCGAAGCAGCCGCCACCGCTGCCGCCATTGGTGAGTCATCAGGTGCCGCAGCAGCACCCTGCAGAAACGTTGCCTCTGGGGGCGCCGCCAGCGGCGGGCCCGCCGCTGCGGCGGCTGTGCCTGGTGCGCGGGGCATCCGCGCGCCTGGCGCTGCAGGTGCAACCGCATTTGTGCCGAGTGCTGACACATCCCGAACCACCCTTTGCCGTGGTGCCTCGGCTGCCGTGGAGACGGGTGTGCCTGCCGGCTCTGCCACGCCCGCTGGCACCGCCGGTGGGACTGCAGTCGCTGCTGCCGGCTGTGCCGGCTGTGCTGCCTCGGCCGTATCTGTCAAATCCAAAGCCGCCGCCGCTGCGGTGGCATTTGAGACGGCGCCGTACGGCCCCGCCGCTGCTCCAGCCGCCGCTGCCGAAGTAACCGGCGGCTGGGCGGCAGTCGGTCTTGGCGCTGCGGCCGTTTCGAGCGGTGGTTCCGCCGCTGCAGGCTCAGGCGCTTGAGCGGCTTCTGCCGCCGGTGCAGACGGCTGGGCCAATGGCGATTCGTCCGCAGCAGCCACCATTAGCCGCTCAGCTGCCGCTGGCCCTGCGCCGGCGGGCGCCGGCCCTGCAGCGGCGACGGGCACCGGCCCTGCAGTGGCGGTGGGCGCCGGCCCTGCGGCAGCCGGCGGCAGCCATGCAGCGGCGGCGGGCGCCGGCCCCGCAGCTGTGGGCGGATGCCGCGCAGTCGGCCGACCCCCAGCACGCCACCGCCGCCGGTTGGGCGCCAACCCGCTAACTGTGCCAGCCAGCCAGGTGCGGCCACGAAGCAGCAGGCACTGTGAGATGCAAAGCGCAGCAAGCACTGCGCCCCACATCCCCAGCAGCGCAGCCGAGCATGCGGCAAGCCCCGCCGCGGCGCGGCAAAAAGCAGGGCTCTGCTGCGCGGCAGAGCTGTCAGCCGCGCCGCCTGGCGTGGCGCTGCGTCGACTGCCTGCGGGGTCGCCGCCAGTGTTTGGTGGTGGCGGTGGCGCGGCGTCTGCCGCTTCCGGCTGCTGCGCTGCTTGCAGCCAGGGTTCACCCGCCGGCGGCACAGACGGCGCAATCCGCACCAGGGGTGCCACCTGCGGTGCTCGCGCTGCAGTGGCTGCTGCCGGGTCTGCACGAAGCAGCCGCACCGCTGCCGTTGTGCCCTCAGCTGCAGCCACACGCTCCGGCACCGTTGGGCCCGCCGCTGAAGGTGCCGCCACGGCCGCCGAGGCTGCTGCCGCCTCGGTCTGCGTCGCTGCGGCCAGCGTCCCGGTTGCAGGGGCGGCCGCCAGCGGCAGGGTGGCGGGGTCGGGAGCGGCCACGCCGCGCGCCGCAGCTGGGGCACCTTGCACATGCCTGCCGCTCGCCAGCTGCCGCCACGCGCGCAGCGCCCGCGCGGCCCGGAGCCGCAGCAGCAGTCGCGCAGCCGCGGCCGACGCATCACGCCGCCGCCGCAGCCGCCACGCCGCGGCGCGCCACGCGGCGAGGGCCTTTGCCGCGCCTGCTCGCGCGGAGCGCCTCTGCAGAGCTTCGGCCGCCGCGCACAGCTGGCGGCGGCGCAGCGCGGCCGCCCGCCACGCCAGCAGCCCGCGCGCCGCGCGCCTGTTTGACTGCGCTGCACAAAGGCGGTCGGCACGCTCAACCTGGAGGGCGCGGGCCCGCCTGCCCGCCACAAAGCGCCGCCACTGCCGCCAGCGGCTCTCCAGCGCCGCGGCCCGGCCCCGCGCCTCGGCCGCATCGCGCCGCCGCGCGCCCGCGTCGGCGGCGCAACGCCAGGCGCGCAGCGCGCGCCACAGCGGCAGCAGGCGCGCGTGGCGGGCGATGCTGCTCAGCAGCGCGGCCGAAAGGTTGATCTGTCTGTCTGGAGGCTGCGGCATCGCCGCCCCGCATGCGCGCGCCCCCTGCCCTGCCGCCGCTGGCAGCCACACGCCCGCCATTTCCCGCTCCGCTCCGGGGCCGTCGGGGCGCGCCGCTGCGGCCCGCGGGCTGCCGGTGCACGGGGCACGGGCCGCCCACTCTCCGACGGCGGTGATTCGCACCGGCAGCACCAGGCCCGGCGCCCTGGGCGGGTGGCGGACACGTCAGTTTTGGGCAGGTTTAGTTGAGGTGCCCAGCTGCCAAACTGAGGCCATATTGAGTGTGCAGGAGAGCGCCCCCAAATCCAGTCAACCCCTGGCCATGCCCCACTCACATCCGGGACTCCAGGCAAACGCCGCTGCCGCCGCCCTCGACCGCCCGCCACTGCTCCCACACGCCCAGCTGCGCCGACGCCAACCGCAGCCCGCCGCCGCTGCCGCAGCTGCTGCCGCTGCTGCTGCGCCGGCGGCGGGCCTGCAGGAAGCGCCCCCCTGCCGCGGCACTGCACAGGCCAAAGTACATGGGGGTGCCCTGTTGCAGTGTAGTGGCGGGCTTAGGATTCATCGCCGTACGCCCGCTTGCTTGCTTGCTTGCTTGCTTGCTTGCTTGCTTGCTTGCTTGCTTGCACGCGCGCACGCATGCACGCGCGCACGTGCGGACGCACGCATGCACTTGTGAACGCACGCAGGCATGCACGCGCGCACGCACCCCCGGGCCAGGCGGTGCCGCCGCGGCGGCCACAACTTCGAAAACGGGCGGCAGAACAGGCCCAGACGTGGCGCCATGCTGCCCGCAGTCCGGGCCCAGCAGCAGCTCCCAACGGCAGCTGCCATCTGCGCCTGCGCCTTCCGAGCCCGCGCCGGCGTGGCGCGCCACCTGCGCGCACGGCGGCAGGCGCGGCGCCGACGGGGTGCGCGGTCGGGCTCCGCGGCGGCACGACAGGCTGCCGATGGGCTTAGTATTCGCGCCCCGGCAACTCACCACTCGCGCAGTTCCGCAGGGGTAGGGGCTGAGACAGATCGTCGAGCCGTGCCGCAGCAGCATCGCCACGCGGAGCTTCGAGCCGCGCGTTCTGCTCTCGATTTGAAACCGCGGCTACATGAGCGAGGCACGGGCTGGTCTGTCGTCTTCGGGCGGCTGGGCGCACCGCGCGTTTGACCGGTCAATCGCTGCGGGCGGCAGCTTCTCAGCTGCGCACGCTGCGACCACGGCTCTCCCAACCCGCGCCCACCAGCTGCCAATCACCCCTCGCTTGCACAGCCAAACGCGAAACCCCGCTCATTACAAGCGCCGCGCGCCAGCCGCGTCACACGACGCCGCGCACGGCGCGCACCTCCAGCCGAAACTCCCCCTCCCGAAACCCCGCCACCGGCCCCCCCGCCGCCGCAAACTTTGACACCATGAAACCCAGCTGCCGCACCGAGCCGCCCTCCAGCGGCCGCGCGCCGCCCACGACCCGGCCCCTGAGGGTCGGCAGGAAATCGGAAAACGGGACGTCGACGGTCTGCCAGCCGGCGGCGCCGCCGCCGCCGCCCGCCGGGGCGGCGCCATCGGGCCGCGGGGCGGCGGTTTCAAAGTCGGCCTGCCACGCCACGCCGTCCCACGAATCGTCGGTCTGCGGGCGGGTCGCGTTTTCCGGCGAGGCGCGTGAGCCACACGGCATGTGGTCCTGCAGGGCGAACAGCGCGGGGCGTGCCTGCCAGCAGCTTGAAAGCGACAGAGGCGCGCCCCCCGAGCCCCCGCCGCCATCCCAAAGCTCTGCCCCCGCCGCCATCCCAAAGCTCTGCCCCCGCTACCCCCCCCCGGCCCGCGCCTTCAAATTGAGCTTGTAGGTGCGGCCGTCGCCGCGCAGGACGAGCCGCACGCCGCGCGCGCCGCCGAGCGCGGCCCAGCCGGCCCACGGGAACGAGCGGACGCTGGCAAAGCCGCCGTTGAAGGCAGTGGTCACGCTGCCTGCGGCGCGGGCGCGGTGCGGGCGCGGCGCGACGCGTTGCGGTGCTGAGGGGTGCCGCGAGCCGCGCGGAGTGGCACCGCGGGGGAGGAGCGGCGCGGCGCCAGGCACAGACAACAAGCCTCGTCGCGCTGCGCGCCGCCCAGGCCATCCCGCCCCGCCCCGCCCCGCCCCGCCCCGCCCCGCCGCGCCGAGCCGCGCCGCACCTGCGAACACCAGCGCGCGCGCCGCCTCGGAGAACCCCAGGCTGCTGCTGCTGGCCCCTCCCATCACCACGTCGTCCAAAACCTGGCGGGGGGAGGGGGCGGTTTCGGCCGTTTTTTTTCTTCGCGGTTTTGTTGTGAAACATGCCCTGGCTGTGTTTTCAGCAGTTGTTTTGGCCTCCTCCTCGCAGCCGCCCCGGCCTGCGGAGTTTGATTCCGGTCAACCAGGGCCAACTAAACAGGCAATTGGCAGCCGCGCGGGCCAGCCCCTGCGCCGGCCCCAAACCCGAACCGGCCCCGCCCGGCGCCCCAAACCCAAGGCACCTGCCACCGCGGCGCGGCGGCGGGCAGCCCCTCTCCGCAGTCCAGCACGGGAAAGTCAACCGCGCCGGGCGGCACCGCGGCCCTTGCCGCCGCCATTGCGGCGACGCTGCCGTCTGCGGGGTTTGGGGTTTGGGGGTGGGCGGGCGGGTGGGTGGGTTTGAGGGGGGACGTGCGAACGCGCGCACGGCTGCAACGAACGGCGCTCGCGGCCGCTTTTCGCGAGTGCAGGCAGAGCACAACGGGGCGCGCACACAGACAGGCAGGCACGCGCTGCCCATGACGCCGCCACGGAAGCACCCCCCCCCCAAAAAACGCCGCACCCAGGATCTGGTCAAAGGCGCGCCGCAGCACCCAGGCCGCCTCGGACGGCCCCCGCTCCGCCGCCTCTAACAGCGCCGCGCGCAGCAGCGCCGCCTCCTCCGCGCTCGCGGC
This sequence comes from Raphidocelis subcapitata, assembly GCA_003203535.1. Taxonomy (NCBI): domain Eukaryota; kingdom Viridiplantae; phylum Chlorophyta; class Chlorophyceae; order Sphaeropleales; family Selenastraceae; genus Raphidocelis; species Raphidocelis subcapitata. The sequence continues at coordinate 159,309 of BDRX01000010.1, forward strand.
GGCGCCGGCGGCGGCGCGCTGCGCGGCGCCGCGGTATGTTAAAAAGCACCCCTGGGCGTCGCCCGAGTTGTAGAGGGGTGCGCCCACGGCGATCGCCGCGGCGAGGTCGCCCCCGATCCGTGAGGCCGCTGCCGCCGTCGCTGCGTTGCGGCGCGCGCCGGCGCGGCGCGGCGGCGCGGGCGCGAGCGCGGGCGCGAGGGGCCCGCGGGCGGGGGGGCCGGCGGGGCCGGCTGGGGGGCGGGGTGCGGCGGACCTGGCTGCTGCCGCCGCGCGGCGCGCCAGGAGCATGGATGCGCGCGCGTGGAAGCGGCGGCGGGTGCGCGCGGCAAGCGGCGGCGGCGGCGGCGTGTGGGTGCGTTTGCGGCTGCGGCTGCGGCAGCCTGCGCTTTGGCGGGAAGGGCGGCGCCGCCTGGCCGGAACTATCGCAGGCGGACAATGTGCTATGGCCGGGACACCCTGCGCGTGGGGGACAGCCTGTTGCAGCAGCAGTGCCGCAAGCAGCAGCTTCCCCTCGCGCCTGCTGCGCGGCGCCGAGGTTTTGAACCCCCCGCCCTCCAACAGCGAGTTCCACTCGATCCAGCGACCTCGCCAACGCACAGCGCAGCCCCTCCAGAGGCCCTTGAACAGATCCTTCCCTGCAAACAAATCGAACAGCGCGACAGAGCACTCGACGCCATGGCCGTGACTTCGATCATCTCCCTCGCCTACACGCTCCTATAGTGAGTGCTTCTGGGGGCTCGCGGGCGCGGCGCGGCGGCTGCGCTGTCCTCTTCCCGCGGGGCGCTGACCCGCCCTCGCCCCTCCCGCGCCCGCAGCGGCACGATCGCCTACGCCGTGCCGGCCTACAGCACGTTCAAGGCGATTGAGAAGCGCGGCGGCGAGGAGGTCCGCGACTGGGCGCAGTACTGGTGAGAACGGGGGCGCGGGGAGCAGCGGGGGGGCATGGACGAGGGACCGCCCCGCCTCGCGCCTTCCTGGCCCTCGCACCTCACGCGACCGCCCCGATCCGCAGGGTGGTGTTCTCCGCCTTCATCTCCTCGCAGTGGCTGGTCGATTTCCTGCTCTGCTGGTGCGTACGCGGCCGCGCCCCGCACCCCACCCGCCGCGGTCCGCTCCGCCGCGCCGCGCCGCGCGGCGACGGCGGCGGTTGCCCCATTGCATGCAGCCCCCGCGCCGCGCCGCGCCGCGCCCACCCGCCCACAACCGATCCGGCCAAAGCGTGAACAGCCAGCCGTGCTCGCGCACAAAGCCGCCAGTCTGGGTCCTGACGAACCCCTAACTGCAAAAACCCCAATCCCAAACCCCAAACCCCAGGCTGCCCTTCTACTACCTGGCCAAGCTGGGCTTCCTGGTGGCGCTGTGGCACCCCTCCACCAAGCTGGCCGCCGCGCTCTACGGCAAGGCCATCGCCCCGCTGCTGGCCAGGTGAGCGCTCGGCGGCACGGGCGGGCGCGCGCGCGTTGGGGGCCCGGGAGGGGCCGGTGAAGACGACGGGTCTGGGTTGTGCGTGAGGAGGTTGGAGGAGGGGAGGGCCAAAGCGCGGCTGCACCAAATGCAAAAAAGCTCCAAGATACAAACCCACCTCCCAAAGGCCCAAACCGCTCAAACCCCCCAAACCCAAACCGCCCAAAACCCCCGCCCCGCCCCCTTCAAAACCCAGCTACGAGGCCGACATCGACCGCTTTGTGTCCGAGGGCCGCGCCAAGGCGGGCGACCTGGTCGGCCACCACAGCGCGCAGCTGCGCAGCCAGGCGCGCGGCCTCGCGGGCCAGGGCACCGTGCTGCTGCGCAACATCCAGCAGAGGGCCATGGAGCGCGCCAAGGCGGCGGGCGCGCAGGTCGGCGCCGCGCACAGCGACTGAGCGGGCGGCGGGCGCACTGCTGCGGGCGACGTGAACTGAGCAGCGACGGCGGCTGCGGCGGCGTACCCCGCAGACCCAGCGGCGGCGCGCAGAGGCGGCGCGCGCGCGGCCAGCCGCGGGCGCCCGTGCGACGCCGCTGGCCGCTCGGGGCCGCGCCGGCGAGCAAGGCCCGCCACGGGCGAGGCCGCCCGCCCGGCGGCCGCAACCAATGCGCGTCTGCCCGGTGGTGCGCTCGCCACCAGTTGTGCGCCCCCTTTTTCCTTTCCTAAACTTGTGCGGCGGCTGACCAGCCGCCCCCCCTCCCCGTGGTGCGCGCATCCCCCGCTGCCCCTCCGTGCCGGCAGCACTGCGCTCAGCGCCCCAACCCCCCCTCGCGCCCGGACCGCGCCCCCACCTCGCGTCGAAACGCTGCAGCAAAAAAAGTAGGCGGCGGGCCCGCCCCTTCTCCTTGAGAGCACGGCAGCCTGTTTCTAGCACGTATTTTCGGGTATCCCTGGTGTAATGCTTCGTCTTGCCGCCATAGGCGCCTGTGATCCGTGATCTGGGATCTGCGATCTGTGATCTGGCACTGCTGAAGTTTGTTCAGCTGGCAGTGCAGTGGCTTTCACGACCAGGGGGCCGGCTTGTTACAGCGGGGTTGAGGTGGGTGGCAGCGGTGCTGCTCAGAGGAGCTTGCGGCAAGGGGTGTGCAGTTGGAGACGCTTGAAGGTGCGGGGCAGCGGTCAGGATCAGCGGATTGCAGTTTGGGGGACAGAACGGCGACGGTGACTGTGCGCAGTGCTATGCTGCAAGGTGATATGGATGTGCGGCCGAGTGCGCCGCAAGTATGCGGCTGCGCAGGCCAACAGCGAACGCCGACTTGGTGCGGCGCGGTGCGGCCGGGCCACGCAACACGAAAAGCCAGAAAAAGGCCCGAGGAGCAAACAGAAGGCCCCTCAGGGCAGATGCTCGGGTCAATGCGCCAAGCCCTCATACTTGGTCGGGCCCTGGCCGCTGATCTTCTTCTCTCCACTGCGGCGGCGGCGGGGGCGGGGGCGGCGGCGGCGGCGCCGCGGCCGGGGGGGGCGGGGGCAGGGCGGGTGCCGCCACCGCGGCCTGCGCCCGCTCCGCGCCAGGCCCCACCCGCCGCCCGCCGCCGCGCCGCCCGCCGCCCCCCACCCACGGCGCCAGCGGCGCCGCGCCCGCCGCCGCGGCCGCGGCCGCCTTGCCGCCGCCCGGCCGGGGCGCTAGCGCGCGCGCGGTCGCGCGCACGTCCGCCCACGACAGCCGCTCCCCCGGGCCCTCCCCCTTCCCCGACGCCGCGAGCAGCATGCGGCGCGCCTCTGACGCGAGCGCCGCGAGGAACCCCGCCACAAGCGCCACGTTGAGCGCGGCGGCCAGCGCCAGCGCTGCTATCACGGTGCCCGGTGTCGCCACGCCGTCCAGGCTGGAGACGAGTAGGAGGAAGAGGGTTGCCTGCAGTACGTACAGGCTGGCGCGCTGCAGGCCGTCCATGAGCGCGCAGCCGGCGGGGCGGAGGGTGATCTGGGCTGCGGCGGCGACGTTGACCACGGCCAGGGAAACGAGGACCTGGAGGGTGGCGCCCTTGCGCTGCAGCAGGGTGATCGACACCACCTGGCGGCGTTCCGGTGGGGGTGGGGTGTTGGGTGCGTTGGAGCGGTTGCAGCAGGTGGGGGTGGGGCGTGGGGTGCGTTGGAGGGGGCTGCGGCGGGTGTCTGGGGTGCTTTGCGGAGGGGGTGCGCCTTGCTGTGTTCGTCGCGTGACCCAGGTCGTTTCCATATGCCCATTCGAGTCGTTTTCAGTGCGGCAAAGGGTGAAGCCCCTCGTGCCCCAAACCCACCAGCAGCAGCTTCTGCAGCAGCACCACGCTCTCCCAGTAGTAGTAGCGGGGTGCGTATGAGTCATACAGGAAGCCGTAACGAAGCTCCACCTGGGGGTTGGGGCGTGGGGGGGGGGTATCGACTCAGGGGGCTGCGCGCCATCAGCGCGTGGGTTGAGTCAGCGCAGGTGTTGACTCAGCGCAGCGCTCAGTCCGTTTCGGTCAGACGGCGGTCAAGTGCAAGCTGGTCAAACGCCGGTCAAACGAGCCGGTCAAACGAGCCGGTCAACCGGCCGGTCAAACACCCACGTCGGGGTCGTCGAGCCGCGCCCGCCGCCTCCACAGCGCCGCCGCCACCGCCGCGGGGAAGCCCAGGCAGAAGAGCCCCATCCAAACGCCCCCCGCCGCCGCCAGCCACCCGTGCTGGCCGGCGCGGCAGAGCAGGCGGGTGTCGGAGCTCCAATAGCCGCCGCGCGCGCCCGCGGCGAGCGCGCCTGTGGGCGCGACGGCGCGCGCGACGGCGGCGGTGATCTGGCCGGAGAAGGGCTGCAGGTCCGCGTCGAGCACGGTGCACGAGAAGATGGAGACGACGGCGTTGGATACCTTTTTTTTGGGGGGGGGCGGGCGGGGGGGCGGGGGCGCTGGTTTCAGTTCGAACGGGCGGCTTGTGCGGGGGGCGCCGTCCTTTCGGCTGTTTCGGTGGATACCGGGCGGTTTCAAGCCCCTGTGCGCAGCGACTGCCGAAGCCAATCCCCAGCCCCCCACACCCACGAACAGGGGTTATACCACCCACCCCCGGCCCACAAACCTGGGGGTAAAGGTAGAACAGGGTGAGCACCACAGTCAGCACAACGCGGGACTCGTAGTAGCGCCCCCACCCGTACCGCCGCAGCGCGGGGCGGCGCCGCGACAGCGCGGCGGTGATGGCGGCGTGGGCTCCCCAGTAGAGGAGGCCCAGCGCCACGCCAAACACTGCGGGGTTTTTGGGGTTTGAGTTTTTGGTGTGCGTGCGCGTGGGTGGGGGGTCTTTTTTGGTAGATTCTGCATTCTTTTTTGGGGGGGTGTATGCAAAGTGCCTTTGTGCTGTTGGTTTGCAAATACACAAGAGCTCTGACCTGGCAACACACGGAGGCAGGTACGCACAGCAAAAGCGACCGCGCAAACGACTTTCGAGGCCCCCCACCTGGCAGCAGCAGCATCCCGATCGTCGATTTGACCGCCCGCCGCGCGCCGCCGCCGCCGCCGTCCTCTCGCATCGAGCAGTCCAGGGAGACCCACGTGGTCGCCGCCGAGGTCTGGTCAAAGAAGGTCAACGCGGCGTTGACCGGCGCCGGCCAGTCGATGCGGAGGCCGCGCAGCAGGCCCAGGAGCTGGAGGTGAGTCACCAGGCCCTTGAGCACGGCCGACGCCCAAAACCGCCGCTGGGGGGTTTTCTGCGCGCCGGCGGCGGCGGCGGCGGCGTCGGCGGCGTCGGCGTCGGCGGCGCTGGCCTGAGATGCGGGCGCGCGCGCGGGCGTGGGGGAAAAGGCCTCCTGCAGCCACGTGCGCCGCGGCGGGCAGTCCGCCGCGCCGCCGCGCGCCCCCGCGCCCTCGCGGCGCGGTGGGGGCGCGCCCTCCCGCGGCGGGCCCGCCGCGCGGCGCCCGCCGGGGGGCGCCTCCCGCGGCGCGGCCCGGCCGGACTGGTCCGATCCATAACCGCTGTAACCGCCGTAACCGCCGTAATCGCCGCCGTAGTCATCAACGCTGGGGATCCTCTCCGCCGGCGGGCCCGCCGGCGCCTGGCCGCCGCCGCTTGGCTTTGCGCCGGCCGGCGCCGCTGCGTCCCCCCCAACGCCGCCGCCGTTGCGGCGCTCGAGCGCCGCGCCGAACCGCGCCGCCGCGCCCGCGTCTGCCGTGCGCCGGCGCTTCGACGCCTGGCGCGCGTGCAGGAATCCGGCCAGTGCGACTAGGGTGGCCAGATAGGCGCAGGCGAGGCAGTAGAAGAGCGTGTTGACGCCGCGGTGGCGGGGGCACGCCACGCAGCGGTGGCCGCGGCGGCCAAAGCCGGCCGCGCACTCGCCGCACAGGATGCCCTGTCGGGTCGGGTTGGGAGGGGGGTGGGGCGGCCAGGGAGTTGGGAGGAGGGGGTTGGGGTCGGCCAGAGAGGGAGGGGGGGCAAGGCACGAGGCAGTGAGACGGCAAAACGCCAAGAACGCAGATCCAACCCCAACCTCCCAGACTTCCAAAACAAACGGTCCGGGGACGAGAGAAAAAGGGGCCGAAAGGGAATGCCCACCTGATAGCCCCGGCTGCACTGGAGGGCGGTGTATTCAACATACACCGGCGCCCCCCCCTCCCCCGCCTCCCCCAGCCGCCCGACGCTCCAGTCCCGCCGCCGCCAAGCCCACTCGAATAGCGCCGCCTGCCGCGCCGCCTCGGCCGGCGCGCCCGCGGGCGCGCCGCAGGCGGCGGCCACGAGGCAGCGGTGCACCAGGGGGCTGCGCGGGTGGCTGGTCCAGAAGCCGGGCAGCGGGACGGGCGCGACGCCGGTGCAGTTGGCGTGCGTACGCTCGTCGCACTGCGCGCACGCGCCGAAATCTGGGTCCACGCTGCGGGGGGCGGTTTTTGATTGCGGGGGAGGCGGTTTTGTTTGCAGAGGGGCGGTTTAGCTTGCGGAGGGGGCGGTTTTGGCTGCCTGGGTGGGTGGCGGCCCAGGCCGGGGATCCGCTCTACGGCGAACAGGCAAGCAACGGCTGCGCAGCTGCAAAAACCAGCATGCCCTTTGACCCTGGCTGACTGCATGCCTTTGGAGTCGGACCCAACGCGCCTGCGCAAGCGCAAAGAAGGCGGCGCCCGCGTCCAAAACAAAAGGCCAAGCCCACCTGAACGTCCCGAACCGGCAGACCTCGCACTTTTCATAAACCGCCGCCGCGCGCAGCGCCGCGTCCGCCGGCGCGCCCCTGACGCGCGCCTCCCCCGCCGCGCAGCCGCGCAGCGTCAGCCGCAGCCGCGCGGGGCGGAGCGCGGGCGCGGGGGCGGCGAAGGGGGCGAACTCGAGCAGGTAGGAGCCGGGGGGCGCGAAGATTTGGAGGGAGGGGAAATCCGCCAGCCCGTTTGAGGCGCGGGAGATGTTGCCGGCGCGGGTCACGTTGTCGGCGGGGGTGCCGTCGGGCAGCAGCAGGCGCGCCTGGGCGGGAGGCGGGGGTTTTGATGGTTGGGGTTCCGCGCGTGTTTGTGGGCTTGGGGGTTTCGACCTTCGACTTCAAACATTGTCAACCACAAACAGCCTGTACAGCCACAAAGCAATCCAGCGCTCGAAGCACAATGGAATGCAAGGCAAAGCCAAGCGACTAATCGGACCCGAAACCCCGACCAACCTGCATAATCATGGAGGCGTCGCTGATGCTGCCGGTGACGTTCCGCCCCGCCGCGTCCCGCAGCCTCAGCCGCGCCGCCAGCGGCGCGCCCGGCGCCGCCGCCGCCTCGGCGTCGGTCGGCGCGTCGGGGCGCGGCAGGCCGTCCAGCCGCTCGAAATGGGCGGTGGCGGCGGCGCTGGCGAGGTCGTTGCCAAAGCCGGGAGCGAGCGCCGCGTTGAGCGGTGCCGCGTCAACCTCGGCCGCCTCGGGCGCGCCGCCGCCGCCCTCTTCCAACAGCAGCCGCTGCGCGCCGCCGCCGCCGCCGCCCGCGCACGCCGCCGCGCCGCCGCCGAGGCAGCGGCGGAACGCCGCGCCGCCGCCGGGCGCGGCGGCGGCGGCCTCGGCGCATGCGGGGTTCGAAAAGGCCACCCTTTGGGGGCCATAAGCCGTTACCAGCAGCCCGCCCCCCGCGCCGCCGCCCTCCGCGCTGTTGCAGACAAAGGCGTTGGCGGCGCCCCGGAAGGTGAGGAGGCAGCCGCTGGAGTTGCCCGGCGGGCACACGTCGGTGCGCGCGATCATGCCGCCTGTGAGTCAACAGGTTTGTTGGTTTCGTTGGTTGCGAGGCGGCGGTAGGGGTTTTGAAGGAACTGGAAACTTGTGGTGGGAGGATTGGGTAATCGGCAGGGGGCTGGGGCGTCAAAACCAACCAAGTAACCCCTGCATCCCCGCGATCTTCAACTTAGACTGCCGCCGCCGGCGCACACCCCCACCAAAAAACCAAGGGCCCCAGCTCCCCAGCCCCCGCACCTCCGCTCGCCGCCGTGTTGCCGTCGAACCGGCAGCCGCTCAGGCTGACCGGCCCTGAAAGGGACACGTACAGCCCGCCGCCGCCGGGGTACCGCCCGTCGTCACCGGTGGTGTTGGCCGGGTCGATGCCCGCCGCCCAGCCGCCGAGGGGCCCGCCGGGCCCCGCGCCGGCGCACTCCGGCGCGCCCGCGCCCGCGCCCGCGCCGCACGCGCCCGCCGGCGCGGCCGCGGCCGGCGCGGCGGCCGACGACAGGGCCGCGAGCAGCCGCCGCCGCCGCGCGGCGGGCGGCGGGCGGGCCGCGCTGTTGCGCTCGAAGGTGCAGCCCTCCAACTCCGCCTCGGCCCCCGGCCTCAGCAGCGCCGCGCCGCCGCCAAAGCCCGAGGCAAAGTTGCCGACAAACGAGCAGTTGGCGAGCCGCAGCGCGCCGCAGCGGTAGCAGCAGAAGCCGCCGCCAGCGGCGCCCCCAAACACGGCCGGGCCCCCGCCGCCGGCGAGGAGGGCCGCCAGCTCAGCAGTGCCGTTGGCGCCGGCGGCGGCGGGCAGCGCGCCGGCAGCGTTGCCCTCGAACACGCAGCCCCTCAGGTCCGCTTCGGTGCCCTGCCCCACCAGCAGCGCGCCCCCCGCGGCGATCGCCGCGTTGGAGACGAAGCGGCTGCCGCCGCGCACGGCAACGCGGCCGCGGTCGGCGCCGAAGCTCGCCGCGCCGCCGGCGCCGGCGGCGTTGGCCTCAAAAGTTGAGGCCTCGACCAGCACAGAGGCGTAGCTGCCGAGCACCCGCAGCGCCCCGCCCTCGCCCGGCGCCGCGGCGGCCAAACCGGCGCCCGCCGCGCCGCTTGCCACGTTGCCGACTGCCGTGCAGTTTGAGAGCCTGAGATCCGGCTCGCCGCCGCCATCGGCGTCGTTGCCGTCGGCCTGCGACGAGAGCACGACAGCGTAAACGCCGCCGCCGCCGCGCGCCGCCGCGTTGCGCGCCAGCCGCACGCCCGACAGCGCCACAGAGCTCGACCAGACCCCCAGGTACAGCCCGCCGCCGTTTCCGCCGCGGCCCGCGGCGGCGGCGCCGCGCGCGGCGTTGCCCTCAAAGGTGCTGTTTGTGATCTGGATCCGCCTGAAGGCCGCCTCTGACACATAGACGCCCCCGCCGTCGCCGCCGGCGCTGTTGTTGACAAACGCCGCGCCGTCCCAGGCCATGCGGCCGTCGCGGCACAGCGGCGCGCGGCTGAGCAGCGCGCCGCCCAGCGCCGCCGCCGCGTTTGCCTCGAACCGCGAATCAGAGATCAATTCGAGGCAGCCGTCGCGCGCGGCGGCGGCGCCGCCGCCCTCGCGAGCCTTGTTCCGGACGAAGGCGCAGCGGCTGATCAGCGCGCTCACGCGCGCGCCGGCAAACAGGCCGCCGCCGGCCTCCTTCGCCTCGTTGCCCTCGAAGCGGCAGCCGGCGACGCTCACGACCGCCCCCGCGGGCACCACAGTCCCCGTGCCTTCTGTCGCGTACAGCGCCGGCGGCGGCGGCGCAAACTCGGCCCAGACACCCGCGCCGTCGCGCGCCGAGTTGGCCGTGAAGTTGCAGCCAGAGGCGGAGAGCAGCACGCCGGTGAAGTTCACGGCCGGGCCGTTCGAATTCCGGTCGAGGCGCGAGTCTGTCAGGTTCAGCAGCGCGCCCGCCGCGGCGACGACCGCGCCCTGACCGCCGCCGTTGCGCTCCACGGCGCAGCCCGACAGCGCCGCCGCGGTGCCGTTGCCCATCCGCAGGCCGGCGCCGGGGTTGGCGGTCAACGAAACGCGGTCAAGTTTGACCGGGCGGTCTTCGGGGTAGCGACCTGATGGCTGGGACGGGTCCGGCAGCAGCAGGACCGCCTCTGAGGCGCAGCCGGTGAGGTTGAGGCTTCGAAGCACGGCGCCCGCGGACCTTTTGGGATGGGGGGGGGTTGGCGCGGGTTTGTTCGGGCCGGCAGAGCGAGGCAAGTGCTGGGGATGAGCATGCTGGGGAAGGCTCAGAAAGAAGACAGTCATGAGACAAATGCTGCGCCGAGACACAAATCCATGCCTGCCCCCTGCTAGCCCGCTCACATGATGCGCAGCGCTGTGCCCGCCCCCTTGGCGCATGCCACGGTCACCGCTCCTGAGGGGGCGCCCGCTTCGAGCAGCCGCCGCCCCGGACTGCCGCCCCCCGCCAGATCCGGCGCGACGCCCGCGATCACCAGATCCCCCGCGATCGTCAGCGGCTGCTCGACTTCCAGGCGCCCGCCGTCTGGCGAGAGCACGACGAGATCGCCCGAGCTGAGGGCGGCGGCGGCGCCGCTAAAGTCGCGCGCGATCTGGGAGCCGTTGCCGCGCAGCGTGAGCGTCTTCGGCGCTTGCGTCAGCATGAGGGTCTTTTGAGTTTTTGCGGGGGGGAAGGTGATGCTTAGCCAAATGTGTGTGAGGGCATAGCCACAGCCGCACGTGCATGCAACGCGCATGCGCATTGCACACACGCATGCACACATGCGTGCAGCAAACCCTGGCGGGGAGCAGCGCGCATGCGCCACGCACGCGCGCCATGCGCCGCGCACCTCCTCAAACTGCAGCGCCACCGACTCCCCCAGCGGCACCACCCCGCTGTTCGGGAACTCCGTGCGCAGCGCAGACCCGCGCGCGTGCCGCGCCACCGGCGCGCGCTGCCACGCGCGCGTCGGGGCGTGCAGCGAATACAGGGCCGTGTCAGAGCCCCACGCGCGCGCGGCCGAGTCAAAGGTGCGGCCCCCGTACACCAGAACGCGCTGCCCGTCCGCGGCGGCAGAGTGCCACATCATCGGCGGCGGCGCCTCCCCAGACGCCTCCAGCCGGGTCCAAGATCGCGCGGCCAGATCGAAGATCCAGGCATCCCCCAGCAGGGGCGACCGCGTGGCGTTGCTGTTCACATAAGCCGGCCCAAGCTCGGGATCCGTCCCCGTGCTGCCCCCGATCAGCAGGAGCGCGCCGCCCGGCGCGCCGAGCGCGGCGGCGGCGCCCGAGCCGCCCGGCAGGGCCACCATCGCCGCGCCGTGCCGCGGCGGCGGCCACGCCGCGCCCGGCGGGCGCGCCACCGGCGCGGCGCGCATCGACAGGCCCGATGCGCCGTCGGCGCCGCCGCCGCGGGCCAAAACGATCTCGCTGAGGTCGTCGGTGGGCGCCCACTCGGTCTTGTCGGCACCGCCCGCGTCCCGCAGCCCCCCGAACGCCCAGACCGCGCCGCCGGGGGCGCACGCCGCCGCCGCCTGCGCGCGCCGGGGCAGCGCGCCGGCGCCGGCGAGCGGCGCGATCGAGGCGGCCGGCTTCTGATCCGACCCCGCCGCCGGCAGCGCCATTGCTGACACATCCTGCAGCACGTCCACCTTTGGGACGCCGCTGCCCGCCGCCCCTCCGTATTCCACGTACACGGCGTCGCCCGCGCCGCCACCGGGCGACAGCTGGGTGACGCAAGCGGCCACGTGGCGGGGGTAGCGGTAGGCGGGGCCGGGCGCAACGGACAGCTGCGAAATGGAGCGGCCGGCGGGGTCCACCAGAGCGGCGAAAAGAGGCACTGGGGGCCGGAGGGGGAGGGGGTGGGCGGTCGGCGGCGGGGTCAGGAGGGTGCTTTAGCAATGGGCAGGCTCGCGGCGGGGTCGCGAGGCATGCCCGCATGCGCACGAGTCGGCCAGCCTGCGCCAGACACTGCGCTTTCGTCCCACGCTACGCCCGCCGCGGCCCGCTTGAACAGGCAAAAGCCTGGAGGGCCCTGCTCACCGGTGGTGACATACTCCGGAAAGATGCCAAACGCGCTGGTGGCCTGCGGCGAGACCAGCAGCAGCCGCCCCCCGCCCGCGCCGTGCAGCCCCCTGAAGCCCCTGGTCTCGAAGTTTGACCGCTGGACCGCCGCCACCGCGGCCGCGGCGGCCGGCGCGGCGCACCAAGCGTAGGCGCCGGCGGCGGATGCGGACGCGCCGGCGAGCGCCGCGGGGGCGGGGGGCCCGGCCGGCAGGCGGACGGTCAGGGCAAACGGCTTCCACTGGGGCCCGGTGTCGGCGGCGTCATCGGGGGGCGCGCAGCTCGGGTGGGGCTTGGACTGATTTTTGGGGGGGGGGATGGGGGGGTTTCAGGCGGGGTTTCAGGCGGGGTTTCAGGCGGGGTTTCAGGCGGGGTTGGGGGGGTTTCAGGCGGGGTTTTGAGGTCTGGGAGGTCTGGGAGGGTCTCTTTGAAAGGCGCCGGCCCCACGCGACACCAGTTGCTGGCCGCAAGGCCCCAGGCCGATGTCCCCGTGTGCCCCCATTCCCCCCCCCCACCCTCTAGAGCCCCCTCACGTTTCCGCGCACGAACAGGCCGCCGTCGACCTCCAGCAGCGCCACATTGGACGCGTCCAGATCACCGATCAGCCCGACCTCCCCGACGTAAGGCAGCTTCCCTATCCGCCCGGACTGCACGTCACCGGGTGACACCGCCACCCGGCCCGCAACCGGCAGGTCCACGGTCCGGAGGGAGTCCAGGGACAGTCCGGGCGGCGGCGCGACCAGCGCGCCGGCCAGGGCCAGCGCCAGCGCCGGCTCGCCGCCGGGGGGCGTCTGGAGGGACAGCAGCAGCAGCGTGAGCGCGGACACCGCCACAGACCCGGGCCGCCTGGCGCGGGCGAGCGAGCAAGGGCGGGATTTGCGGGTTTGAGCGGTTTTTGAAGCTGTGGAGGTTGCTATTGCTCCAGCTTTCGAGCTCGTCCAGCTGCCCTGCCCACCCTCCCCAAGCTTTGAGAGTTGCCCACCCCTCAAAATCGGCGGTCGTGTTGCTCCACAGCCAAAGCGCCCGCCCGCCCGCCGCCATCCGCGCCGCCAGCACCTGCCCCCCGCTGCCGCCGGGCAGCTGCGCGAGGGGCGGCTTTTCCAGCGTCACTTTGAAAACGGGGAGGGTCGCGCCCTCGGTCTTGCGCGCGTAGTGGACTGAAAGGAAGCGGGTTTGAGGGGGCTTGAGTTGAGTTGGTGGGGGATTGAGAGCCGACCGCTCCCACAGCCAGTCACGGCCTGGCTGCTCTACTGGTACAATTGAAGCACGCGAAGAAACGAACATTTGTTGCAAGCAACACAGCGCATAGGCCACCCGCACCGATCGGCAGGATGGCCGGAAGGTTCTGTTTGGGGTCGGCAACCGCGTCTGGCGCCGCCAGCGAGCGCGCGCTCTGCCAAACCAGAAGCACCCCAGGCTCCCACTCGGCTGCTGCGACGATTGGCAGCGGAAGGAAGGCCAGGGCGGGCAGCTGCGGAGCGGGGAGGGGGGCAGTGATGGGAGCTTTTCGGTGTGCTGCATGCTGCAAGCAGGCGCTGCATGCACAGCTCGCACTCGGGCCAGTCCAATGCGGTCAACGGCGGTCAAACTCGATTCAGCGACGCCGGAACCCACCAGCGTGGCCCGGCCCATTGCCGCGCCCCCTCCGGCCCCCTCGCCCAGATTGTAGGAGTACAGGAAGCGCCCCATGTCTGACACGGGGCGCGGTGCTGCGGCGCCCGTTTTGGGGTCTGTGGCGATGCCCCCAAAGTCCTCCATGACCATGTGCAGGACGTCCCCATATATTCCGGCCCAGTTCCAGATCAGCTCGGCTGCGGGTTTAAGGGGTCGCGGGGCCGTGAAACGGGCGCATGCATGGGCGCATGCAAGGGCGCATGCATGACGAAAGGGGGCCCGCCACTGCTGGGCTGCTCGTCCGCACTGGGCGCCGCGTCTTGCGGCCCTCCCCTGCGAGTGTGTGCAGCAGCCGCAGCCCCGCTCACCCTGGTTGCTCTGCCAAAACTGCCGCAGCAGGCTCCAGCCGCGCGCCGCGAGGTCGAAAACGACCATCGACATCGTTTTCTGGCTGGAGCCGTTTGCGTCATCGAACTGGCCGCCCACCATGAGCAGCTTCCCGTCGCCCCACGCCAGCAGCTGCTGCCGGTAACGGGTGGTGTTGAGGGCCGCGTCCGGCGCGGCCTGCAGCACGTGCGGCGAGAGGCTGGCGACATCGATCGCCTCGAGCTCGGGCCCCTGCACCGGGTACGTCGGCGCGTTCACGTCGAGCCCGCCCGCGCAGATGGCGCGGCCGCCCAGCGTGGCGCAGCCGGCGGCGTACCGCGCCCGCAGCGAGCACAGGGGGTCCCGGAAGTCGCAGGCCACCTTGGGCGCGAGCGCGCCGGCGCGCAGGGCCTGGGGGGCGGGCGGCGAGGGGGCGGCGGTGACGCCTGGCGGCGGGGGCGGCGCGCAGACGCGCGCGCCCCACGGCACGGCTTTGGGGGGGGCGCAGCTGCTCCATCAGGATGCCATTGGATGCCTGGGCATTCTCACCACTGCCAGCAGAAGCAGCAGCGTCTCCAGGGCGCGGTGCTTGCGCCGAGAGGGCCCCGCAACTTGATACGACAGCGGGCGCCCCGCCATCCCGGCACGTCTTCACGGCACGATCGCTGATTGCGGCTCAACGCGCCCGCGGGCGCGCGTGCAGACCGCAGGCGGCCATCGCGGCGAGTCACCCGGCAGCGAGCTGGCGCGGTCTGTGTATATGCTCTGCGCGCGTTTAAAAGAGGAAAAACGAGCTGAAGATTCGTATACAACCGTGGGGGCTGCGGTGCGCCGCCGAAAAACCTCTCTGCTCTCGAAAAAGTGTGGCGCGCTGTGTGGAAGCTCGCCCGCCAGCAGCCCCGTTCCTGCTCCGCACCCGAGCAGCCGGCAGACCAAGCAGCTACGACCTCTGATCGCCACCTGTGTAGCCGCGGGCTGCCCAGCCCGCTCCCGGTCCGCGCCAGTCAACGCGCAGCGCGCGCCGCGTCGTCGGAGCAGCCGGCCAGGCCTTGGCGCGATGGATCGCGCCCCCTCACGCGGCGCCCTCGGGATGGGCGGGACGGGCCTGTCCAAGGCGCCGACGGGCTCGCCGATCGAGCGGCCGGAGCGGCCCAGCACAGGGGCGCGGTCGGGCGGCGCCGGCCCCGGCGCGCTGCGCCCGCCGAGCGCCGCGTCCGCCGGCCGCGGCGCCGCCGCAGGCGCGCCGCCGGGAACGGCCTACCGCCGCACCGGCATGCTGGACGGCGCGGCGCGCGCCGCCGCGGCGCCGCCGGCGACGGCGCTCGACGCGCGGCCGCTGACCCAGCAGGGGCTCGGCGGCGCCGCGCTCGCCAAGCCGGGCACCGCCGCGGGGGGGCGGCAGGTGCTGGACCGGAGCTTCTTCATGAGTCAGCTTCGGCAAAAGCGGCAGGAGATAATGCGCGCCACGGAGGAGCTGCAGGTGGGGGCTCGCTTCGACGCTGCCGGCGGTTTCGCCGCATGCAGCTGCGGGGGCATGCAAATGCGCGCCGCGCCTGCATGCACATGCGCATGCCCATGCGCATGCGCATCCGCGCATGCACGGCAGACTCATGCAGCCCCACGCAAAGCGAGAAACCCGCCCCATAACACCCTGCAGGAGGAGGTGCAGGAGCTCGAGCAGCGCCAGGCCGCGGCGGCGCGCGCCTCGCGGCGCGCCGACGAGCTGGCGGGCCAGGTGCGGGCGCTGCAGGAGGCGCTGGCGGACGCAAACATCGTCCTGGACAAGGTGGGGGGGGTCCAGGCGCACTTATGTGGGAAGCGGGGGCGTGCGGGCCTGCCTTGACAGCTGAGATGAATTGAGGGGAGCCGCAGTTTTGCAGGTTGACCCCGGGCTCGCATGCGCAGCGGGCCAAGGCAGGACCGGGCGGGACCGACCCGTGCCGGCCACCATGAGACAGAGCCCCCGCCAGCGGCGTCACCCCCAACCTCCCCCTCGATACGCGCGCGCGTTCCCAGGCCGGCTCCCACGCGCCGCTGGATTCGATAGCGGACGAGCTTGACGCCATCCGCGCCCGCAACGACGCCCAGCGCGGCCGCGCTGAGCGCATGGCGGCGGATCGCATGGCGCTTGAGGCGCGCGCTCGGCAGGCCGAGGCGCGGGTGGCGGAGCTCGAGGCGGCGGCGGAGGCGCGGCTTGGGGGCCTGCCGCCGGGGCAGCGGGCGACGTACCAGGCAACGGGGGAGGGGGACTGGGGGCGATGCGCGGGAAGACAAACTTCAGCATAAAGGGAGAGGTTGCGGGACGGCAGGCGAGGTACTGCGTTGCATGCACCGCACAGCTTTCACTGCCACGCACCTCCCCAGCTGTCGAGCCAAGCCGGCCGGCCGCGCCACGCCGAACCCAAACTGAGCGTAGGCGCTGCAGCAGGAGCGCGAGACGCTGCTCGCCGAGGCGGCGGCGCGCGACGCCGCCTTGGACCAGCTCGACGCCGATGTGCTGGCGGCTGAGGGTGAGATCTGCTGGGACGGACCCGGGGTTCAGTCCTTAGCCCAGTGCACCCCCACCCTTTGCTTGGCTGGCCGGCGCACCGTGTGTGCGGGGGGCTTGGGCGCGCACGGATGCCACAGTGGCTGTGGCAAGTGTGAAAGCAAGGCCTGCCAGGCAGTCCGTTTGCCGCCCATGTGGTAACAATGCGCCCGCGCCCGGAACCAACGTTCTGCAGGCGAGCTAGGCCGCAACCCCGCCAAGCAGCGGGCGCTGGAGCTGCAGGAAGCCATCCGGAAGCTGCAGCAGCAGCGCGCTGAGCTGGTGGCTGAAGAGGAGCGGGCAAAGGCCAGTCCTGAGGAGCAGCGGGAGGCGCCCATGGCAAAGGCAAGCTTGACCCCACCTGCGGCGATTTTCCGGCTCTCAACCCAAGCAGCTGCGACCCTGTCCGCTTTGACCCGCCTACTTGACCAGGCGAAATCCCCCCAAAGCAGACAACGAAACAAACAACCCCAATCGCAGGTCAAACGCGACAACGCAGAGTTGGAGCGGCTGACGGCCGCGGCCAAGGCGGCGCAGGAGGAGGTGCGCGCCCTCGTGGCGCGCCAGCAGGCGGCGGACGCGGCGGCAGCAGGGGGGCCGGCGGCGGCGGCGGCGGCGGCGGCGGCGGCGGCGGCTGAAGGCGACCCGGCAGACGAGCAGTCGCGGCGGTGAGGGGGCGGGCAGCTGCCATGCTCGGCTGTGGACTGGGAACCGGTCGCCCAAGCTGAAGGGGGTCGACAGAAACTTGCCCCCTCGAGGCTCGACGTGGTCGCGCGTGCTGTCCCCCCCCATCTGCCGGGCAGCTCAAGCCTCAACACGTTTACCCCCCCAAACAACAACAACAACAACAACAACAACAACAACAACAACAACAACAACAACAACAACAACAACAACAACAACAACAACAACAACAACAACAACAACAACAACAACAACAACAACAACAACAACAACAACAACAACAACAACAGCAGCAGCAGCAGCAGCAGCAGCAGCAGCAGCAGCAGCAGCAGCAGCAGCAACAACAACAACAACAACAACAACAACAACAACAACAACAACAACAACAACAACAACAACAACAACAACAACAACAACAACAACAACAACAACAACCCCCCGCGCCCAACCCCCAAAAGGGAAAAGTACGCCGCGCTCTGCGCCAAGGAGCGGGAGCTGCTCGCCTTTGCCGACGCCTTCCCCTCCCGCCGCGACGCCAAGCGGCGGGAGTTGAGGGGGCGCCAGGACGGGGTGGCGGCGGCGCTGGAGCGGCTCACGAGGCGGCGGCTGGCGGCAGGGGGCGGCGGCCAGCAGCACGGCGAGGCGCGTGGGGGAGAGGGACTGAGAATGGGCCTGACTGCCGACTGGTTGCTGCTCCCAGGCTGGCCGCCCGCTGTGTACAGGGGCGCGGTGAGCGCACCGACGTCTCATCACCCCCCCCCCCGCCGCCCAAACAACCCCGCGCGCCCGCAGGCGGCTGCGCCGCGCGCGGACGCCGCCGCCGCCGCCGCCGCGGCGCCGCAGACTGCCGAGGCGCTCGCCGCGGAGGCCGCCGCGCTGCGCGCCGAGCTCAAAAAGATCGAGGGCCTGGGGTCGAAGATTTCAGAGGTGCGCGCGCAAAGGAGGAGGCAGGGGGGGGAGGGCACTGCGACTTTCCCCGTTTCCGCCGCGCCCGCCCGATGCGGCCGCTTGGTGAGTTGGCAGCAGGCCGTCGAATGATCAAACGCGCGCGCACGCGCGCGCGCGCGCCGGCCGCCCCCAGGAGCTCGGGGCCATGGGCGCGCGTGAGTCCGAGGCGGAGGCCGAGGCGGCGCGGCTGGCGGCCGCCGCTGGCGCGCGCGGCGCGGCCGAGGCGCGGGCGGCGGAGCTTGGGGCGGCGCGCGCCGAGCTGGCGCGCAGCAGGGATGCCGTCAAGGTGGGCAGTCGGCGGCTTTTTAGTTTTGTGAGAAGCAGCAGGGGGCCGGTTGCAGGTTTCGAATGTGAGAAGCTTGCCTTTGCCAAAGCGCCTGGCGGCCTGCGTGATGCGCCGCCCGCGGCAAACAGCAGCCCTGGACCGGAAACCGGCTCCCCCCTCAAAAATCCCCCAACCCCCCGCCAGGCCGCGCTCGCCGGGGCGGCGCGCGCGCGGGCCGACCGCGAGGCCCGCCTCGCGCGCCACCCCGCGTGGCCCGCCGCGGCCCGCAGCGAGCAGCGCCTCGGGGAGCTGCGGCGCCAGCTGTCCGAGGCGCGCGCGGCGGCCGAGGCGGCGGGGCGCGCGGCCGAGGCGGCGGGGGCGGCGGAGGCGGCGGGCAGGATAGGGCCGCTCGTGGCGGAGCTCAATGCGGCGCTGCTGCGGGGCTACGGGGGCGGCGGCGGCGCGCCGGAGTGGGCGCGGTGACTCTCGGCTGTCCCGACCGCCCCCCCCTTGCTTGGCGTTGCGGTGCCGCCGTGCTTGTGCAAGCCCAGGTCCTCGATGCAGGATTGACCGCGCCAGGGGTGTGTGGACGGGGCGGCAGAGAGCAGCGGCAGCGGTGGGCCGGGCGCAACGAGAGCATGCCGGCCTGCAGGTGCCGGGCGGGACGCAAACAGCGCACAGTTATGATTGATCGACGGCGGGCAGCTGCGCCCGGGCCGCGCCGCGCCGCTGCTATAACTCAGCCTAACCCTTGGCTGGTTTGGGCCGAGCTCAAAAACCAACGCGACCTTGACCTTGAAACGATCTTCGAGCTGGTTTGACAACGATCGCCCGCGGTCCGCTCGTTTTTAGACTAGCGCATCAGGGGAACGCGCACCATTCGAGCTCCTCGACGCTTCGACCTGCGCAGCGGGCGTGGAGAGCAACGCCGGCGGCGCGGCGGGACGGCGCAGCTGCTGCCGCTGCCGCTGCCCGCTGCTGCGGCGGGCGCGGCCGCGCGCCGTGCCGTGGTGGCCACAGCGACCTACCGTAGCGCCTGGTCAGAGCAAACCGGCGCAGCGGAGCCGCGCGGTCGGATTGACCCACGGCCATGCAGCCGCACCCCATGGGCGGCGGCGGCGCAGCGCCGCCGCCGCCGCCGCAGCAGCTGCAGCTGCCGGCAGACCCTCAGGTCCTCGCGCTGCTGCTGCAGGAGGCACAGGGGCAGATAGGGAAGCTCAGGGCCGAGCTGTTTGCTGTGGGGCGCGTCGCGGAGGAGCGCAGGTGCGCGGCCTCTGCTGGCCGGGTGCCCACCACTCGCTTGCCGTTTCTGCGCGTCGGCGCCGACCCGCGCAGTGCGCTTTGCAAACGCGTGCAACACCAGCTGCGCGGATGCCGAGCGGACCGCCTCCGCCCTCGAAACACAGGCAAGCCCTCGAGCTTTTGGCGCGCGAGCGCGACCAAATCGTGTCCGCCGCGCAGCAGCTGCAGGCCCAGCTCGCCTCCGCGCAGTCCGCCGCGTCCGAGGCGCGCGCGGCCGCCGCCTCGGCGGACGATCTCAGATCAGAGGCGGCCAAGCTGGCCCGCGACTGCGAGTCGCACGAGGCGGCGCGCGCCGCCGCGCAGCGCGAGCTGTCCGAGGAGCGCGCCGCGCGCGCGGCGGCCGAGGCGGCGCGCGCGCGCGCGGAGGGCGAGCGGGCGCGGCTGCAGGTGGCCCGGGACGACCTCGCGGCGGCGCTGAGGGTGGCGGAGCAGCGGGCTGAGGAGGCCGCGGAGGAGCAGGTCAAGGCGGAGGAGGAGGCCGCCGCCGCGAGGATGGAGCTCGCAGCCGCCCAGGCCCGCGGCGGCGGCCGGCGCGGCGCCGGCGAGGAGGCGCGGCTGCTGGCGGCCGAGCTGGAGGGCGAGCGCGCGCGCGCGGCGGCGCTGCAGCAGCAGCTCGCGGCGGCGCGGTCCGAGGCGGCGGCGGCCGCCGCGGCGCGCGACGCGGCGGCGGCCGGGGCGGCCGAGGCGGGCGCCGAGGCAGAGCGGCTGCGTGCGCGTTTGGCCGAGGCGGAGGCAGAAGCGGCAGCAGCGGCGGCCGAGGCGGCCTCTGCGCAGCCGGCAGGCGCCGGTGAAAGCGCGCGCGCGGCCGAGGCCGAGGCGGCGGCGGCGGCGGCGGCGGCGGCGTCGGCAGCGGCAGTCGAGCAGGCAGAGGCGCTTCGGGAGGAGCTGGCCGAGGCGCGCGCGGCCGCCTCGGACCTCGGGGCGCGCGCCGCCGACCTCGAGGCGGCGCTCGGCCGGCAGCGGCGCGACGCGGACGCCGCGGCGCGCCGCGCAGACGCCGCAGAGGCGCAGCTTCGGTCCGAGAGAGCGCGGGGCGGGGCGGGGCGCTCCCCGCGGCGCGGCGGCGGCGGCGCGTCGTCGTCTTCGTCGGGCGACGAGGCCGGGCCCCGCCGGTCGGGGTCCGGATCCGGGGCGGAAGCCGGGGGGGCGCGGGATCTGGATCTCCGGGCGCATGTGGACGATCTGACGGAGGAGGTCGGCTGGCTGCAGGACCAGGTTGAGCTGCTGATGGGCAAGGTGGTGGCCCTCAAAAAGGCCCGCGACAAGCTGCTGGGGCAGCTGGACAGGCAGACGACAGAGGGGGAGCAGCTGGCGCTCGAAAACAAGGTGGGCTTTCATTCTGTGTTTTGTTGGGGGGGAGGGCTCGGTTGGAGAGGCAAGGGCGGCCGTGCTGCTGGTTTGTTGCCGGTTCGGATGCACCCAAATTCCACCCAACTGGCCGCCCCCACACGCGCAGCTGCTGGCCGAGCAGCTTGCCGAGGCGCGCGGCCTGGCGGCGGGCTGGGAGGCGCAGGCGCAGGACGGGCTGCAGGCGATAGCGCGGCTCAAAGACTGCCTCGAGGAGGGGGCGGCCTGGGCCCAAAGCGGCGGCGGCGAGCAGGGAGGGGGAGGGGCTGAGGGCGCGGGCGCGGGGCCGGCCGCCGCCCCGCCGCGCGCCGAGGCGGCGGCGAGCGAGGCGCGCGCCGCGGCGCTCGAGCTGCGCTCCCGCGCGCTGGCGGCCGAGCTGCTGCGCGCCCTCGCGGCGCGCGGCGCAGCGGCGCGCGCGGCGGTGCCGCTGCTCGGCGGCGTCGAGGCGCGGCTGCTCGCGGCGCGAGAGGCGGTGGGGCGCTCGCGCTGAGCTGGCGCGGGGGCGCCTTGCTCGAGGCGCAACGGGACTGCAACCGCTGGCGCGCCCGATTGATGTAAACCGCTGCCAGCGAATGCTTCGCAACACCTTTGGACACCCTTTGAGCCTTTTTTTACCCTGGGTTCACAGAGGACAGAGCAGCTGCGAATACAGTCGCTGATGACGCGACCTTTGGTTTTTATAATAACAATAACTCCCGTTTGCTGAAAGCTCAAAGGGGTGGGCGGGCCGGGCAGCCCCAGGCGCCCCAGGCCGCGGGCCGGCGCCGCCGGCCGGGGGGATGCCCCCCGCGCCGGCCCTCGCTCCGCGCAACTCGTGGGTCACCGTCCGGGAAGGCGAGCGGGCGCTTCGCCGGCCCGCCCCTCGCGCTGTCGGGAGCTGTCAGGGGTACGCTCCTCCCACAGCCGCCCGTCGGCCGGCGCCGGGACGGGCGCCAAGGGGAGGGCCGATCCCGCAGTGACAGCCGGCCAGCCAGCCAGCCGGCCAGCGCCCGCCGGCCCCCGGCTACCGCCCCACGCCGGCCCCCTCCCGCAGCTGCTGCAGCACCGCGCGGGACGCCGCAATGTCCGCCCTCAGCTCATCCACAATGGCCTGTCGGGTTTGGGTTTGGTTTCGGTTTCGTTTGGGTTTAACTTGGGTTTGGTTTCGGCTTGCTTCCGAGTTGGTTTCGGTTTGTTTGGCCGCGTTGGCTTGTGATGACGCCGATGAACCCACCCGCCTGTGGCCTGTGGGGGCCTGCTCCTGGGCTCCCCCCGCACGACGCAGCCCCGCAAAAGCGTTAGCGGCCGCACGGGTGCGCCCCACTCGCTGCTGCTGATATTGGCATATGGAATGCGCGCGGCCCAAAAGTGTCCACACCGGCCAAACCCTTGTCCAAATCTCCCTTGTCCAAACCCTGCCTCAACTGCAGGTCTGTCGGCGCTGTGTTGTAGCCCCTCACGCCATCCCCCGCCCCCGCCGTCGGCAGCCGGCCGCTCCCGCCGCCGCTCCCGCCGCCGCCGCTCCAACCGCCGCCGCCGGCCCCGTCGTCGCCAAAGGCGCCGCCGCCGCCCCCCATGCCCTCCCTCGCGGCGGCCTCCACCTCGGATTGGAATTCCTGCAGCCACGCCGGCGCCTCGGACGCCGCCTTGCCCGCCTCGCCGGCCGCCGCAGCGGCGAGCTCGCCGAGGCGGCGCGCGGCGACGGCGGCAAAGGCGCGGCCGTAGGAGAGCGGCGCCAGCAGCGCCTGCAGGGGGTCGTCTGTTGTTTGACGGGCGCGGCGTTGGTTCGGGTCGGCGGGTTGTTGTTTGGATCCGGCGGGTGTGGGGGCGGGGGGCCCTGATGAGGTCGAGGGGCGGCAGTGGCTTGCACCGCTGCCGCCGAGACTGCATTTAGGCCACAACCCGCCGGCCTGGCTGCCCTGGCAGACCCCAGGGCGCACGGCGTGGGGCGGCGCCGGCGGCATCGCCGCAATTGCGTGGCCGCGGCGGCGCAGCACCGCACCTGCGCCAGCCGCTGCGGCGACGATCCGCCCCCCGCGCCGCCTGCCCACGCCGCGGGGCGCGGCCATCAGAGTTGCCCGGCTCAATGCGTTTGCGGTGCCAGCATGCTGCCGAAAACCCGCCGGCGCGGGGCCTGCGGGTTTGAGCATCCGGCAGATCGATGCAGCCTTGCCAAAAGCCTGTAAACGTGATTAAAAACACAATGGGGTTTGGTCGGGGCCTGGGTGGCCGTGTTGTTGGAGCTGTCGCTCGTGTCGCGGGTGCTGGCGCTGCTGCCGCCCAGCTGCCGCCTGCCGCGCCCGCAGACGGCACCCCCACCCTGCAGCAGCGCTGCGCCGGGGCCCGCCGTCGCACGCGCCAAGTTGTAGGAGGGGAGGGATGGATTTACAACTGGGGGCGTGACTCAAAGGCGACCGAATAGGGCCGTGGGGGCGGGGTTCTCGGGCTCAGCCAGCTAATGGGCGTGGCATGCCGCGCTAGCCATGGGGCAAAACCGGCAAAGGCATCTTGGGAGGGGGCCAGGCATGGCGGGCGGCAAACGGCTGTGGATCAAGGGCATGGCAGGCGCATGGGCGGGGAGGCTGGCGTGGAGCCGCGCGCGCACGCGCGGCTCCCGCCTTGGCAGTGTGGGGCGTGGCAAACGGGCACCGCGCAGGCACGCGCGGCGCGGCAAGATTTGGAATCCGATCTGAGGGCGGGCGCCGACCGCCGGGGCGGTCGCCGGCGGACGGCAAGCGTTGGGCTGGTGGGGCCGGCGGCAGGATGCGCCCCAAGGGGGGTGGGGCCGCCGGCCCCGCGGCGATTGGGGCCGCATTCACGCGTGGATGGCCAAAGCCCACGCGGCTGGGGGTTGTTGCAAGAGATGAAGCAGAGTGGGCTCGCTGGAGAGCCCTCTCCCCGCCGCCCCCGCCCTCCGTAAAGACAAGGCTGGTTGGGGGCGGCGGCCCTGAGCGGCCTTCAAGGGTGGTTTTCCCCCGCGGCGGCAGCGCGCGGGGCGTGGCAGAGCCTCCACTTTGGAGTGCGTCCGTTGCGCGCGCGCAACCGTGGATGTGCAGAGGGCAGCGCATGCGCATTTCGAACCGCACAAGCCAACAACATTGGGTTGCCAAGGGTGATGACCACCTCTCCCTTCAAAGGTTCACAGTCCCAGCAGCCGCACGGCAGACAAAACCCCCTCCCGGCCTAGCGCCGCGGCGGCATGACCAAGCGGCGGCGGGCGGGTGAGGTGGGGGGGAGCTGCCAGCCAGGCGGGCACGCCAATGCCGGCGCCGCCGGCTGCAAAGGGGGTGCGCGCGCGCTCGTATTTGATGCGTGTGTGGTAGTGAGGGGTTTGACCGCGGGGCCAACGCCAAGGGGGCCTGTGTGGCCCCTAGCCGGCGGACGACAAAGGCGGCCGCCGCGCCGCATGCGGCGGCACACCCAACACCTAAGAGACAAAAGGGTCTGCCTCGGCGTCGGGCTGCGGCGAGATTCGGTTCCGTGGAATCGCCCGGCGCAGTGAGCAGTGCTTGGTGCGTGTTGCGTGCGGTCGCGGCCCCGGCGCGCATCGCCAATGCGCGCCGTGCCGCGTTTCCGCCGCGGGCGGCGCGCACGCCGTGGCAGTGTGCGTATGTGCGTGTGTGTCTCTGGCTCTGAGCAAAGCCCAGGGTTTAGCCCAGGGTTTAGCTCAGGCAAGGGTTGGGACCTGAGTCCTGGACGCGGCCGCGAGGGGGGCTCAGTCCAGGCAGGCTCGGCGCAGTCCAAAACAGGGCTCGGCCATCCGCGACAGAGCTTAAAGAAATCAGGGGGCCTCAGGCGCGCAAACCTCGCGAGGGGCCAACCGAGGCGCATTGGAGGGGCGGCCAGTGCTTCAGAAAAGGTGAAAAGGTGAAAAGGGCCACCTGGCGAGGCGCGTCGTCCCAAAAGGCAATAAAAGCAGGCTAAAAGAAGGGCGCGCGGCTCTTGAAACGGTGCGGAGCAGGGGGCGGACTCATCACGCATTGCCGAGGCGGCGGCGCGGCGCGCAGCCATTCAAGCGCGCGCGTTTGCGCGCGGCCGCGCGCCCGGGGGCGGCGCGCGCGCGGAGCGCTCCGGGTAGGCAGCCCGCGCGGGCGCGGCGGCGCCGGGGCCGCCGGCCGCGCAACGGCGGCGCGGGGCGGACCCTCAGGCGTGGCATCCGAAGGCCTGAAGCAGGCGAGACACCATGAGGCTGGCACTCTGAAGCTGCGGCGGCGACCCGGCAAGCACCAGCTCGAACGCGGCGCCCGCGTCGGGCCGCGCCGCGGCGCGTAGGTGGATGGCGCACCCCGTGACCGCGGCCAGCGTTACCATGTGCGCCTGCATCGCCGCCGCCTGCTGGGCGTGCAGCGGCAGCGACACCTGCGGCCGGCGCGGCTGGGGCTGCGGCTGCGGCGCTGCGAGCGGCGGCGGCGGCGGCGGCGGCGGCGCGGGGTCGCAGAACGCTGCCGGGATCGGCGGCGGCCACGCCGTGCCAAACCCATACTGCTGCGCGGCGGCCGCGGCCGCGGCCGCGCCGCCGGCGCCGGCGCCGGCGGCCAGGTGCCGCGCGCCCGTGGCAGCGCCGGCGAGCTCTTCCGAAGCCCAGCGCGGCTGCAGCTGCGCCCATTGGGGCGGCTGGGCAAAGTCGTAAAATCCCTGGGGGTCCGGGTTTTGGGCGTTGTTGGGTTTTGGGCGTTGTTGGGTTGGGCGGTGTTCAGTGGTGTTTCAGTGGTTTGGGGCTTCTGGGTCTGGCTTTCACGTCCCCCCAAAAGATCCCAACGACGCCCAGAGCCGAAGCCAAAAAAGCCCACCTGAGGGGCCGAAAGCGAGGGCTGCATTAGCGCCTCGGACTCTGGAGCAAACCAGGGCTCGCCGCCCTGGCCGAGCCACAGCCCCGCCATCGCGCCGCACGCGGGCTCGAGGCACTGCGTGCCCATCGCGGCCGCGCCCCGCGCGCGCGCGTGCGGCGCGGCGGCGGCGGCGGCGGCGGCGGAGGGCGGCGGCGGCTGGCTGGTCGAGGGGGGGAAGGCGCTGCTGGGTGCCGCGGGCGGCGCGCCCGCGAGGCTGCCGCTGCTGTAACCGCTGCAGTAACCGCTCGCGCCATTGGACAGCGTCTGGCTGAACACGCTGCCGCCGTGCGACGGCGCGCCGCCGAGCGCGGCCGCCGCCGCCGCGGAGGCCGGGCCGGGCGCGGCCGCGGAGGCCGGGCCGGGCGGCGGCGGCGGCGCGGCGGTGGCGCCTAGCATCGCTGCGGCGGACGGGTCACCCGGTACAAAGGGGAACACCTCGCAATTCGCAAAGCCCCCGTCGCTGCTGGTGCAGGCCAGGCGGCCGAAAAAGTCGCGCGGCAGCGCCGCGAACGCCTGCGCCTGCGCGAACGGCGCCGCGCTGGCGGGGGGCGTCGCGGGCGCCAGCTGGCTGCCGGTGGGCCCCAGCGCCTGGTAGACCTGCTGCTGGTAGGGCCAGCCGCCGGCCGGCACGGCCGGCAGTGCCAGGCCGAGGTGCGGGGGAAAGGCGGCCTGCCGCCGCGCGGCGGCGCCGGCGGCGGCCATCGCTGCGGCCGCCGGGCCGCCGCCGCCGGCGGCCGCCGCCGCCGCCCATGGCTTGGCGGGCTCTCGCTGGGGCTGGGCGGCGGCCGGCAGGGGCTCAGCGCCGCCCGCAGCGGGCGCGGCCCCGTCCGCGCCGCCGCCCGCCTCGCCGCCCGCCCCGCCCCCGCGGCCCCGCCGCCGCCCCCCGCCGCGCTCGGCCGCCGGCGCCGCCGCCGCGCGCGCGAGCGCCGCGGCGGCCTTGCTCGCCGCGGCGGCGGCGGACTTGGCGCCCAGCCGGTCCGGCCGGCACCACTCCACCACCATCGGCCCGTCGGCGCCCTCCCAGGTGTGTTTCCCGTTGAGGGCGTCCCGGGCCGCCGCTGCCGCGGCGGGGGAGGCCATGACTATCAGCCCGCATCCCTTTGATGACCGCGCCGTGGCCCAGGCCCGGAAGAGGTTGACCTCGTCCACGCCGCCGTGGGGCGAGAAGACGGCGGCGACCTCCTCGGGGGCCGCGGAGGGGGAGACCTTGGCGAAGAAGCACTGGGAGAGGGGGATGGAGCGGGCGCGGTTTGATGAGGGTGCGGTTTGATGAGGGTGCGGTTTGATGAGGGTGTGTGTGTGTGTGGCAGAAGGGGGGCGGCGGGGTGGGGCGGTGAGTGGGGCAGCGGCGCGCGGCGCGGCTGCCGCAGAGGCGCACCGTTCTGTCGCGTTTGTCGGCGTAAGCGGCGGCGGCGGCCGCCGCGGCGCTTACGGATCCGCTGCCGCCGCCGATGCTGGCGGGCCCGCTGCCGCCGTCGTCGTCGCTGCCGCTGCCGCCCTCGTCGCTGCTGCGCTGGGCGGCGGAGAGCCAGCGCGCCGCCTCTGCGTCCGCGGCCGGCCCGGCGCCGTCGTCGATGCCGCACCGCGCGAGGTGCTCGGCAACAGCGGCGGCCGCGGCCGCGGCCGCGTCAGCAGCAGCAGCGGCGGCGGCGCCGCCGCAGCCGCCCCGCACCAAAGGGGCAGGCGGCTGCGACATGCGGCCGCCCGGCTGCGTCAGCAGCTCCAAGGCGCGCCCGCGCCCCGCAAACGGCGCTCAAGGCGGCAGCGCCCGCCTCTTGGCGTGCGAGGACAGCGACACCCTGCCGCGATGCGAGCCTGGCGCTTTCGGCGGCCCGCAGGATACGGCTTGAAACGCTTATCTAAACGCTTGGGCACCCGCTGCCGCGCATTGCGGGCAGATTGCGGGGGCGCTGGCTTTCGAGCCCGCTGGGCGGGAGCATACCAGTAATGCGCTTTTTGCCACGTTTACAAAACGATAAAATGTCGGCGCAAACTGAGTTGCAGCGGTCTAGCGGCGTTGTGGTTGCGCAATGCTGGCGCGTCGCCGCCTCATCAGCCAGGCCGCCGGCGCGCGCCGTTTCGTCCTGGTGCCGTTTCGTCTGGAAACCTCCGGCGCGTTCGTCTGCACTCGGACGACCAGGCGGTGGGATTATCTGTTTTAGATCCTTCAGTTATTGGTGAACCAGCAGATCCGCCCGCTGGGAGGCCGGCGCTGGATCGCGTCTCAAACGGCCCTTTCCCCAGACCCAGTAGAGAAGTGGAGGTCCCCTGCCACACCCAACCCAAACGGCCCTTTCCCCAGACCCAGTAGAGAAGTGGAGGTCCCCTGCCACACCCGACCCAAACGGCCCTTTCCCCACAGCTGACAGGGTAAAAAGGGTATTACACCAGCACCTTCGCCGGCAGCGGCACAGCCAATTCGGGCCGCTGCCGCAAGGGATCGGTCGGGGTTGGGGCAGTGCAGAAGGGCAGAGGCAGTGCCCGACTCGGACCGCCACGCGCCGCGCCGCCCCGTGCAGCCGGGGCGATTGGGGGGCAAAGCGGACGCGGGGTCCGGTGGGCGGCGAGTGGGGGTTTAGACTGATAATCCGCACACCACCAGGAGGAAATCTCCCGCCCTGGTGGGTATAGTAGCCGCTGGCACTGGGGCCGGGGCAGCGTGCGTGCGAGCATGGCCGACAGAGCGCGCGCCACAAAAAGCTAGCGGGAGCGTGGGAGAGGGGAGCGGCGCCGCGCGGCGCGGCTGGGAACGCGCCGCGCGGCCACCTGATCGCGTGCCATTCGCGCTCTCTCTTTTTGGAGGTACGGGCAGGGGGTTGACCAGACGGGCAGGGGGTTGACCAGACACTCAGTGCGTCCTCTCCGGCGCGGCGCGGCGCGGTGCGCGAATACACACCGATCTCGGCCGCCGCCGGCGCCCTGTCTCTACGACACAGCAGCGCGTGCACGCACGCACACACGCACACACAACGGGGCCTGGAACGGGCGGCAGGTGTTGAGGGGATAGAGGGCTGCGCGCGCGGCCCCTGCATCGCCGTGGGCGCAATTGGAACTTGCGCCCGCGGGGCGGCCGGCGTTCGCGCGCCCACCAAACCCTGTTGCAAGTTTAATCATAGGCAAGCGCCTGCGCCGGGCCGCGCACTGGGGCGCGCGGCGGGGGCGCGGCGGGGGGGGGGGGGGGGCGGGGGGGGGGGGGGGGGGGGGGGGGGGGGGGGGGGGGGGGGGGGGGGGGGGCTCGGCCCGTGCAGAGAGTTCTTTTCGCTGCGGCGACTCTGCAAATACTGCAGCGGCCGGCGCAGCGCGCGCGCGCGCGCGGCGGGCGGGCGGCCCCTCGGCGCGGCAGGGGCGGGGCCTGCCGCCCGAGTGCGCCCGCGGGCGCGCCCGCGCGGCGGCGGCGGCAGTTCTAACAGGGTGCGGGGCGGCCGCGCCGCCCCGCAAAGCCCGCAGGCGCGCGCGCCGGCGCAGCCGGAGCCACCGGCTGGCGAGAGGCGCGCGCGGTGCGACGGAGTGCGGCAGGCAAAAGGGTGGAACGAGTTCGCGCGGTGCGCACCGCACACCGCGTGCCCGCGGTCGCCGCCGCCGCCGCACACAGGCGGAGTGCTTTCAGGGGTGCAGTTCAGACAGGGCGCTCTCACCGCTGGGCCGCTTGACAACTGCGGGTCACGTCACAACACAAAAGCGAGCGCGGGAGGAGGATGGGAGGGGGAGGGGGTTTCGTGCCCGCGCGCACGCGTGTGCGTGGCCGAACCTCTTGGCGGGTCCAATGGATGCAAGTGTGGGTGGCGGCGCCGGCGCGGGGCGCTGGGCACCCGTGCGCGCGCGGCGCCGCAGCTGTGAATTCAGTCCGACCAGGGCTGCGCGGGGCAGCCTCAAAAACAGTTCCCGGCGGCCGCGCCCCCCGCGCCCGCCCGCAGGGGCGGCGGGCGCGCGGCGCGGCTTTAGGAAGCCGCGGGCCGCGGGCTGCGGGCGCGCGGGAGGGTGGGGTGCTGCGGGTGCGCGGCGGTTGGCGGGCCGGCGGCGCAACGTGGCGTGGGTGCGCGCCGCCGACCTGCCGCCCAGCCGGCCCGCGGTCGGCCGCGCCGGCGGGGCCGTGGCCCCGCCGCCGCGCCTTTCCCTGATGGTTGATCTGATCAGTTCAGCATCCGTTGCCGCCCAGCAGGCGCGAGATGAGCGTGGACGCCGACTGCAGCTGCGGCGGCGCGCCGGACAGGATGAGCCACAGCTGCTGCTGCGGCGGCAGCTGCCCAAACGCCGACGCGTCCGCCGCACCGGCGTCGACGGAGAGCGTCGCGCCCGAAAGCAGCGCGATCGTCTGGGCGTGCGCGCGCAGCACAGCCAGGTCGCCGCCGGAAATCGGCATCGCGAGCTGCTGCTGCTGCGGCTGCGGGGGCGGCTGGAGGGGCGGCGCCGGTGGCAGTGCCGGGATCGGGTGGTACACCACGGCCCGCGCCGGCGGCGGCGGCGGCGGCGGCGCCGCCGCCGCGTCGAGCAGCGCGCCGCTGCCAGGGGCGACGCCGGCCGCGTCCTGCGACTGCTGCAGCAGCGCCTCGAGCTCGCGCTGCTGCTGCAGCAGCAGCGCGGATGCGGACTCGAGCGCGTGCCGCTCGCGCGCGATGGCGGCCATTTCCTCGGCCAGCCGGTCCTGCGCCAGCGGCGCGCCGCCAGCCGGCGGGGGGGCGGCGCCCCACAGCGCGGCCTCGGCGGCGTCCGCCTGGAACGCCGCGAGCACCGCCGGCGACGGCGGGCCGGCGGGGGCGGGGACGGTGCCCGCCGGCAGGAAGTGCAGCGGCCCAGACGCGCAGCCGCGGGGCTGCATGCCAAGGCCTGCGAACGCATTGTGCATTGCCTCGGCCACGTCCGCCCCCGCGGCCGGGAAGCCGTTGCTGTCCGTCGAAAACCCGCTGCCCGACGCCGCGACGCCGCGCGGGAACGGCCCGCTGATCGCGCCAGACGCATCCGCAACCGCGGCGGCGCGCGGCGGCGGGGGAGGCGGCGCCGCGGCGGCGGCGCCGCGCGGCAGGCCGAGCAGCGGCGCGGAGAAGCCGCGGCCGGCGGGGTCTGAGGGCTCGAATGAGAAGGCGGGCACGAGGTGGACGGCGTGGGGCTGCGACAGGTGCCGCACCGGCGGCCTGAGGCCCCTGCCGCCGCCCGCGTCCCCGAGCCCGGGCAGCGGCGCCGACGGCGCCGGCCGCGCGCCCGCGACGGCGCGCCGCGACGCCGACGCCGCGGCCGCGGCCGCGGCCGCGCGCACCGCCTTGCACGCCGCGGCGTTGGCGGCCTTGACGCCGAGGCGCGCCGGGTCGCAGCGCTCCACCACCATGGGCCCGTCGGCGCCGTCCCACGTGACCTGGCGGTTCAGCGCGTTGATGGCCTTTGCCGCGCCCTCGGAGGTCGCCATGACGACCAGGCCGCAGCCCTTGCTGGCCTTTGCCGTGGGCCAGGCCCTGAAGAGGTTGACCTCCTCCACGCCGCCGCAGGGCGCAAAGGCGGCGGCCACCTCCTCGGCCGTCGCGACAGACGACACGCGCGCGAAGAAGAGCTGCGGGAGGGCGCGGGGCGGGGCGGAGGGGGGGGTTAAGTTTGGAGGGGCGGGGGAGGGGGCTCTGGTTGGGGGGCACGGCGCGCCGGTGCCCAGTCTCTCACTGCAGCCGAGCCAAAGGCGTCGACGCGGCCCCGTGTGGCTCGCCGCGCCCAGGCCTGGGGGCAGCCAGCTGGCGGCCCCACGCCGCCAGCCGCCTTCCAGGGCAAACCCAGGCCGCCCGCCCCCGCCCCCTCCCCCCCGCGACCCAACGCGATCCAAAGCCCACCGTGCGGTCTGCCCTGTCAACGTAGTTGCTAGGCGGGGTGAACGTCACCCCGGTCTTATCCTTGCCGGCCGGCGAGTGGTCCGTGTGGGGCTCGCCCTGCAGCTCGCCCTCGCCCTCGGGCGCGGCCGGCGGCGGCGCCGCCGAGGCGCCCGCGCCGCTGCCGGGCCGGCCGCCCGCGCTGCCGGCGCGGCTGCCGGGGGACGACGGCGACGGCGGCGCGGGGCTGAAGCTGCTCTGGCCCTCGATGTCCATGAGCATGAGGTGGCCAGAGAACTGGGCGGCGCTGTTGCTGCTGCCCTGCGGCTGCCTGTCCTGCACCGCAAGAGCGGGCTGCTGCGCCGCGCCTTTGGGCGCGCTAGATGCCGAGCTGAGCGCCGATGCGCTGTCCAGATCGAGCGCAAATGAGAGCATCTCCTGCCCCATCACAACATGCGCCTGCGGGCGGCGGCGGGGCGCAGCGGGCTGAGTTCGGGCCCGCTCCCGTCGCGGGGGCTAAGCGTGGGGGGCGGCGGAGCCACACGTACTCGCCCCCTGGACTGCGAAGCCCCGGCCCCATCGCGCCCGCACGGCTGGTCCGGGGGGTTTCCCCAGCACCCGGGACGCACCTACCAGCTGCGCGATGGCCGCCTGGCGGGGCGGGGCCGGCCGCGCTGGCGGTCTAGGCTCCGCTCAAGGCTCCCCCGAGACGCCCGCTGCCGGCCTCTGGGCCTGGACGCACGCGGCGGGGTTCGCGACGCCGGCTGGCGGCGGGAAAGGGCGCGGGGCAGGACGCACAGTATCTCGTGCGATCGCCCGAGTGGAGCCCTTCAGGGGGTGGCTGCTGCGGGATGTTATGTACGCGTCAAAACTTTTATGATTGGCCGCTGCCTGCGGGGCGCGGTGGTTTCTGGGCGGCGGTGCGGCGGTGCAAATCGGGGCAGCTGCGCCGAGGGCTTTGGCCAGACCCCGCCTCGCCCCGGGGCTCGCCGATTCGTGATTCCTGCGGCGGGAATACTAGCTTTTCGGCGCCAAACGGGAAACGAAAGCGGCCAAAAGATCCAGTTGGTATCAGCGAGTCGCCGTATCAGCGCTGCCAGGGGCTGCCGCGGCAGCAGGGCGGCGCGATTAAAGCGCGGACGGGTCAAACAGGGCGCGCGGCGGCCGGCAGCGGTCGGCAGCAGGCGGCGGCGGGCCGCGCGACGCTGGGCCGCAGGCAGCAGGCTGACCCTGCGCCGGACGGCGCACGTCTGCGGCAGCAGCGCAGCAGGGCGCCGCAATCGCTTCCTCGATCACTGAGACCTGCAGCCCTGCAGCCCCGCACCCTGCGGCGTGCACTGCACGGGGCCGCTTTTTGAGGACCGCCATCGGCCTGGGTAACGCGCATTGGACACATTGCTTGCGGGCGGGGGGACACGGGGCTCCTGAGGAGCTCGTGGGCAGAGGGGTTGGCAGTGGAGACCCGGGGGGGCCGGCCTCTGAATTGGCTTGCCGCCGAACCCCTTTTGCCGCCCTCACAAGCCAAACCTTTTCGGGGACTCCAGGGGTCTGTGGCCAGACAAAACCGTCTGCAAAAAGTGTGCTTCCGGAGCTAGGCCATCGACTGCGGAACTCCGGGCGCCGCCGCGGCCAGCAGGCGGCGCGATCGATCGGCCGCGACGGTCAACGCGGCCGCAGCGGGACGGGGACCGGCGGGCGGGCGGCGGCGGTACGCGGCAGCGGCGTTCCGCGCGAGCGGTCAGCCTGAGCTACTCAAAAAATGGCATCAGGCCATTGACTGCGGAGCCCCGGGGGCCGCCGCGGCCAGCAGGCGGCGCGATCGATCGGCTGCGACGGTCAACGCGGCCGCAGCGGGACGGGAGCGGCGGCGGACGCGGCAGCGGCGTTCCGCGCGACGCGGTCAGCCTCCAAAAATGGCCTCAGATGAGTGACCCCGTTAACCCATTGATCAGCGCGAGCCGCGCGGCAGATCATCGGGCCGCCCTCCAAACCGTGCTTTCAGCTCGTTGCTGCCCGTCGTTCGATCTATCCAATTCATTCAATCATTTGACGTGTCAATAGAGGCGGCTTTGGTTGCCTTGCAGGAGAGTAGCAGCAGCAACCCCCCCGGGCGGCACCCACGGCCGCCATGGACAACCTGGATGACCTCTGGGATGTCGAAGATGTAAGCCCCGGGCGCGGGGCCACCCCAGGGCGCGCGTGGGGCCCGTTTGCAGCAGGCGAGCTGAGCTCCTGCTGCCAACCCACCCCAGGGCGGCCTGCAGGGCGGCCTGGCCAACGAGACGCGGCTGCATGATGGCGACGGCGCTCTCGAGGAGCTGTTTGGCGACGAGGGGGGCGAGGAGGAGGCCCTGGCGGGGGACGACGCGCCCCTGCAGCCCCCTTCGCCCGTCGGCCGGGGTCCCAGCGCGGCTGAGGAGCGCAGGAGGGCCATGCAGGAGCTGGCGCGGCGGCATCAGCCGCAGGGGCGCGGAGAGGTGGGCGCGCGCTCGCGCGCGTACGCAGCGGCGCGTCGCCGCCGCTGCTGTCGGGGCGTCTTTGTCGCGCGCTGTTTTGCAGGGGCCTGCCCTACCCAGGCAACTGCGGCCCCCCTGATCGCTTTGGCCCCGCCTTGGTGGAACACGCAGGGCGGCGGCAGCAGCGACGGCGAGGGCGGCGCAAAGAAAAAGAAGCGCAAGCGCGACAAGGACAAAGGCGGCAGCAAGGGCGGCGGGGCCGGCGACGAGGACGGCGGCAGGCGCGGGCGGCGGCTGCGCAAGACCGGGGAGGAGCGCGGCGGCGGCGCGGGCGCGGGCGCGGGCGGCAGCGGCGACGAGGGCGGCGGCGGCGGCGTCGGCGGCGGCGGCGGCGAGGAGGACGAGCTGGCGCCGGAGACGGACGCTGACCGCGCCTTCATCGATGACGATGGTGGGCGCCGGCCCGCGCCCTGGCCGGGGGCGGCTGGCTTGGGTCTTGTGGCTGCTTGCCTGGGTTGGGGCGGCCGGGCCTTTGTCGAGGCAGCGCGGTGGCGACGGCGTGCGCGCGGCGGCGGCGGCTCGCCTTGGTGTGCGGTGGGCTTGTGGGCTGTGCGAGCGCACGCGCCACGCCCCGCCCCGCCTTGCCGCGGCCGATGCACCTTGTTCCACGCCCCCGCCGCCGCGTCCCGCAGGCGTGCCGGAGCACCAGCGGTACCGGGACAACCCAGAGGCAGACGAGGGGGGGGAGGTGGGCGCGCCACCCTTTTTGTTTCAAGCGTTTTCAAAAGCGTTCCGCCTGACCCACGTGCGCCGTTGCGCGGCCGCGGCGTGCGGAAAGCCCCGGCCCGCCTGCCGTGCTGAGCCCCCGCCCGGCGCCGCGGCGCCAACCGCCAAGCGCCAACCGTCCCGCCCGCCCCCGCGCCCGCAGCCCGAGGCGGAGGAGGCGGAGGAGGGGGAGGAGGGCAGCGAGGGGGGCTTTGTCGTGGGCGAGGGCGAGGAGGAGGGGGAGGAAGACGGCATTGACGGCGTGGTGAAGCGGCGGAAGAAGAAGGAGCAGGATACGGAATTGCAGCTGCAGGCGGCGGCGGAGAGCATGGTGGCAAAGGTGGGCTGCCAGGGGGAAAGGGGGCGGTGCCCTGCCGTGCTGTCCTGGTTTGGCGCAGGCCGTGTCGCGGCAGTTGACTGGGGCTGCGCCGGCACCGCGGCGCTCGGGCCGTGCGCAGCGCTGCAAGAACCACTCCCCAGCCATCAAAGCCCCGAAAACGCCCCACAACCCCCCCCTGCAAACCCGCGCCCGCCCCCCAAAACGCCCCACAACCCCCCCCTGCAAACCCGCGCCCCCGCGCCTTCCAGATGAACATCGCCGCCGAGCTGGACGAGGGCTGCGTCAAGGCCTCCAAGCCCGCGACCCACAAGGTCAAGGAGCTGCCCGCGGCGGAGGCGTTCCTGCGGCAGCGCAAGAACCACGAGTACTTCATCATCCACGGGGGGCTCAAGGCGGCGGCGAGGTGCGCGCGGTACTGTGGTTGTGGGGCGGGGCGGTTGGGGGGGGGACTGGGGGCGGGGGCGGCGGCGAGGTGCGCGCGGTCGCTGGGGGTTTGGGGGTGGGGGTGGGGGACTGGGGGCGGCGGCGGGGTGCGCGCAGTACTGTGGTTGTGGGCGGGGGCGGGGACCAGCTTTCTCGAGTCGGGAGGAAGGCTTTTTCAGTCTTCTTGCTTAGTCTGCAGGTGGAGGGGCTGCATCCCAAGTTCCCAACCCAACCTCACCACCCAACACAACCCCACCCTCCAAAACGCCCCCCAAACGCCCCCAAACGCCCCCCAAACGCCCCCCAAACACCCCCAAACGCCCCCCAAACGCCTCCCCACCCCAATGAAGGTGGCTGACCCCCTACGACAACGGCACCATGCCCACCCTGCTGGTGCGCTCCAAGCTCGTGGAGCTGCTGTCGCTGCTGCCGCTCAACACCTCGATCGACAGCCTGCGGGACGTGCTGCAGCGCTCGGGGCTGGGGAAGGTGGTCAACTTCCACGCCACGTTTGACGGGGACGGCAGCGACCGTGAGTCATTCGGGGGGGGGGGGGGGGGGCCCCGGGGGGGGGGGGGGCGGCGCCACGCGGGCGGGGGGCGTGGGTCCAGGTTTTGTGAAGTTGTTCGCCGGGAACAAACCCGCTCGACTAATCAAATGACCCCCAACCCCACAAAAACAGCGCTGGGTGTCCAGCCGCCCCATGTTTGTGGAGCTGGACAAACCCACTCAACTAAGCTATTGAACCCCCTCTAAACAAAACATAACCCGCCAGCGCTGGGTGTCCAGCCGCCCCATGTTCGTGGAGCTGGATGACGCAGCGCTGGAGGAGCTGCTGGTGGCCACGCCGCTCAGGCGCTCAACCGCGGGCGGCGTGGGCGAGGGGGGCGCTGCGAGTGGCGCGGGCGCGGGCGGCGGCGGAGGGGGAGAAGGAGGGGGCGCGCCGCCGCTGGAGGGGGAGCAGGTGCGGACCCGCGGCGACGGCCCGCCCTTGGGACAACCGCCCCAAACCTGCGGACCCGAAAACACCCCACCCTACACCAACTGCGCTGCCGCTGTTACCCCCCTCGCCAACTGTGCTGCTGCCCTAAACCCCTTGCACCAACTGCACTGTTGCAGTAAACCCCGCACCAACTGTACTGCTGCCCTAAACCCCCTTCGCTAACCGCCGCACCAACCGCCTCCCCCCCCCAAAGGTGCGCGCGCTGTCAGCGCTGTACCGGCGGCTGCGGGCGGCGGTGGAGTCCGAGGTGGCAACCGCCAAGGCAATTTTCCCGCGGCCTGAGCTGGTGGGTTGGGGTGGGGTTGGGGGTGATATGGGTGTGGGCGGGTGGGAATGGTGGGGGTGGATGGGGGGGGGCCAGGTGACGTCGAGCGAAGCAACGAACGAACCATGAACAAGCAAGCGCCGAAACGCCGACCACCGAACGACAAACAACGATGCCAAAACGCCGACCAGCAACCAACAAACAGCAAGTAACCACCAACAACCAACACACAAACAACCACCCCAGGCGCTCGAGCTGTTCATGCAGCGGCTGTTCGAGCAGGACGCCCAGCTGGCGCTCGAGAAGCTGCTCGGCAGCCGCGGCAGCTGGGCGGCCGGCATTGACCGGTCGAACCCCGGCGCGCACCGGTCAAAGCTGCAGCTGCTGGAAGCTGCCTATGCCGAGACGCTGGCGCTGGCGGCGGACTGCGAGCGCGCGCTGCGCGGCGTGCAGGCGCGCACGCGCGCGCGGGGGGGGGGGATCCCTGGATTGTCTGGATTTCGCTCTTGTTGGAAACAAAGGGGTGTCTGAACGCGTGTGAACTGCCCACTCCCTCAAAAGTCAAAACCCCCAAAAAGGTCCCTGAAACCTCTGCACCCATCCAAATCCCCCAAAATTGCCCCTCACCAAACAAACAAACAAACAAACAAACAAACAAACGAACAAACAAACAAACAAACAAACAAACAAACAAACAAACAAACAAACCAACCAGGTGGACGTCACATCCATTTCGGAGGGCCTCTGGCCGGCGTTCTTGGGGGCCTACCCGGCGCAGGAGCTGGCCTGGCTGGACGCGGCGTATCGGCGGGACGTGGGTGGCTTTCAGGGGGTCTTTTGGGGGCTTTGCCGGGCTGTTGGGGGGCCTTTTGGGGGGGCTTTGGGGTGGCTTTTAGGGGGCTTTGCTGCCCTTTTGTTGTTGCGCCATTGTGTTTCTGGTGCCTTGGGGCTTTTGGGCCTCTTGGGCGTTGTTCTGAAAGGCCCCAAACACCTCCTCCCCCCCTAAAAAAACGCAGTGCGCCGATCTGGATTCCCCAGAGCTGTCGCTGCAGTTAGTAAGCCGCCTCATCGACCGCAGCCGCGAGGCCACCGCGCGCGCGCGCCGGCTGAGCGCGCCGTCGCAGGCGGCCCGCAACGCGCGGGTGCTGTTCCACTGCCCGGCCGGCGGCGCGCCGAGCGGCGGCGGCGCCGGGGCGGCGGCGGCGGCGGCGGCGGCCGAGGAGGGCGGCGGCGCGCACCCGGGGTGTCTTTTGGAGCAGCTGGCGCAGTGCGTGCTCCTTGCGTGCCTCTTTCCTTCCTTTCCTTTTCTTTGGAATGTGTGCTTGCGGGATTGTGGTGTTGCTCCAGGTGCAGGATAGCCAAGGAGGGGGTGGCTCTTTGCTGTCTTTGCCTTTTCAGGGGAGCATCTGTTTCTCATTCGGCTGCGTTGCGGTGGCAGCCTGTGCAAACGCCCAGCCCGACCCGAGATCCCGAATCCATCCGAGATCGCGGCCGGATCCGATATCTCTCCCCCGCCCATCGGAATCCCAACAGGCACATCGCCGGCGGCGTGGAGTACTCCCTCGAGCTCTGCACCGCCGGCGGCGCCGGCGCCATCGCCTCGGCGTTCCGCCTCGGCCTCGGGGCCGTCAGCCGCGCCAGCAGCCGCGAGGCGGCGCAGGCTTTCATGAACGAGCGGATCCGGAGGGTGCGGGGGCGGGTGGGGGGGGGTTGGGGGCGGTTTCGGGCGGTTTTATTGGGAATGGACGATGAGGGGTTGCGGGGGACTGGTCAACCTTCGGGGCACAGGCTGCGCGGCAGCCACAAGCGCGCAGACCACCCCTTTTCAAGGCACGCCGACGCAGCAGCACCAGTGCCAGCGGCGCCAGCGGCAGCAAGACAACGGCCCAAAACCGACCCCGCCGCCGCACCAACCCGAACGGGACAAAAAAGGGGAAAAAAACCGCCTCCCTCCTCCCCAGGTCCTCGATGCGGCCCGCCTTGTGTCGGAGATAACCGACCGAGCTCAGTCCCACTTTGAGCTGACAGTGCTGCCCGCCGTCGCCCCCAGCGTGGGCGACCACAGCGCCGCCGCCGCGGCGCTGCTGGCGCTGCTGAGGGCGGCGGAGGAGGGGGTTACGGCGGTGCTGCGGCAGGCGGTGGACGTTTTCGTCGCGCAGGTGCGGCCTGGGGGGTTCGGTCGACTCACTTCAGTCGCTTGAGTCACTTCACCACCGGTTTTGGGCCGCTGTGCCCGCACCCAAGCCCAAAACAGATCAAGCGTGCCTTCCCCAGCCCCTCTCCCCAATACGCCCCACAGCATCTTGCCACCCCAAACGACGCAGCGCCAGCCTTTGCTAAACACCCCCCACCCGCCCCCCCAACAAAAACAAAACGCCCCAAACAACAGTTTGAGCGCGTCCTGTACTCGGAGCAGCGCCGGTCCGACTTTTTGCCGCGCGACGACGAGCTCACCTTTGACCGCCCCACCCCCGCGTGCCTGCTGGGCACCGGCATGCTGGCGGAGCTGGGGGCGGCGGCGCGGGGCGCGCTGGAGGGGGCGAATTTGGGGGCGCTGCTGGCAGAGGCGGGCGGCTGTTGTTTGCTTTGGGGGGGAGGGTGTCTTGTTTCGGGGGTGGGGTCATGAAAATGGCGTGCGCTCAAAGGCATGCAGGTTTGGGGTCGGGAATGCACACGGAAAAAGCCACGCCCCATCAAAAAGAGCGCGCCGCCATCCAACCCAACCCCAAACCTCACCCCCGAAAAACATCCCCCCCTCAACCGGCAGGTGGGGCGCCGCGCCCACTCCGTCCTCGTGGCCCACATGGCCCGCTTCACCTACTCCCCCGCGGGCGCGCTCAAATGGAAAAAGGACGTCGCGGAATACGCAGAGGCGCTGAGGGGGTATGGGGTTGCCGCGGTGGACGAGGCCATGGCGTCCCTGGAGCAGGCGCGCTTTTTTGGGGGGGGGGGAGGGGGTTTGGGGGGTTGTACGGCGTGGCTGCAGTGGACGAGGCGATGGCGTCGCTGGAGCATGCGCGGGGGCGCTTTTGGGGGGGGTTGTTTTGCTGGCGGGGCTGTGCGTCTTTCTGCCTTGGGTGTGCTGGAGCAGGCGCGCGCGCTTCTTGCTGGGGAAAGAGGGGAGGGTTTGCGCCTCGCTGCCTTGGGTGCGCTGCGCCGTGACGGCCGCCGGGCTGTCATGGAGTGACGCTCCCAGCCACGCGCGCAAAACAAAACCACCAGCTAGCCACCAACCAGCCACCAACGCAACAAAAACCCGGCCCCG
Organism: Raphidocelis subcapitata; assembly: GCA_003203535.1. Classification (NCBI taxonomy): domain Eukaryota; kingdom Viridiplantae; phylum Chlorophyta; class Chlorophyceae; order Sphaeropleales; family Selenastraceae; genus Raphidocelis; species Raphidocelis subcapitata. The sequence goes on from BDRX01000010.1 coordinate 199,059, forward strand.
CAGGTCGTGAATGTTCTGGTGGTGGCGCCAGAGAGCCTCATGGGCCTTGTCAACGGCAGCCTGCGCATGGCGCACAGGTGGGGGACGGGGGGGGGGGGGCCTCGGCTGAGGGGCGTTGCTTTGGATTCTAGGAAAACCACAAATAAAAAGGAAAACGTGTTGGATGCAGGGGCCCAGGGGCCGCCTGGGGCCCAGTCCAGGGGGTTCCGGGGCTCGGCGGCCGCCAAGGGCTTTGGAAAGTGAGGACTTGCCGTTTACTGCTGCCGGCGCAGCGTTGCATATGTTGATGGCTGCTTCCTGTCGAGCCCTCCTCAAAGCCCCAACCGCCCCAACCAAACCGCCCCCCCCAAACTGGGACAGGGACGCCCTGCGCATAATCAGCCTGCGGGAGGACTTCAAAACGGCGCGCGTGGACGGCCGCACGCTGGGGCAGCTGTTCACCGGCGCGGTGGAGGGCGTGATGTCGCTGCGCGTCTAGCGGCGCGCACGGCGGCGCGCATGGTGGCGCGTCTAGCGGCGCGCATGGCGGGCCGCATGGCGGGCCGCATGGCGGGCCGCATGGCGGGGCCAGGCTGCATGTGCGGGACCTTCCGCTGCTTCCGCGCACCGCTGCCGGCTTTTCAGCCAAAGCCGCCGCCGCCCGCACAACCGCCGCGGTGCGCAGTCCGCCCAGGATCTGCCCGCTTGGGAGGCAGCTGCCCCTGCTTCTTTGTTGCCGGCTTAGCCACATTGTGTGCACTCAGCTTCCCTCAAACCTCATTTTACTCATCCGCGCCTTTTGACCGCGCCCGCTGAGCGCAAAAGCGCGCGTCTGTAAACATCAGCCAGAGCGCGGCGCGTTCGCCCCGCAAGCGGCAGCAAGGGTGCGAAAGGGAAAAGGGGCCAAGGGTTTGTTTGCCGGCGCCCGCGCCCGGCGCACGTGCGAAAGGGGCTCGTGCGGCTCGGGCGCGGCGCGCCGGCGCCTCTGGACGCTCGACGCGCGCGCCGCGGGGTGTGGGTGGCGACTGGCTGCCCAGTTGCCTGCTGCGCCCCCGCGCGCCGCTTATGGCTAACCCGCAGAACAGACGAAACAAGGGCCGGGGGCGGGCGGAAAAACAGTGGGCGCCGCCGGGGTGGGCTGTGCCTAGGTGCGCGCGCAGTCCGCGCGCCCAGCACGTTTTGGGGGGTCCTGGATAGACGTCCCGCGCGTCCGAGGCGCGCGCGGTCCGTGCGTCCGAGGCAGCGCGCGCGCGCGCGCGCCTTGGTGCGCCAGCAGTGCCGCCGCTCACCCCGCCAGCAGGGCGTCGAGCGCGTCCTCCTCCTCCTCTTCCTCCTCCTCCGCCGCCGCGGCGCCCATGCTGGGCACGGCGGCGGCGGCGGCGGCGGCGGCGGCGGCGCGCGCCTTCTCCTCTTCCACCTTGTCGGTGCGGCCGTACACGTCGATGGAGATGTCCTTTGGGGCGGGAGGGATGTGGAGGGGGCGCAAAAGGGCGGGGTTGAAGGCGGGGTTTGGGGGCGGGGCTCCATGCTGCACCCAAAGAACCAAACCCCAAACCCAAACGCACCCTCCTATCCCACTGCTCTACCTCCAAATGCGGCCTCTGAGCGCAGGGATTGTGTAACCCACGTACAAACACACCCACACCCACCTGCTTGATGTTGTCGTCGTCGGTGACCACGTTGTCCAGGTTGAGCACGCGCCTGTCGTCCAGGCAGAAGTTGAAGTTGGAGCGCGCCTTGCCCAGGGGGACAATGTCCCTGGGGGGGGGGGGGTTGAATGGGGGGCGGGGAGCGGAGTTGGATGGGGAGCGGGGTGGGTTGGGAGCTTTGGGGCTTTGGGGTTGGGGGTTTCGCACCCTCAGAGGGCGCACGCCAAGCGGCACATGACGCGCGGCCCCCGATCGGCCCCGTCAGGACGCGTCCGCACGCATGCGCGTCCGCACGCATGCGCGTGCGCCCCGCCCCCGCGGCTCACATGAGGTTGTCCTGCGCATGCGGCCGCAGCCACGTGCGCGCCGCCGCCACGAGCCTGTACTCGTAGTTGTCGCACCACCGGCCCTCCTCAAAGCCCTCGGGCAGGCGGGCGCGGTCGCGGGACAGCGCGTCGGCGAAGCGGATGCCGGAGGCGACGCGGAAGGAGGTGCGGGCGCCTGCGGCAGAGGGGGGGGCGGTGTTGCGGGGGCGCGGGGCGACGGGGGTCTGGCTGCGGCGCTCGCGGCGGGGGGCATCGCCCGCGTCGGCCTGCGCAGCAAGCGGTGCGGTGCGGTGCGCGTGCGCGCGCGCAAGCCAAGCGCGCGGCGCGGCGCACCCGTCGCCATGCACTCGAGGCTCGAGGCGCTGAGCGGCTCGATCACGAAAACGTCCTCCAGCTTGCCATTTTCGTTCTTCTTGAAGCAGTGGGCCATGCCCTGGGGGGGGGGGGGGCGGCGCGGAGAGCGGGGCCTGCGGTCGGCGCGGGCGGGCCGGCGCGGCGGCGGCGGCGGCGGCGGCGGCAGCAGCAGTGCGGCAGCGGCAGGCGGCGGGCGGCGCGGTGCCGCGGGTCGCTGGGTCGACGCGCCGACCCACCAGGCAGCAGTAGGTGTCCTGGGAGATGTCCTCGGCGACGGCTGCGGCCGCGCGCACGCGGTCGCGTGCTAGGGGAGCCTGCCGAAAGCGTCCCGGCGTGTTGCGCGGCCCCTGCCGCACCGCTGCGAGGCCGCGGGAGCTGCCTGCGAGCGAGGAAGCCATTGTGGGCAGCTCCGAGATTCCCCTCGCGCGGGTGGGTGGTGGAATGCTTGTCAGAAGAATGCTCCCGGCTTTCGGCACGAGATCAAGCGAGATGAGGGTCGGTGCAGCAACGGCTCGGGCTGGGGCGGGCTTCAGCAGCACGGGATGACGCTTTGGGCACGGGGTGTCGCGGGCTGGGGCCTCACAAAGCCGCGGCGGGCGGGGGGAGGCGGGCAGGCAGGGCGGCGGCGGCGAAGGAGGGGGCAGCCGATTCTGGCTCGTCGATGCAGCATGCGCGCATGCACGGGATTGGCTCCACCGGCCTGGAGTGCAGCGCATCAGATCGATCCGTTGTCTGCTCCTGGCGAAGCCAAGTCTGATGGGGGCCGCTCCGAAGTCCAGCAATCTCAAGTCGCACTGCCTGCTGCAGACTCTGGAAGCTTGTGCCCCACCACGCCACGCCGTTCCTGATTCTGACCAGGCTCCAACCCTTGTCCACTGCGCACGCAAGATCCGCGGGCAGCTAGCTGGGCGGCTCTCGCTCTTGACTCGCCGCCGCCGCCGCCGCGCGCGCCGGGGCCGAGCCGCGCCGATCCCGCCGTGCGCGGCAGCGGTTGTGCAATCTGCAGTACTTGCGCTGCCCGTCGCACCCCCGAAACCGGGGCGAACGCGGTTGGGTTCCGCGCGTTGCCTTCCAGGGGCGTGGGCACCGGAGCTTCCGCCCATAGGGCGGCAGGAGCTGCGGTGAAACGCATTCCGAACGTTTTTCCAAACCCATGTTCACCGTTTAAACCCCATCAACACCAGCGCAGGGACTGTTCAAGGTGCGACGACCGCGGTCGACCTTTGCCGCCGTCCCAATCAGGAACACACGATCCCCCCACGCCTCACCATGGGCTTGAGGGGCATCGTCCTTCTGCTGCTTGCCCTGCTGGCGGGCGCGGCCGCGCGGGCCCCGCCGCGAGCAGACTGCGCCGCCGGTAACCTGGAGTGCGCGTGCGCCGCGGCAGGGGGCGCTTGGCACGCCTACAAGCCGCCGCTGGAGCCGGTGTGCACCGTCACAATCCTCCACCAGGGTGAGCGGAACGGCCATGCGCGGCGGCGCACGGCATGCGGCCTGCTCGCCGGCGGGCGGGCGCGAATCACGGCGTTTGGGCCCCCGCTGCTGGGCCCCGGACTGCGATCCGCCGCGCCCGCCTCCAACCCTGGCCCCTCAGCCGAGCGCCCCCTCAAGCCCCACCGCCGCTCGCACTTGCCCCCGCGCGCAGACCGGGAGCGCACCTTCAACATTTTCTTGCCCCGCGCCTATGACGCCCGGGCTCAAAAGTACCCCGTTTGGGTCCACCTCCACGGCGTGTATTGGGCCAGCATGGACGACATCTCGGTGCGCGTGCGCGCGGAGCGGCGGACTGGTGGGCACTGCTGGCGGTGGCTGCACCGTCCCCAAATCCTCTGGGGCTGGCACCCCCCAAAAAAGCCGCAGCGCACTGCGTGCACGCGGATTCGTTCAGACAAGCGCACTGCATCCATCCAGCACGCTGCCGGCTCCCACACGCACCAACTCAGAACCGCTGCCTGATACCCTGCCCCGCCGCGCCCCAGGCGCGCATGGGCTTCACAGTCCAGGCCACCGAGGCCACCCCCATGTGGGACACCCTGTCCACGGGGCCCTACAGGGACACCGCCGTCGCGGTGTACCCGCAGGCGCTGCCGCCAGGGGGGGACGCTTTCAAGCGCACGGTGCGGCTGGGCGGGCGGGGGAGGCTGGGGGCCGGCCGGTGGGGGGGGGGGCGTGCAGCCGCTCCTGAGGGTTTTGCACGGCCCGCAGCTGTCGCTGTCCAGCGAGCAGCAGCTTCCCCAGCGCACGTAGACTGACTGGCTGTGGAGAAACCCAGGCCACTGCTGCATTAAAACCTTAACACCTGTCCCCCGGCCCCCGCCCAGTTTTGGAACAACCCGTTTTGGCACTGCAGCGTGGACGTTTGCGCAGACCCCTCCATCGACGACATCGGCTTCATCGAAAAAGTGTTCCTAGAGCTGCCGGCGCGGCTCAGCATGGACCGGAAAAAGGTGGGGAGTGGTGCCCTCAGTTGGGGCGCCGGCCCGCGCGCGCGGGCGGCAGGCCGCTGGATGGCGTTCCGGCGAGCGCCGCGGCGCTCTTTGCATTGCCACAGCCGTTGGCGCCGCGCTGCGAATCAGCTGTTGCTGCTGCATCACCCGACAATGTGCCCGCTGCCTAAACCCCAACATTTCAAGGTCTTCCTGAGCGGCACCTCTGCTGGCGGCATGATGCTGCACACCCTCCTCTGCAGCAGCCCCATCGTCTCCCACTTCACCACCGCGGCAGTCGACCTGATCGGCGGCCTGGGCGAGTCGATGCGCCACACCTGCAGGTGACACAAACAGACGCGGCCCCACCTCGCCAAGCGCGCTGCCCGCATGGCCCCGCCACCGCACGCACCGTCTGCCGGCACGCGCGCCCGCCCTTTCACCCCACCCCTCCGCGCCGCCTTTGCCCCCGCGCGCGCCGCCGCGCAGGGACTCGCACCACGTGCCGCTGAGGATCATTCACGGCGAGAACGACACCGTGCTGCACTTTGACGAGGCCTGCGAGGTCGACGGCGTGCGCTTCCTCAGCACGAGTGAGCCCCCGGCCTCTTGAGCGCTTGACTCCCCCGCCCCCCGCTGGCCAGGGGCGCACGCTTTGCTGCGGCTGGGCGCGTGCGCAGGCTGGGTGGGGGCGGCGGGCGGGGCAAACCCCCGCGGCCCTGTTGGGGGCCTTCTGGCACTGCACTGCCGGAGGGGGCGTTGCGGCAGCCCAGGCTGTTTGGCTTGATACCGTATCTAAAACCCTGTCGCCCTGCTTTTTGTGCACAGGGGACACCGCCGCGATGTGGAAGGAGCGCTACGGCTGCGCCTCTGAACCCGACGCGCCCGACGTATGGGGCGACGGCATCACGACGTGCGACGCGCTGTGCGCCAAAAAAGGGCTCCTTGAGCTCTGCAGGATGAGGGGCATCGGCCACCAGCTGGACGTGCCCACGCTGGGCTACCCCTTCACGGCGGCGTGGTGGGTGCCGTTTGGTCGCGCCGCAGGTTGTTTCACCGTCTGTGCGCGGGCGGGCAGGCGCTTGGAAGGTCTCGTCTCGATTTGCGCCACGGGGCTGCGCACGCGGTACGCCAATCAGCAGTGCCCAACCGAACCCGGCCTGTGGACCCACAACGGCACCCCCCCTTAAAACAAACGCCGCCATTGTCAGGGAGTTTTTCAAGTCTGTTGCCGGCATGAAATGAGGCCGCGGCGCTGGATGGTATATGTGTTGGCTGCCCCAGCAGGCCGCCGCTTGTTTGCCCCTCTCAAACGACATACAGCCACGGCCATCCATGCGGCAGGAACCGACCAATTCTTGTCAGGACAGCGGCGATTTGTTGACTCAGCAGCCCCCGTGATTTTGATAGCCCCCACGCACTTTTAGGCAGAAGCAGGGGCGGGCCATAGCTCCGCCGCCGGCTGATGCCGATGCAGCAGCACTTGTTGCGCACCCCACGCGCAATCTTTGACCGCCGCCGCCGCAGAGGCTGCTGCCAGCCGCGACCGCCCCCCGCTCACCACCCCCCAACACGCAGCGCTGCGATGCGCGCACGCGCGCGGCGCCACGCCTTGAGGCTGGCGCCCCCCTCCCTTGACTTGTCCGCGAGCGCATAAATGTTCAGGAGGCGGGCCGCAGCGGCCCGCCTGATCTTGACCAGGTTGACCAGTGTCAGTGAAACACTTGGGGCTCAGCTACCCTCCAGGCTCGCAGCGATTGTTGTAAATTGTCAACATCTAAGTCATGCGTGTTCATCACGCTGCTGCCGGCCCTGTGCGGATGGGGATGGGGCGGCGGCGGCGCGTCACCACTTCCAGGCGCAGCGTCCGGCAGTGGCGGCTGCGGCCCTGGATATCCTTTCTGCCTTCTCGAAATCGGTCCTGTCAATAATCTGAAACGCCCAGCGTCGAAACGCCCCGCGACTTGAGATCAAACCCGCCACTCTTCCCGCATGCTGTGTTCCCGCTGGGGGGCAGGATCGCGTTTGACAGCCAGCGGGCGCGCCATGCACCACCTGCCAGCGGCCGCAGCGATGGCCTGGGCCGGCGGCGGCACGGCGGGGGCTCCTGCGCCCGCCGCGGTCGCCGCGCCCGCTGAGCCCGCTGCGCGCCTGCGCGTGCGTCGGCCCCTGCTGCTGGTCACGGATTTCGACGACACGCTCGTGCCCGGCGCGCACACGACCAACGCACGGGAGGAGCACACCGCGGCGCTGCGGGACGCGCTCGAGGGCGCGCGGGGCGTGCCCGTCGCCGTCGGTGCGTGCGAGCGCGCGTGCGCATACGCGCGCGGGGGCTGCCTGGCCCGGCTGCGCATGGGGCGTTGCACCCCGTCGTACGGAAGCCGCTCAACAAGTCAGCCGCACCATGCAGGCACGCCCAGCCCCATGCGCGCCCATGCCAAGCCGAGGGCCTCACTCCAGGCACTCGAACCGCCACCTCGCCGCTCCACCCCGCTCCGCCCCCGCCTCCCACAGCCGTCAACACCGGCCGCACGCTGCGCCTGTTCGAGCGCGCCGCGGCCGCAAAGGCCCACTGCCTGCCGCGACTCGACGCGCTGATCGCCGGCGTGGGCACGCGCGTGTACTTCGCATCGGGACGCCGCCGAGCCGATGGCCCCGCCCCGCCCGATGGCGGCGGCCCCGCCGCGCCCGATGGCGGCGGCGGCGCCGTCGCAGCCGCCCACGAAGCCGCAGGCGGCGACGGCAGCGGCGCGCCCAGCGATGGGGCAGCAGGGCCGCGGAAGGCGGGCGGGCGCGGCAGCCACCCGGGCGGCGGCGCGTGGGTCGAGGATGAGGAGTGGACCGCGCGCATGGCGGGCGGCGGCTGGTCGCGCGCGGCGGTGGCGGCGGCGGTTGACGACGCGATCGCGGCATTTGGGGCGGACAGGTGCGCGGCGGTGCGCACGCGCTTGCATTGCCGTGCGCTGCAGGCGGGGGAAAGGAAGGCAGACAGGATGGAGCGCATGAGTGCATCAAAAGCAGGATTGCCCGCAACACCCCCTCGCACACCCTCGCCCACTCTCCTGTCGCACACCACCGGCGCGCGCGCTCTCAGGGTGAGCTGGCAGCCCGCCGAGGAGCAGAACGAGCACAAGGCCACCTTCCTCTACTGCGGCTCCCTGCAGGGGCGGCTGCGCGGCAGGCTGGAGGGCGCGCTGGGGGCGGCGGGCGTGGAGGCGACCATCATCGAGGGCGCGGCGGGTGCGACCAAAGGGGGCAGGCGACCTGCGATTCGGCTGCCTGATGGGAGCTGGGTTGAGGCCAGCCGTGGCTGGTGGCAGTCCGGTTGCTGATCCGCCATGCTCTCACTGTCCACCCCCCGATCCCTGCACACCCTCCCCCATCTCCCCGGGCCCCCAACCCTGCTGCGCCTCCTCCGCCCCCCGCCTGCGCGCAGGCTGCCGCGCCAGCTGGCGCTTTGTGGACGTCCTGCCGGCGGCCGCCGGCAAGGGGCGGGCGATGGAGTTTGTTAGGCAGCGGCTGGGGGGCTTTTCCAGGGAGGAGACGGTGGCGGCGGGGGACGGCGCAAACGACCTTCAGATGCTGCAGCAGGTTGGGGGAGAAAGGAGTGAGGGTTTTGGCCAGACTGATGAGCGTTCGATCTGCTTGGCATGCTGCATGATGCAAGGCTGGCTGCATGCTTCTGCTGGCTGTCTGTTCCATGCTGTCTGCTCGCGCAGCGGCAAGCAAGGACGGCCGCACCCCTCAACTGAACCCCAGGCCCAGCTGGCCATCGCCGTCGGCAACTGCCAGCCGGAGGTTGCGGCGTGGGCGGCCGAGGCGCGCGGCGGCAGCGGCGGCAGCGGGGGCAACGGCGGCGGTCAGCGCGTGCACGTGGCCGCGCCGGGGGCCGAGGCGGCGGCCGGCATTTTGGAGGGGCTCGCTGCTCTGGGCTTCCTCGCCTGATTGGCTTTCCAGGCAGCGGCAGCGGCGGCCCAAACACGGCTTCTTTGGCTGAAAACAAGCCAAGAGGTCGCGCTTAGAGTGCGATGGCGGGGAAAAGCTTTCGTTCAGTCCAAACAGGACTTTGTGCTGCCGGGAGCTAACAGATGGGCGCAGGCTTCTTTTGCAGGACCAGGATTTCCCCACAGACCAGCTGATCTGTGTTTTGCTTAGACCGATTCAGTTGGCATTTTGTTACAGTCTTTCTGGAGAGCCAGCCCTGCGATGCAGGAGAACGGAACGGTGGGCGAGCCTCATTAGAGGCCCCAACTGAAAGAGCGACGGTAAAAACACTTCGGTACTTTTCACGCCAGCGCGAGCGCGGGCTCCCGCTCCTCTGCAGCCTCCGCCGCCGCTGCGTCCGCCGCCTCGGCAGCCGCCGCCCCGCCGCCGCCCGGCGGCTCGGCGGGCAGCAGCCCCAGCCCGCGCTGCGCTGACTCTGCGGTTGCATCGTTTTTGGGCGAGGGAGGGGGTACAAAGCTGGGTCAACAAACAAGCGTCTCCAGCAAAGTGCAACACAGACACAGCAGCAGCGCCGGCCAACTCCCCAAGCCCCACCCCTCAAGCCCCAACCTCCGAGCCCCCAACCCCCAAGCCCTGTCGCGCCCACGCACCTATGCGCTGCAGCATGTCGTCGCACTCCGCCTTGGTGACCAGCACGCTGAGGCTCGCCGGCGTGCGCCACGCGCAGATCGCCAGCGGCGCCGCCGCCGCGAGCGCGCCGCCGTCGTCGCCGCCGCCGTCGCCGCCCGCGCCCAGGCCGAGCGCGTCGGCGTCGGCGGCGGCGAGGCGCGCGACGGCGCCGCCGGGCGCGACGCACGCGAGCGCGGCCAGCGCGGCGGCGCTCAGCCGCGGCGCGGCGGCGGCGCCGCCGCCGCCCGCGCCCCCGTCTGCCCCGTTTGCGGCGGCGGGCGCCTTGTTGACCAGCCCTATATTCTTTTCCCGCAGGAGCAGCTTGAAGTCCTCAGCGCCCATGGAGACCACCTGACGGGCGGGTGACAAACGGTGTGACAGGTTTTGTTTTTTTGGGGGGGGGGAGTTTGAACGCCCCTTTCGCAGACCAACGTCTCCATGGGTGTGGCCACCCTCCAAGCGTAGAGTCAGCTGCCAGTCCCTTGCCAGTCCCTGACCCCAACGCCCCGCGATACCGACCCATCCCCTTCCCCGCACCTGCTTGGTGATGTGCGGCAGGATGAAGGGCAGACCCTCCTGGACCAGCCGGTAGTGGCACGTCCGCACCAGGCCCTGCGCGGCGGCGCCGCCGTCGCCGGCACCGCCGCTGCCAGCAGCCTCCTGCTTGCCGCCGCCGCCGCCGCTAGCACCGCCGCTGCCAGCAGCCTCCTGCTTGCCGCCGCCACTGCCGTCCGCACCGCCGCCGCCGCCGCCCCCCTGCTTGCCGCCGCCCGCCTTGTGCTTCGTCCTGAGCTCGTGGCGCTCGAACACCTTGAGGCCGATGGAGGTGACGCGCAGCGCCTCGCCCTCGTCGGCCAGCATCAGCTGCGGCGGGGCGGCGCGCGTTTGTCGCGGTTTGGCATGCTTGCAGTGTGCTGTGCGCGTGTGCGCCGTAGGTTGCGCTCGTGTTGGGAAGCCAGAAACGCTCGCCCTTCCGGCCAACACGCAAGGCCCAAAGCCGCCAAAACCTCCACCCCACCCGCCCACCCTCGGGCAAGCAAACCGCGACACGGTCGTGTTGCACACCAGCACCGCCGGCCAACCCCCCGACCCTCCTCACCTCCAGCAGTCCGTCGCTGAGGAAGTAGATCCTCTTCGGCAGCTCGTTGTCCAGGCAGCGCGTCACCAGGTGGGTGGCCAGGGGGAAGGAGGGGGGGACGCCGTAGTAATCGCGCAGCATCTGGGGGGGGGGGGGGGGTGGGTGGGCGCAACGGCCGGAGGGAGGTTTATTTTTTGTTGGCGGGAGGGCTTTCGCTGATGCAATTGTGGGGAGGCCTCTTTTCGCAGGGAGCGGCGGGGCCCAGGTCACATCAGCAATCAGCCAGGCGAATCCCAAACCAGGAGCCCCTAAACCCCGCGTTCGAACTCAGCCGCCCCCGCCAGCGCACCGGCCCCCAAAAACACAGCACCCTCCCGCACCCCCAAAAACAGCGCCCCCCCCCACCGCAATGATGTGGGAGTCCTCAATGGGGTACACGGGGTCAATCCCCTTGCAGTAGTTGTTCTTCCTCCGCCTCTTCACCTTCCCCTCGCCCCCGCCCTCGCCCTCGCCCTCCTCCGCCTCCTCCTCGCGCCCGCGGCTGCCGCCGCCGCGCACCCACGACGGCCGCCAGTGGCCGCCGCCGGCAGAGGGGTAGTAGCCGGGGGGCGGCGCGTCCGGCCGCTCCCCGCCCTCCCCCTCCTCCTCGGCCGCTGCCTCCTCGGCACCTGCCTCCTTGTCCTGCTGCTTCTGCTGCTGCTGCTGCTGCTGCTTCCCCGCCGGCTGCGCGCCATCGACCGCCATCGGCTCAGCCCCCGCCACCGCCCCCGCCCCCGCCGCGCGCGCCGCCTCGGCCTCCGCCTTTGCCGCCGCGCGCTTTTTCGCGGCCGCGACGGCCCCGTGGTTGGCCATGGCGATCTCCTGCAGCCCGGAGATGCGCGAGGCCGCGGCGGCGCAGGCGTCCGAGGCGGCGCGCGCGGCGGCGGTGTCGGACGAGGCGACGGCGTCGACGGCGCGGGAGGCGGCCTGCGGTGGTTGGGGTTGGGGGTTAGAGGTTGGGGGTTAGGGGTTGGGGTTTAGGGGTTAGGGGTAAGGGGTCGAGTGTTAGGGGTTGGAGTTGGAGTTGGGGGAATTGTTGGGGCCTTCGCGGATTGGCGGTGAGAGGCCCCTCCCAAACAACGGCCCCGAGCCCCAACCCAAACAGCCGCAAAGCAAAAGCAGCAGGCGCCAGCCGCAGCGCACCGCGATCGCCGCCCCCGCCGCCGCCACCGCCGCCGCCTTGAGCTCGACCAGCGCCGCCGCCTCGGCCTCGTCGCTCGCGCCCGCGCCGCCGCCGATGGGCCGCAGCCGGTGGGACCCGTCCGGGTCCGCCACCGGCGCCATCGGCCGCGCCTTGCGCAGCACGGCCACGAAGAAGCCGCCGGTGTCGTTGTGGTGCGGCAGGAAGCGCATGCAGAGGTGCAGCGGGAGGCGCGCCTTTTCGGGGGTCGCGAACATGCTGGGCGACAGCTTGTGGGCCACGGGGGCGGCTGACGCCCATGAGTCATACCACTGGAATTTGTCGCGCACCTTTTGGGGGGCGGCGGGTTTGATTGGCGGTTTTGAGCGGTTTAGCCGCTGCCAAAAGGGCGGTTTGCTTGGGGGTAGAACGAGGGCTTTGGTTGCGCCAGCGCTCCCCGCTCCCGCAAACGCAGTGCATCCTGACCCGAAAAGCCCCCGGGAACAGGGCGGAGCAAGCCCCCGCCAGCCCTAACCCTAGCCCCAAGCCCCAGCCCCAGCCCCAGCCCAGCCGCCGCCCCACCTTCCAGGTGCTGAGGCCCGGCAGGCGCTTGAGCTGTGGCAGCTGGTCGGACACGTCAACCAGCTCCAGGGCGCCGCCACACCTAAGTTGGGGGGGGTTATGGGGGCGTCGGAGGTTCAGGGGGGGTTTGGGGGGTTTAGGGGAGGGGTTGCGGGTGGTGTTGAAGGGATTTGGGGGCGGAGGGGGCGCAAGGCCCCCCTCCCTTTTGAAAGAAGCCCGAGGCGCAGGCGCGGCTTTGAGGGCGACAGGTTGCTTCTCCGGCGCTGCGCTCCCTGTGCTTCCCCCCCAGAGCAACCCCAAAGCCCCCCCCCCCACCTCTCCAGCAGCTCTGCCACCACCGCCTCATCCTCCACGGGGTTGAAGGTGCAGGTTGAGTACACCATGCGGCCACCCACCTTGGTTGGTTTGGGGGGTGTTTTGGATGGGTTGTTCGGTTGGGTGCTTTGCGTTTTGGGAGGTTTGCTGGTTTGCTGGTTTGGTTTGGTTTTCTCATGGTGGTTGTGGGGTTGAGGGTTTTGGTTTTGAGCCGAAGCAATCCAAAGGAGAAAGCCTTACAATCGGGCGCGGGCGCGCGGGCCACCCCGCCTTCCGGGCGCCCACCTTGAGCAGCCGCGCCCCCTGCAGCGCGATTTTGAGCTGCGTGATGTGCAGCCCGTTGCCGCTGGCCACGCCCCAGCGGGCCCAAATGTCGGGGGCCTTGCGCATAGTGCCGTCGCCTGGGGGGGCGGTTTTTGGGGCGGTTTTGGGGGCGGTTTTGGGGGCGGTTTATGGGGCGGTTTATGGGGCGGTGCTTTTTGGGGGCGGTTTCATGCGCGGTGCATTTGCGCAGCTTTACGGGCGGTGTTCGGCACGGCGCTGCGGCGCAAGGCCTGCGGCCGCCGCCCCAAGCGAGGGAGCGCTCCAAGCTTTGGGCCCCGCGCCGGCGCGGAGCGTGAGCCAAATCCCCGGTCAAACCCCCGCCGGTCAAACTCCCGCCGGTCAAACCCCCGACGGTCAAACGCGCCCCACCGCTGCAGGGCACGTCCGCCAGCACCCGGTCAAACATGTATCGGGGCGCCTCCCCGCCGGCGGCCGCGGCGGCTTCCTCCCCTTTGACCAGCAGCCGCGGGAACATCTCCCCGCTGTGGTTGGTGATCATTAGGTTTGCGCTGGCCATGCGCTTGGTCTGGTGGGTCAGCAGGTTGCAGCGCTGCGCGTCGGCGTCGTTGGCGACGACGATGCCTTTTGGGGGGGAGGGGCGGTTTCGGCGGCGTTTTGCGGGCGGTTTCGGCGGCGGCTGCTTGAACAGAAGGCCGAATGGCGGGACTGGATTTGCTGAAAGCGACAACAAGCGGCAACGCCTGCAGGGGCACAAAAAAGCCCTCAAGAACACAAAGAAACGCCCCGAGGAGCGCCCTCGGCGCGCGGCGCACCCGGCGGCGCCTCCCCGTGGCTGCCCCCAGCGTGCAGCATCTCCAGCAGCTGGAAGGTCTTGGACCCAGGGGCGGCGCACATGTCCAGCACCTGTAAAAGGGGGGCCGGCGGCGGCGGCGGTTGTGATTTGTCAGCCTGTTGTTGCGGCTGCAGTCGCGGGGCCGGCGCTGTGGGGGCGCGGCTTCCAGGGGGGTGCGTTTCGCGGGTTCAAGGGGGCCGCGGCGCGACTCGGGCGAAGGTATTGGGGTTTTGAGCGGCGCGCGCAGGTCAAAGTGTTCTCCCCCTGTTCTTCACACTGTCAACAACACAGTTGCGCAGCGCTGCCGAATGCCTCTAGTCTGCCAAACCACAGCAAACAACGGCCGGCGCGCGCGCGCCCCCCCCCTCCCCCCGCTCGCCCTGTGGTGTGGCTGCACGTCCATGAACAGCGGCGGCACCATCGACACCGCCTCCTGCCGGCTGATCGCGCCGGCCTCGGTGGCGCGCTTCACGAATTCGTGGATGGAGCTCAGCCAGGGCAGCTGGGGGGGCGGGGGGCGGTACAGGTGCGGTTGGGGCGGGTTATTGGGTTTTGCGGTGTGGGGTTTGGGCTGCGTTGACTGTTTGCGTGTGCCATTTCACTACTGAGTGCACGTCGCTTCTTTCGATGTTAAAAAGGCCGACACGGAACTCGGGAAAAAGCGGAGGGGGACGCGCGCTGCCGCTGCCCCCAGATCACCCGCCGCCCCCCAGATCGCACCTTGCGCAGCTGCCCCCTCGAAAAGTCCATCTGCCACGCCAGGCGGTCGGGGTACCACGGCAGCGACCGCGGCGGCTTGACCAGCTCGCCGTCCAGCTGGCGGCGGTTGGGGGGTTGAAGGCGGCGGTTGGGGGCAAGCGGCATTGAAGACGCAGCCGGTGCGCAAAAGAGAATGGAAGCAGGGACTGCAAAACAATAGGCCGCCAAGCAGGCCGACAAGCAGGCGACCAAGCAGGCCACCACAGCATGCACCCAAAGCAGGCGACCAAGCAGGCACGCCCAATCTCACGTAGATCGGCCCCTCCCCAAAGTTTGCGAAAAAGTCCCCCTCCAGCTTCCGCCGCAGCTCCTCCGCGTGCCGCCCGCTGCCGTTGACGCGGATCGTCGTGGGCAGCGGCGCGCGCAGCGACTCGATGAACGGGTCCCACTCGCCCGGGGGGACGACGGCCTGCGGGGTGGGGGGCCGCGGCCGGTTTTGAGGGGAGGGAGGGGCCGCGGCGGCGCTGCCTGTCGACCGCCGCGCGGCGTGCGCCTCGGCGGCACGGCGCGCATGCCGCATGGCGGGTCGGCTCGCCATGCAAGCGCCGCTGGCTGGCCGGCCCACCTGCTCCTTGTAGTACTCAGCAAAGGGCTCGCTGTACAGAATGCTGCGGTCGAAACCCCCCGAAGCAGCGGCAGCGGCGGGGGCGGCGGGCGCGCCGCCGGCACCGGCCGCCGCGGCCGCCGCGCCGCCGCTGCGGTCCTGCGTCCATACGTTGGCGCGCGCGGCGTCGGGGCCGAAGTCACGCCTCTGGTTGCGCTTTCCACCCTGCGTTTCAGCGCGCGGCGGGCGGGGGGAGCGACCTTGACACCTCGACACCCTGATCTGCGGGCCTCAGGCCGGGCTTCATGCCGTAGAAACAACCTGGCACGCTTTCTCACCCTTCCGCGACCGCGTCCTCGCCCCATGGCGCCGAGCTGGCGGCGGGCGGTCGTCGATCGCCGCCGGGAGGACGGCTGGCGCTGCGCGGAATCTGGAAGTGAGATAAGGGTTCCAAAGGCCGATCCGAACGCTGCGGGGGTGGTGGGGGGCTCGCCTGGATAGTCCCTGGGGAGGGCGCACCCGCCCGGTGGCGGGTTACACCTCAACTTTTGTTGGCCTGGCCGGCGGCGCAGCAGCACCGCTCTTCCTGTCCTCGGCTCACTTCAGGCCCACCCCCGCAATGCCATCGCGTTGCAGTGCCTTACTCATGCGCAAAGGCCGGGCTGCACGCGCCAGCATTGACGGCCATGGGCACTGCCCATGTCAAAACGCAAGCGCAAAGCGGCCAACTGGCGGTCAGAAAGGATTGCGCATTGAGAAGCCGTTGACGGGAGGGTGGCTTGGGGGTGAGTGTGCGCACAGTGAGCGGGAGCCTTTAAGCAGCACCCCCGCCAGGCGCGGACCGCTCTGCAGCCGCTGCCGCTGCTGCCGCCGCCTTCTTGCAGTACGCCTTGTGCGCCGGCCAGTGGGCGCGCTGGCAGTCCGTGCCGCAGTAGAGCACGCACCCCGCGGGGCCCTTACCGCTGCAGCCGGCGCACGGCCACAGACGCCCTGACTCTCCCTGCAGGCCGCAGCCCGCGCACGCGCGCGGCCGCGCCGCGTCTGCCTCGGCGGCCGCCGCCGATGCGAGCGCCTCCAGCGCCGCCGTGCGCGCGCGCAGCGTTGCCGCCGCCTCGGCAGCGTGCGCCAGCGCCTCGACCGCCACTGACCCCAGCGACAGCGGTGCGGAAGCCAGCGCAGTGCGCGCGCGGATGGTCGCGGCGGTGAAGGGTGGCGGCAGCGCTGCGGCCAGCACCGCCGCCACCTTGGCTGCGTCCACGGCCAGCAGCGCCTGCAGCAGGCCGCTCACGACCTGGTCTGACCCCCTGGCCATGGCCTGCACGACAGCCTCCGCTGCGCCGGCGTCCAGTACGCTCCGCCCAAGATCCTGGGGGCTGGTGGCCGCAATCAGCATCAAGGCGCGCGCAGCGAGCCGCACAGTCTCCACGTCTGCGCCGGCCCTCACCGCGCTGACCAGGGCCGGTAAAACGCCCTCCGCCCGGCTCCAGAGGCGCACAAGCCGCTCCTCTCCCACCAACGTGAAGGCAGTGAGCAACTCAACAGATTTGCGAGCCGTGTCGCCGCCGCGCTGGACGGCCGCGGCAAGCGCAGGCAGCACGCCCTCTTCGGCGGCCAGCCGCCACAGCACCTCTGGGCGAGGGCTGTACTCACTAGCAGCCACACACAGAAGGGCTGTGGCTGCAGCCGCTGCAGCGTCGCCTTCCCCCCGCAACAGCCGCGCAGCCAGCGCGCGCAGAGCGCCCGGCATTGCCACCACCCGCTGCGCAAGCCCAGCGTCGGCGCGGCAGGCGTAGGCGAGGATCAACGCCGCGTTGAAGAATGCGCGATCTTCGGGGCTACCAAGCGCGCGCACCAGCAGCTGCAGCGCACCAGGCGCGCAGGCGAGGCGCGTCGCGTATCCGCTGTCAAACTGCGCGGCGATGCGCACGATCGCCAGCGCTTTGGCGAGGACATGTTGGTGAGGGTGGCTGAGGGCTGCAACCACGGCCTGGGAGGGTGGATTTGGGAAGAATGCGAAAGGTTTGTGGGCTGCGCCAGGCGCGGGTCCTGTTTGCATGTGCGTGGCTGCAAACGTGCCCCCCCCGCACACATACGCCCCGCGAGGCGGGTGCAGGTGCGGGTGCCAATGGCGGGTTTGTCCACTGAGAAGGGGGTGGGGAGCGGACAACCCTGCCAAGCGCCAGCCCACCTGCATAACGCCAGACGTGCTGAGCACCCGCTGTGCCTGCTGGGCGCTCCCCTCCACCAGGAAGATCAGCACCGTTCTGGCGCAGACAGCCAGGCGGTCATCAGTGCCGCGGAGGGCGGCCGCCAGAGCCTGCAGCGGCGCGCCCGGCAAAGCTGGCAGTCCGGCCACCAGGGTGTGGTCATGGATTGCCAGTTTTGCCAGCAGGCCTGCACGAGCGTGCACGCGTTTGTGAAGTGGGGTCAGGGTATGGGGCAGCTGGGCAGGAGGGTGCTGCTTGGCATTGGGGGCACCAGAGCACCAAAGCGCCCGCTCATGCCACTGCGCACGTCACACGCACAGACTGCTGCTCATCGCTGCAAACCAAGCAGGAAATCAAGCACCACCGGACAGCAACAGGCACGAAACCCCAACTCACACATGCTAGCCTGGACAGCGATTGCGTCCGTGCTCTGCAGCAGTGCGGAGAGCGCCGGCAGCACCGCCGGCGCAGCAGGCACAAGCCGCGTAACGCGCTCGGCATCGGCGTCGAGTATGCGGATCAATGCCAATGCCGCACTGGCTCCAGCGCGCACGTCGCTGCCAGTGAGCGCCGAAAGCAGCGCCGCCTCGACGCCGGGCGCGTCAGCGACGCGCAGAGCCAGCTGCGGCGAGGCTGCGGCGACGGCCTCGAGTGCTCCAATGCAATCAACGGCCAGGCCGTCCCTGCCGGCCGCCGACGCCAGCGCCGCGAGTGCGGCTGGCATGGCGGCGGCGCGCGCGTGCTCCGGCCCCGCTTGAGAGGCATAGCCGAGCAGGCTAGCTGCCCAGCGTGCCACGTCCAGCTCTCCACTCAGCAGGATCTGCGTGAGCGCCCCCTCTGCCCCCGGCGAGCTGACGATGCGCACCGCCGCATCGCCACCGCCGATGTCGGCAATCTGCATGAGAGCGTGCACGGCGGCGCTGATCACACGCGGGTCCCTGTCACTGGCGACCGCCGCGCACACCCCGGCCAGCGCGCCGGGCGTGCTGGCGACGAGGCGGGCGAGGCTGGGACTGGACCTTGCGCACCAGCCGAGCGCTGCCGCTGCGTTGCCAACTGCCACGTCGTTGGTGCTGCGCAGAGCAGAGGCCAGCGCCTGGAGCGCGCCCGGCTCAGCAGCGACGCTCGATGGGTTGCGCTGGGCGAGCTCCCCAAGTGCCTGTTGGGTGTGGCGCTGCGCAGGTGGGTTTCTGCATGCGCACGTGCATGCGTATGCACGACTGCTTGCGCACCGCAGGCGCCGCAAAAGGGACGCCCCAGCCCGTTGGCTCACCGCTGCGGCGTTGACGGCCACTTCGCCGCCCCCCCCCGCTGGTCAGGGCCGCCACGAGCGCGCTGCCGGCGGCTTCAGCCACCAGGTCTGGCGCCACGCGCGCCATACCGGCAAGCGCGGCAGCAGCGTATTTTGCAGTGTGCTCGTCGGGGCTCTGGAGGGCGAGGGCAAAGGCCGGCACCGCGCCGCCTCGCGCCAGGCGCAGCGCGTCGCGCTGGTTTGCGACGGCGGCCTTTGCCGCGCGTTTTACGGCGAGGCCCGCGGTGGAGGCATCCGCGCTGTTCAGCTGCTTGATCAGGCGGGGAATGTTGGGGGCGGAGGGGCTCGGGCGCGACATGGTCCGGGCTGGAGATTGGCGCGGCACGTGGGCTGGGCGATCGATCAGGATTGCGAATACACGGGGCTGGGAAAGGCCGCCTGTGTGCACGGCCGCGCAGGCAGCAGCGACGGCGGCGGCGCGCGAGCAGCCGCGGTGCTGGCCGCCCCCTGCTGCGCAGCACGGGTGCCGCTCTTCCCATCCCTCGGCTCCCTCAGGCCCGCCCGCGCAATTCCTTGCCAACGCGCCACAATGCCTTACTCATGCGCAAAGGCTGGGCTGCATGCGCCCAACGACAGCCGTGCGCACTGCCCATGTCCAAACGCAAGCGCAGCCCGCCAAAGCGGCCAACTGGCGGTCAGAAAGGATTGCAAGCAAATTGAGAAGCCACCGGGAAGATGGCTTGGGGATAAGTGCGCGCACAGTGGGCGGGAGCCTTTAAGCAGCACCCCCGCCAGGCGCAGACCGCTCTGCAGCCGCTGCCGCCGCCGCCGCCCTCTTGCAGTACGGCTTGTGCGCCGGCCAGTGGGCGCGCTGGCAGTCCGCGTCGCAATAGAGCACGCACCCCGCGGGGCCCTTGCCGCTGCAGCCGGCGCACGGCCACAGGCGCCCTGCGCCGGCTGACTCTCCCTGCAGGCCACAGCCCGCGCACGCGCGCGGCTGCGCCGCGTCTGCCTCGGCCGCTGCCGCCGATGCGAGCGCCTCCAGCGCCGCCGTGCGCGCGCGCAGCGTTGCCGCCACCTCGGCAGCATGCGCCAGCGCCTCGACCGCCACTGACCCCAGCGACAGCGGCGCAGAAGCCAGCGCGGTGCGCGCGCGGATGGTCGCGGCAGTGTAGGGTGGCGGCAGCGCAGTCGCCAGCACCGCCGCCACCTTGGCTGCGTCCACGACCAGCAGCGCCTGCAGCAGGCCGCTCACGGCCTGGTCTGACCCCCTGGCCATGGCCTGCACGACCGCCTCCGCTGCGCCGGCGTCCAGTACGCTCCGCCCAAGGTCCTGGGGGCTGGTGGCTGCAATCTGCGCCAGGGCGCGCGCAGCATTCAGTGCAGTCGCCTCATCTGCGCTGGTCCTCATTGCGCTGATGAGGGCTGGTATCACACCCTCTGCCCCGCTCAAGAGGCCCACAAGCCGCTCCTCTTCCACCAGCACGACGGCTGAGAGTAAGTATAGAGAGTTGGGGCCCGTGACGCCGCCGCGCTGGACGGCCGCAACAAGGGCAGGCAGCACGCCCTCTTCGGCGGCCAGCCGGCGCAGCACCTCTGGCCGAGGGCTGCTTCCATCAGTAGCCACACACAAAAGGGCCGAGGCAGCAGCCGCTGCAGCGTCGCCTTCCCCCCGCGACAGCTGCCCAGCCAGCGCGCGCAGAGCGCCCGGCACTGCCGCCACCCGCTGCGCAAGTCCAGCGTCGGCGCGGCAGGCAAAGGCGAGGATCATTGCCGCGTTGGCAGCTGCAAGATCTTCATCGCTGCCAAGCGTGCGCACCAGCAGCTGCAGCGCACCGGGTGCGCATGCGAGGCGCGTCGCGTATCCGCCGTCAAACTTCTGCGCGGCGATGCGCACAATCCCCAGCGCGTTGGTGACGGCGCTTTGGTTGGGGTGGCTGGCGGCTGCAACCACGGCCTGGGAGGGTGGATTTGGGAATAATGCGAAAGGTTTGTGGGCTGCGCCAGGCGCGGGTCCTGTTTGCATGCGCGTGGCTGCAAAGGTGCCCCCCCCCACACATACGCCCCGCGAGGGGGGTGCAGGTGCGGGTGCCAATGGCGGGGCTGTTCACTGTGAGAGGATGGGGTGGGGAGCGGACACCCCTGCCACACGCCAACGCACCTGCATAACGCCAGGCGCGCTGAGCACCCGCTCTGCTGTCTCAGCGCACCCCTCCACCAAGGCGGCGCCCAGCACCACTCCGGCACTGATGGCCAGGCGGTCGTCAGCGCCGCGGAGGGCGGCTGCCAGAGCCTGCAACGCGCCCGGCAAATCTGGCAGTCCGGTCACCAAAGTGCGGTCATGGTGTGCCAGCTTCGCCAGCAGGACTGCACGAGCGTACGCGTGTTTGTGAAGTGGGGTCGGGGTGCAGGGGAGCTGGGCAGCAGGGTGCTGCTTGGCTTTGGGGCCCAGAGCGGCCAAAGGGCCCGCTCATGTCACCACGCCCGCCACACGCCCAGACTGCCACATATCACTGCAAAACCAAGCAGGCATGCAAAAGCAGCAAGGGGACAGCACTAAAGCATCCACTCACACATGCTCTCCTGCACTACAACGGTGTCCGTGCTCTGCAGCAGTGTTGAGAGGGCCGGCAGCGCCGCCGGCGCAGCAGCCACAAGCCGACCGACGCGCTCGGCATCGGTGTTAGCTATGTAGCTGAAAGCTCGCGTTGCATTGGCCCCGGCGAGCATTTCACGGCCAGTCAGCGCCGCAAGCAGCGCCACCTCCACGCCGGGCGCGTCGGCGACGCGCAGGGCCAGCTGCGGGGAGGCTGCGGTGAAGCAGCTGAGTGCGCCGATGCAGTTCACGGCCAGGCCGTCCCTGCTGGCCGCCGACGCCAGCGCCGTGAGCGCCGCTGGCGTGGCGGCGGCGCGCGCGTGCTCCGGTCCCGCCTTTGAGGCATCGGCCAGCACGCTGGCGGCGCTGCGAGCCACGCCCAGCTCTCCACCCAGCAGGATCCGCGTGAGCGCGTCCATCGCCCCCGGCGTGCTGACAATGCGCACCGCCGCATCGCCGCCGCCGGTGTCGGCAATCTCAGTCAGCGCGCTCATGGCAATGCTGATCACAGACGGGTCCCTGTCACTGGTGACCGCCGCGCACAGCCCGGCCAGCGCGCCGGGCGTGCAGGCGACGAGGCGGGCGAGGCTGGAACTGGCTGCTGCGCAGCAGCCAAACGCTGCCGCTGCGTTGCGCACTGTCATGTCGTTGGTGCTGCGCAGAGCAGAGGCCAGCGCCTGGAGCGCGCCCGGCTCAGCAGCGACGCTCATTGGTGTGCGATGGGCGAGCTCCTTGAACGCCTGTGGCATGGCGATGATGCGCAGGTGGATGCGTGTGTGTGCGTGCGCGCGCGCATGCGTGTGCACGACTGCTTGTGCACGACTGCGGCCCCGCAAACCGAGTGCGCCAGCCCAGTGGCTCACCGCTGCGGCGTTGACGGCCACGTCGCCGTCCCTCCAGCTGGTCAGGGCTGCCACGAGCGCGCTGCCGGCGGCTTCAGCCACCAGGTCTGGCGCCACGCGCGCCACGCCGGCCAGCACGGCAGCGGCGTCTTTTGCAGCGTGCTCGTCGGGGCTCTGGAGGGCGCGGACAAAAGCCGGCACCGCGCCGCTTTGCGCCAGGCGCAGCGCGTGGCGATCAAGTCCAGCGGCGGCCCGCGCCGCACACTCTACGGCGGCGGCCACGGTAAACGCATTCGCGCTGTTGAGCTGCTCGATCAGGCGAGGGATGTTGGGGGCGGAGGGGCTCGGGCGCGACATGGTCCAGGCTGGAGATTGGCGCGGCACGTGGGCTGGGCGATCGATCAGGATTGCGAATACACGGGGCTAGTAAAGGCCGCCTGTGTGCACCGCCGCGCAGGCAGCAGCGACGGCGGCGGCGCGCGAGCAGCCGCGGTGCTGGCCGCCCCCTGCTGCGCAGCACGGGTGCCGCCCTTTCCGTCCCTCGGCTCCCTTCAGGCCCGCCCGCGCAATTCCTTGCCAACGCGCCGCGCTGCCTTACTCATGCGCAAAGGCTGGGCTGCATGCGCCCAACGACAGCCGTGCGCACTGCCCATGTCCAAACGCAAGCGCAGCCCGCCGAAGCGGCCAACTGGCGGTCAGAAAGGATTGCACATTGAGAAGCCACCGGGAAGGTGGCTTGGGGATAAGTGTGCGCACAGTGGGCGGGAGCCTTCAAGCAGCACCCCCGCCAGGCGCGGACCGCTCTGCAGCCGCTGC
Organism: Raphidocelis subcapitata; assembly: GCA_003203535.1. NCBI lineage: Eukaryota > Viridiplantae > Chlorophyta > Chlorophyceae > Sphaeropleales > Selenastraceae > Raphidocelis > Raphidocelis subcapitata. The sequence goes on from BDRX01000010.1 coordinate 221,674, forward strand.
CGCCGCCGCCGCCCTCTTGCAGTACGCCTTGTGCGCCGGCCTGTGGGCGCGCTGGCAGTCCGCGCCGCAATAGAGCACGCACCCCGCGGGGCCCTTGCCGCTGCAGCCGGCGCACAGCCGCAGGCGCCCTGCGTCGGCTGACTTTCCCTGCAGGCCGCAGCCCGCGCACGCGCGCGGTCGCGCCGCGTCTGCCTCGACGGCGGCCGCCGATGCAAGCGCCTCGAGCGCGGCCACCCGCGCGCGCAGCGTTGCCGCCGCCTCGGCAGCATGGGCCAGCGCCTCGACCGCCACTGACCCCAGCGACAGCGGCGCAGAAGCCAGCGCGGTGCGCGCGCGGATGGTCGCGGCAGTGTAGGGTGGCGGCAGTGCTGCGGCCAGCACCGCCGCCACCTTGGCTGCGTCCACGACCAGCAGTGCCTGCAGCAGGCCGCTCACGACCTGGTCTGACCCGCTGGCCATGGCCTGCACGACAGCCTCTGCCGCGCCGGCGTCCAGCACGCTCCGCCCAAGGTCCTGGGGGCTGGTGGCCGCAATCTGCGCCAGGGCGCGCGCAGCGAACAGTGCAGTCTCCTCATTTGCGCTGGTCCTCACCACGCTGACCAGGGCTGGTAAAACGCCCTCCGCCCCGCTCAAGAGGCGCACAAGCTGCTCGTCTCCCTCCAACGTGAAGGCAGTGAGCAAGCCAGCAGATTTGCGAGCCGTGTCGCCGCCGCGCTGGACGGCCGCGGCAAGCGCAGGCAGCACGCCCTCTTCGGCGGCCAGCCGCCACAGCACCTCTGGGCGGGGCCTGCTTCCATCAGCAGCCACACACCCGAGGGCTGAGGCCGCAGCCGCTGCAGCGTCGCCTTCCCCCCGCAACAGCCGCGCAGCCAGCGCGCGCACAGCGCCCGGCACTGCCGCCACCCGCTGCGCAAGCCCAGCGTCGGCTCGGCAGGCATACGCGACAACGTGCGCCGCGTTGGCGAATGCGCGCTCTTCGGGGCTGCCAAGCGCGCGCAGCAGCACCTGCAGCGCACCCGGCGCGCGGGCGAAGCGCGTCGCGTAACCTCTGTCAAACTTTGCGGCCTCGAGCACAATCCCTAGCGCGTTGGCGACGGCGCGTTGGTGAGGGTGGCTGGTGGCTGCAACGACGGCCTGGGTAGGTTGGTTTGGGGAAAAAAGGGGAAAGGTTCAGGGGCTGCCCTGAGCGTTGTCCTGTTTGCATGCATGTGGCTGCAAACGTGCTCTCTGGCACACATACGCCCCGGGAGGGGGGTGCGCAGGTGCGGGCGCAAATGGCGGGTATGTCCTCTGAGAAGGGGGTGGGGCCCGCACCCCCCTGCCACGCGCCAGCCCACCTGCATAACGCCAGGCACGCTGAGCACCCGCTGTGCCTGCTCAGCGCTCCTGCGCACCAGGAAGCTCAGCACTGCTGCAGCGTTGACAGCCATGACGTCATCGGCGCTGCGGAGGGCGGCCACCAGAGCCTGCAGCGGCGCGCCCGGCAGGTCCGGCAGTCCGGCCACCAGGGTAGGGTCATGGCGTGCCAGCACCGCCAGTAGCCCTGAACGAGCGTGTGCGTGTTTGGTGAAGGGCTTAGTGCTTGTGAGGGGGCTAAGGAGCGGAGCAGCAGGGGGCGGGTTGGCTTTGGGGCCCAGCAGTCAAGGCCCCGCTCATGCCACTGCGCACGCCCCACGCACAGACTGCCGCCCATCACTGCAAATCAAGTAGGCCAGAGAAGCACCATGAGACAGCAAAAAGCGCTTGAATCTCCTGTCACGTAAGCTATCCAGGACAGCAAAAGCGCTAAAACCTCAACTCACGCAGGCTACCCTCGACAGCGATGGTGTCCTTGCTCTGCAGCAGCGCAGAGATCGCCGGCAGCGCCGCAGGCGCAGCCAACACAAGCCGCGCAACGCGCTTGGCATCGGCGTCGAGTATGCGGATCAATGTCCGTGCCGCGTTGGCCCCAGCGCGCACATCGCTGCCAGTGAGCGCCGTAAGCAGCGCTGCCTCCACGTCGGGCGCGTTGACGGTGCACAGGGCCAGCTGCGGCGAGGCTGCAGCGACGGCCTCGAGTGCTCCAATGCAGTTCACGGCCAGGCCGTCCCTGCCGGCCGCCGACGCCAGCGCCGCAAGAGCGGCTGGCGTGGCGGCGGCGCGCGCATGCTCCGGCCCCGCTCTGGCGGCATTGGCGAGCACGTCGGCGGCGGCGCGTGCCAAGCTGAGCTCTCCGCTCTGCAGGATCTGCGTGAGCGCCCCCTCTGCCCCCGGCGTGCTGACGACGCGCACCGCCGCATAGCCACCGCCGATGTTGCCGGTCAGCATCAGCGCGGCCATGGCAGAGCTGATCACATACGGGCCCCTGTCACTAGTGACCACCGCGCACAGCGCAGCCAGCGTGCCAGGCGTGCTGGCGACGAGGCGGGCGAGGCTGGGACTGGACCTTGCGCACCAGCCGAGCGCTGCCGCTGCGTTGTGAACTGTTCCGTCGTTGGCGCTGCGCAGAGCAGAGGCCAGTGCCTGGAGCGCGCCCGGCTCAGCAGCGACGCTCGATGGGTTGCGCTGGGCGAGCTCCTTGAACGCCTGTTGGGTGTGGTGTTGGGCAGGTGGGTGCATGCGCGCATGCATGCATGCATGCGTGCGCACGAATGCTTGCGCACCGCAGGCCCCGCAAGTGAGGCGCCCCAGCCCGTTGGCTCACCGCTGCGGCGTTGACGGCCACGTCGCTGTCCCCCCAGCTGGTCAGGGCCGCCACGAGCGCGCTGCCGGCGGCTTTAGCCACCAGGTCTGGCGCCATGCGCGCCACGCCAGCAAGCGCGGCAGCAGCGTATTTGGCAGCGTGCTCGTCTAGGCTCTGGAGGGCGCGGACAAAAGCCGGCACCGCGCCGCTTTGCGCCAGGCGCAGCGCGTGGCGATCATTTCCAGCGGCGGCCCGCGCCGCACACTCTACGGCGGCGGCCGCGGTGGACGCATCCGCGCTGTTGAGCTGCTTGATCAGGCGAGGGATGTTGCGGGCGGAGGGGCTCGGGCTCGACATGGTCCGGGCTGGAAATTCAAATTGGCAGCTAGGCACCGCGCGTGGGCTGGGGCGATCGCATATGAATTGCCAATACACGGGGCTGGGAAAGGCCGCCTGTGTGCACCGCCGCGCAGGCAGCAGCGACGGCGGCGGCGCGCGAGCAGCCGCGGTGCTGGCCGCCCCCTGCTGCGCAGCACGGGTGCCGCCCAGGTGCCGCCCTTTCCGTCCCTCGGCTCCCTTCAGGCCCGCCCGCGCAATTCTTTGCCAACGCGCTGAGATGACTTACTCATGCGCAAAGGCTGGGCTGCATGCGCCCAACGACAGCCGTGCGCACTGCCCATGTCAAAACGCAAGCGCAGCCCGCCGGCCGCCGAAGCGGCCAACTGGCGGTCAGAAAGGATTGCAAATTGAGAAGCCACCGGGAAGATGGCTTGGGGATGAGTGTGCGCACAGTGAGCCTTCAAGCTGCACCCCCGCCAGGCGAAGACCGCTCTGCAGCCGCTGCCGCCGCCGCCGCCCTCTTGCAGTATGCCTTGTGCGCCCGCCAGTGGGCGCGCTGGCAGTCCGCGCCGCAGTACAGCACGCACCCCGCGGGGCCCTTGCCGCTGCAGCCGGCGCACGGCCGCAGGCGCCCTGCGCCGGCTGACTCTCCCTGCAGGCCGCAGCCCGCACACGCGCGCGGCCGCGCCGCGTCTGCCTCGGCCGCTCCCGCCGATGCAAGCGCCTCCAGCGGCGCCGCGCGCGCGCGCAGCGTTGCCGCCGCCTCGGCAGCATGCGCTAGCGCCTCGACCGCCACGGACCCCAGCGACAGCGGCGCGGAAGCCAGCGCAGTGCGCGCGCGGATGGTCGCGGCAGTGAAGGGTGGCGGCAGCGCTGCGGCCAGCACCGCCGCCACCTTGGCTGCGTCCACGGCCAGCAGCGCCTGCAGCAGGCCGCTCACGACCTGGTCTGACCCCCTGGCCATGGCCTGCACGACAGCCTCCGCCGCGCCGGCGTCCAGTACGCTCCGCCCAAGGTCCTGGGGGCTGGTGGCTGCAATCTGCTCCAGGGCGTCCGCAGCGTAAAGCACATTGCCATCATTTGCGCTGGTCCTCACCACGCTGACCAGGGCTGGTAACACGCCCTCCGCCCCGCTCCAGAGGCGCACAAGCTGCTCCTCTCCCACCCACGCAAAGGAGGAGAGCAAGCAAAGAGATCCTACAGCCGCATCGCCGCCGCGCTGGACGGCCGCAGCAAGGGCAGGCAGCACGCCCTCTTCGGCGGCCAGCCGGCGCAGCAACTCTGGCCGAGGGCCGTTCCTGTCAGCAGCCACATAAAAGAGGGCTGTGGCCGCAGCCGATGCAGCGTCGCCTTCCCCAAGGGACAGCCGCGCAGCCAGCGCGCGCAGAGCGCCAGGCACTGCCGCCACCCGCCGCGCAAGCCCAGCGTCGGCGCGGCAGGCCAAGGCGACAATGTGCGCCGCGTTGGCAAATGCGCGATCTTCGGGGCTGCCAAGCGCGCGCAGCAGCGGCTGCAGCGCACCAGGCGCGCATGCGAGGCGCGATGCGTATCCGGTGTCAAACTGCGTGGCGCCGCGCACGATTCCCAGAGCGCTGGCAACGACATGTTGGTCAGCGTGGCTGGCGGCTGCAATGACGGCCTGGGAGGGTGGATTTGGGAAGAAGGGGAAAGGTTCAAGGCAGCTGCCTTGAGCGGGGTCCTGTTGGCATGCGCGTGGCTGCAAACGTGCCCCCCGCACACGTACGCCCCGGGAGGGGGGGGTGCAGGTGCGGGTGCCAATGGCGGGGTTGTCCACTGAGAAGGGGATGGGGGGCGGACAGCCCTGCCAAGCGCCAACCCACCTGCAGAACGCCAGGCGCGCTGAGCACCCGCTGTGCCTGCTCAGCGCTCCCCCCCACCAGGGCGCTCAGCACTCTTCCAGCGCCGATAGCCAGGAGGTCGTCAGCGCTGCGGAGGGCGTCCGCCAGAGCCTGCAGCGGCGCGCCCGGCAGGTCCAGCAGTCCGGCCACCAGGGTGTTGTCATGGCGTGCCAGCTCTGCCAGCAGGGCTGCAGGAGCGCGCGCATGTGTGTGAAGTGGGGTCAGGGTATGGGGGAGCTGTGCAGGAGGGTGCTGCTTGGCATTGGGGGCACCAGAGCACCAAAGAGCCCGCTCGTGCCACTGCGCACGCCACACGCACAGACTGCAGCCCATCACTGCAAAACCAAGCAGGCAAGCAGAAGCACCTCAAGACAGCAAAAGCGCTACAACCTCAACTTACGTACGCTAGCCATGACAGCGACTGTCTCCTTGCTCTGCAGCAGTGCAGAGATCGCCAGCAGCACCGCCGGTGCAGCAGACACAAGCCGCGCGACGCGCTCGGCATCGGCGTCAGCTATGTGGCTCAAAATCCCTGCCGCGCTGGCTCCAGCAAACGCGTCGCAGTCAGTGAGCGCCGCAAGCAGCGCCACATCCACGCCGGGCGCGTCGGCGACACGCAGGGCCAGCTGCGCCGAGGCCCCGGCGATGACGTCGAGTGCGCGAGTGCAGTTCACCACCAGGCCTTCGCTGCCAGCCGCCGACGCCAGCGCCGCGAGTGCGGCTGGCGTGGCGGCGGCGCGCGCGTGCTCCGGCCCCGCTTCAGAGGCATCGCCGAGCACGTCGGCGGCGGCGCGTGCCAAGCTGAAATTTCCGCTCAGCAGGATCCGCGTGAGCGCCCCCTCTGCCCCCGGCGTGCTGACAATGCGCACCGCCGCATCGCCACCGCCGGTGTCGGCAATCTGCATGAGAGCGCACATTGCAGTGCTGATCACACGCGGGTCCCTGTCACTGGTGACCGCCGCGCACAGCCCGGCCAGCGCGCCGGGCGTGCTGGCGACGAGGCGGGCGAGGCTGGGACTGGCTGCTGCGCACCAGCTGATCGCTGCCGCTGCGTTATCAACTGTGCCGTCGTTGGTGCTGCGCAGGGCAGAGGCCAGTGCCTGGAGCGCGCCCGGCTCAGCAGCGACGCTCGATGGCTTGCGCTGGGCGAGCTCCCCAATTACCTGTTAGGTGTGGCGTTGGCAGCTGTGTGGTTGTGCTGTGCGTTTGTGTGCGTGCGCGCGCGCATGCGTGTGCACGACTGCTTGCGCACCGCAGGCCCCGCAAACGGGGCGCCCCAGCCCGTTGGCTCACCGCTGCGGCGTTGACGGCCACTTCGCCGCCCCCCCCGCTGGTCAGGGCCGCCACGAGTGCGCTGCCGGCGGCTTCAGCCACCAGGTCTGGCGCCACGCGCGCCATGCTGGCAAGCGCAGCAGCAGCGTTGTGAGCTACGTCCTCGATGGGGCACTGGAGGAAGCGGGCAAAGGCCGGCACCGCGCCGCCTCGCGCCAGGCGCAGCGCGTCGCGGTCGCTGCCGGCGGCGGCCAGCGCCGCAGGTTGGACGGCGGCGGCCACGGTAAACGCATTCGCGCTGTTGAGCTGCTCGATCAGGCGAGGGATGTTGGGGGCGGAGGGGCTCGGGCGCGACATGGTCTGGGCTGAAGATTGCAGAGCGCGTACGTGGGCTGGGGAAATCGATTGATCAGCTCGCAAATGAATTGCAAAATACACGGGGCTGGTAAAGGCCGCCTGTGTGCACCGCCGCGCAGGCAGCAGCGACGGCGGCGGCGCGCGAGCAGCTGCGGCGCTGGCCGCCCCCTGCTGCGCAGCACGGGTGCCGCCCTTTCCGTCCCTCGGCTCCCTCAGGCCCGCCCGCGCAATTCCTTGCCAACGCGCTGAGATGCCTTACTCATGCGCAAAGGCTGGGCTGCATGCGCCCAGCGACAGCCGTGCGCACTGCCCATATCTAAACGCAAGCGCAGCCCGCCAAAGCGGCCAAGTGGCGGTCAGAAAGGATTGCACATTGAGAAGCCACCGGGAGGGTGGTTAGGGGATGAGTGTGCGCACAGTGAGTGGGAGCCGTTAAGCAGCGCCCCCACCAGGCGCGGACCGCTCTGCAGCCGCTGCCGCCGCCGCCGCCCTCTTGCAGTACGCCTTGTGCGCCCGCCAGTGGGCGCGCTGGCAGTCCGCGCCGCAGTACAGCACGCACCCCGCGGGGCCCTTGCCGCTGCAGCCGGCGCACGGCCGCAGGTGGACCGCGCCGGCTGACTCTCCCTGCAGGCCGCAGCCCGCGCACGCGCGCGGCCGCGCCGCGTCTGCCTCGGCGGCCGCCGCCGATGCAAGCGCCTCGAGCACCGCCGCCCGCGCGCGCAGCGTTGCCGCCGCCTCGGCAGCATGCGCCAGCGCCTCGACCGCCACAGGCCCCAGCGACAGCGGCGCGGAAGCCAGCGCGCTGCGCGCGTGGATGGTCGCAGCAGTGTAGGGCGGCGGCAGCGCTGCGGCCAGCACCGCCGCCACCTTGGCTGCGTCCACGGCCAGCGTCGCCTGCAGCAGGCCGCTCACAGCCTGGTCTGACCCCCTGGCCATCGCCTCCACGACAGCCTCTGCCGCGCCGGCGTCCAGCACGCTCCGCCCAAGGTCCTGGGGGCTGGTGGCCGCAATCAGCTCCAGGGCGTCCGCAGCGAGCAGCACATTCTCCTCATTTGCGCTGGTCCTCACCACGCTGACCAGGGCTGGTAAAACGCCCTCTGCCCGGCTCCAGAGGCGCACAAGCTGCTCGTCTCCCACCAACGCGACGGCGGCCAGCACGCTGATGGAGTCGCGGGCCACATCGTCGCCGCGCTGCAGGGCCGCAGCAAGCGCAGGCAGCAACCCCTCTTCGGCGGCCAGCCGGCGCAGCACCTCTGGGCGAGGGCTGTACTCACTAGCAGCCACACACAGAAGGGCTGTGGCTGCAGCCGCTGCAGCGTCGTCTCCCCCCCGCGACAGCCGCGCAGCCAGCGCGCGCAGAGCGCCCGGCATTGCCACCACCCGCTGCGCAAGCCCAGCGTCGGCGCGGCAGGCGTAGGCGAGGATCAACGCCGCATTGAAGAATGCACGATCTTCAGCGCTGCCAAGCGCGCGCAGCAGCGGCTGCAGCGCACCGGGCGCGCAGGCGAGGCGCGTCGCGTATCCGCTGTCAAACTGTGCGGCGATGCGCACGATTGCCAGCGCTTTGGCAACGACATGTTGGTGAGGGTGGCTGATGGCTGCAACGACGGCCTGGGAGGGTTGGTTTGGGAAGAAGGGGAAGGTTCAGGAGGTTCTGCCTCAAGTGTGGGTCCTGTTTGCATGCGCGTGGCTGCAAACGTGCCCCCCCACCACGCCCCGGGAGGGGGGGTGCAGGTAAGGGTGCAAATGGCGGGTTGTCCACTGAGAAGGGGGTGGGGGGCGGACAGCCCTGCCACGCGCCAACCCACCTGCATAATGCCAGGCACGCTAAGCACCCGCTGTGCCTCCTCGGCGCTCCCCTCCACCAGGAAGATCAGCACCGTTCCGGCATTGATAGCCAGGACCTCCTCAGCGCTGCGGAGGGCAGCCACCAGAGCCTGCAGCGGCGCGCCCGGCAGCTCCATCAGTCCGGCCACCAGGGTGCGGTCGTGCATTGCCAGCTTCGCCAGCAGGCCTGCGCGAGAGTGCGCGTGTTTGTGAAGTGGGGTCAGGGTGCAGAAGAGCTGGGCAGCAGGGGGCGGGTTGGCATTGGGGCCCAGGAATCAGTCAAGGGCCCGCTCATGCCACCACGCCCGCCACACGCACAGATCGCCGCCCATCACTTCACAACCAAGCAGGGAACCAAGCACCACCGGACAGCAGAAGCGCTAACGAATCAACTCACTTAGGCTACCCTTAATAGCGATGGCGTCCGTGCTCTGCAGCAGTGCAGAGAGCGCTGGCAGCACCCCAGGCGCAGCAGACACAAGCCGCGCGACGCGCTCGGCATCGGCGTCGAATATGGGGATCAATGCCCGCGCCGCGTTAGCCCCAGCGCGCACGTCGCTGCCAGTGAGCGCCGCAAGCAGCGCCGCCTCCACGCCGGGCGCGTCGGCGACGCGCAGGGCCAGCTGCGGGGAGGCTTCGGCGATGCGAAGGAGTGCGGCGATGCAGTTCACGGCCAGGCCGTCCCTGCCGGCCGCCGAGGCCAGCGCTGCGAGTGCGGCTGGCGTGGCGGCGGCGCGCGCATGCTCTGGCCCCACTTTGGAGGCATCGGCCAGCACGATGGCGGCGGGGCTTGCCACGTCCAGCCTTCCACTCAGCAGGATCTGCGTGAGCGCGTCCATCGCCCCCGGCGTGCTGACGATGCGCACCGCCGCATCGCCGCCGCCGATCTCGGCAATCTCCATCAGCGCGCGCATGGCAGAGCTGATCAAACGGGGGCTCCTGTCACTGGTGACTGCCGCGCACAGCCCGGCCAGCGCGCCGGGCGTGCTGGCGACGAGGCGGGCGAGGCTGGGACTGGCTACAGCGCAGACGCCGAGCGCTGCCGCTGCGTTGCCAACTGCCACGTCGTTGGTGCTGCGCAGAGCAGAGGCCAGCTCCTGGAGCGCGCCCGGCTCAGCAGCCACGCTCGATGGCTTGCGCTGGGCGAGCTCCCCAAGTGCCTGTTGGGTGTGGCGTTGCGCAGGTGTGTGCATGCGCGCAAGCGTGCGTGTGCACGAATGTCTGCGCACCGCAGACCCGCAAATGGGGCGCCCCAGCCCGTTGGCTCACCGCTGTGACGTTGGCAGCCACGTCGCTGTCCATCCAGCTCATCAGGGCCGCCACGAGCGCACTGCCGGCGGCTTCAGCCACCAGGTCTGGCGCCACGCGCGCCATGCCGGCCAGCACGGCAGCGGCGTCTTTTGCAGCGTGCTCGTCGGGGCTCTGGAGGGCGCGGACTACGGCCGGCACCGCGCCGCTTTGCGCCAGGCGCAGCGCGTCGCGATCATTTCCAGCGGCGGCCCGCGCCTCGCGCTCTACGGCGGCGGCCGACGCATCCGCGCTGTTGAGCTGCTTGATCAGGCGAGGGATGTTGGGGGCGGAGGGGCTCGGGCGCGACATGGTCTGGGCTGGAGATTGGCGCGGCTCGTACGTGGGCTGGGGATCGATTTGGATCAGCTCGCATATGAATTGCAAAATACACGGGGCTGGTAAAGGCCGCCCGTGTGCACCGCCGCGCAGGCAGCAGCGACGGCGGCGGCGCGCGAGCAGCCGCGGTGCTGGCCGCCCCCTGCTGCGCAGTACGGGTGCCGCCCTTCCCGTCCCTCGGCTCCCTCAGGCCCGCCCCCGCAATTCCTCGCCATCGCGTTGCAGTGCCTTACTCGTGCGCAAAGGCTGGGCTACATGCGCCCAGCGACAGCCGTGCGCACTGCCCATTTCGAAACGCAAGCGCAGCCCGCCAAAGCGGCCAACTGGCGGTCAGAAAGGATTGCGCAGTGAGAAGCCAACGGGAGGGTGGTTAGGGGATGAGTGTACACACAGTGAGCGGGAGCCTTCAAGCAGCGCCCCCGCCAGGCGCAGACCGCTCTGCAGCCGCTGCCGCTGCCGCCGCCCTCTTGCAGTATGCCTTGTGCGCCCGCCAGTGGGCGCGCTGGCAGTCCGCGCCGCAATAGAGCACGCACCCCGCGGGGCCCTTGCCGCTGCAGCCAGCGCACGGCCGCAGGCGACCCGCGCCGGCTGTATTTCCCTGCAGGCCGCAGCCCGCGCACGCGCGCGGCCGCGCCGCGTCTACCTCGACGGCGGCCGCCGACGCAAGCGCCTCAAGCACCGCCGCCCGCGCGCGCAGCGTTGCCGCCGCCTCGGCAGCATGCGCCAGCGCCTTGACCGCCACAGGCCCCAGCGACAGCGGCGCAGAAGCCAGCGCGGTGCGCGCGCGGATGGTCGCGGCAGTGTAGGGCGGCGGCAGCGCTGCGGCCAGCACCGCCGCCACCTTGGCTGCGTCCACGGCCAGCATCGCCTGCAGCAGGCCGCTCACCACCTGGTCTGACCCTCTGGCCATGGCCTGCACGGCCGCCTCTGCCGCGCCTGCGTCCAGCACACTCCGCCCAAGGTCCTGGGGGCTGGTGGCCGCAATCTGCTCCAGGGCGCGCGCAGCGTACAGTGCAGTCGCCTCATCTGCGATGGTCCTCATCGCGCTGACGAGGGCTGGAATCACGCCCTCCGCCCCGCTCACAAGGCGCACAAGCTGCTCCTCTCCCACCAACACGGCGGCGGAGAGTAAGCATAGAGAGTTGGGGCCCGTGACGCCGCCGCGCTGGACGGCCGCAGCAAGGGCAGGCAGCACGCCCTCTTCGGCTGCCAGCCGGCGCAGCACCTCTGGCCGAGGGCTGCTTCCATCAGTGGCCACACACAAAAGGGCTGAGGCAGCAGCCGGTGCAGCGTCGCCCTCCCCCCGCGACAGCTGCCCAGCCAGCGCGCGCAGAGCGCCAGGCACTGCCGCCACCCGCTGCGCAAGCCCAGCGTCGGCGCGGCAGGCATAGGCGAGGATCATTGCCGCGTTGGCAGCTGCAAGATCTTCAGCGCTGCCAAGCGTGCGCACCAGCAGCTGCAGCGCACCGGGTGCGCATGCGAGGCGCGTCGCGTATCCGCCGTCAAACTTCTGCGCGGCGATGCGCACAATCCCCAGCGCGTTGCCGACGGCGAGTTGGTCGGGGTGGCTGGTGGCTGCAATGACGGCCTGGGAGGGTGGATTTGGGAAAGGGGAAAGGGTTCAGGGGCTGCCTTGAGCAGGGTCCTGCTGGCATGTACGTGGCTGCAAACGTGCCCCCCCCCCGCACACGTACGCCCCGGGAGGGGGGGGGTGCAGGTGCGGGTGCAATCAGCGGTGCTGTTCACTGTGGGAGACAAGGGGTGGGGAGCACACACGCCTGCCACGCGCCAGCCCACCTGCATAAGGTCAGGCGCGCTGAGCACCCGCTGTGCTTGCGCGGCGCTGACCCCCACAAGGGCGCTCAGCACAACTCCAGCCCAGACAGCCAGGTCGTTGTCAGCGCTGCGGAGGGCGGCCGCCAGAGCCTGCAGCGGCGCGCCTGGCAGGTCCAGCAGTCCGGCCACCAGGGTGCGGTGTGGAGTGCCAGCTTCTCCAGCAGGCCTACGCGAGGACACGTGTGTTTGTGAAGTGGGGTCAGGGTGCTGCTTGGCTTCCAGAGCGGGGAAATGTCCGGTCACAGCAGCGCGCACGCCACACGCCCCCCATCACTGCAAAACCAGGCAAGCGACCAAAAGCGTCAAGGGGGTAGCACTGAAGTCTCCACTCACACATGCTACCCTCGACCAAGAAGGCCTCCTTGCTCTGCAGCTGCGAAGAGAGCGCAAGCAGCACCGCCGGCGTAGCAGACACAAGCCGAGCGACGCGCCCAATATCAGCGCCAGCTATGCAGCAGAAAGCCCGTGCGGCGTTGGTCCCGGCGTACGCGTCGCTGCCGGTGAGCGCCGCAAGCAGCGCCGCCTCCGCGCCGGGTGCGTCGGCGACGCGCAGGGCCAGCTGCTGGGAGGCTGCGGAGATGATGTCAAGTGCGGCGATGCAGTTGACAAGCAGGCCATCCCTGCCTGCCGCCGACGCCAGCGCCGTGAGCGCGGCTGGCGTGGCGGCGGCGCGCGCGTGCTCCGGCCCCGCTCTGGCGGCATCGCCGAGCACGTCGGCGGCGGCGCGTGCCAAGCTGAGCTCTCCGCTCTGCAGGATCTGCGTGAGCGCATCTGCTGCCCCCGGCGTGCTGACAATGCGCACCGCTGCATCGCCACCGCCGACCCTGTGGATCTCCATCAGCGCACACACGGCTGAGCTGATCACATGCGGGGCCCTGTCACTGGTGACCACCGCGCACAGCGCGGCCAGCGTGCCAGGCGTGCTGGCGACGCGGCGGGTGACGCTCGAGCTGGCGCTTGCGCACCAGCCGAGCGCTGCCGCTGCGTTGTAAATTGTGCCGTCGTTGGCGCTGCGCAGAGCAGAGGCCAGCGCCTGGAGCGCGCCCGGCTCAGCAGCCACGCTCGATGGCTTGCGCTGGGCGAGCTCCTTGAACGCCTGTTGGGTGTGGGGTTGGGCAGGTGTGTGCATGTGCGCATGCATGCGTAGACCCGAACGCTTGCGCATTGGCCAATCGATCGCAAACCGGGGCGCCCCAGCCCGTTGGCTCACCATTGTCACGTTGGCAGCCACGTCGCCGTCCCCCCAGCTGGTCAGGGCCGCCACGAGCGCGCTGCCGGCGGTTTCAACCACCAGGTCTGGCGCCACGCGCGCCACGCCGGCCAGCACGGCAGCGGCGTCTTTTGCAGCGTGCTCGTCGGGGCTCTGGAGGGCGCGGACTATGGCCGGCACCGCGCCGCTTTGCGCCAGGCGCAGCGCGTTGCGATCAAGTCTAGCGGCGGCCCGCGCCTCGCGCTCTACGGCGGCGGCCGCGGTAGGCGCATCCGCGCTGCTCAGCTGCTCGATCAGGCGAGGGATGTTGGGGGCGGAGGGGCTCGGGCGCGACATGGTCTGGGCTGGAGATTGGCGCGGCTCGTACGTGGGCTGGGGATCGATTTGGATCAGCTCGCATATGAATTGAAAAAAACACGGGGCTGGGAAAGGCCGCCTGTGTGCACCGCCGCGCAGGCAGCAGCGGGGGCGGCGGCGCGCGAGCAGCTGCGGTGCTGGCCGGCCCCTGCTGCGCAGCACGGGTGCCGCTCGTCCCGTCCCTCGGCTCCCTCAGGCCCGCCCGCGCAATTCCTTGCCAACGCGCCGCGCTGACTTACTCATGCGCAAAGGCTGGGCTGCATGCGCCCAACGACAGCCGTGCGCACTGCCCATGTCCAAACGCAAGCGCAGCCCGCCGAAGCGGCCAACTGGTGGTCAGAAAGGATTGCACATTAGGAAGCCACCGGGAAGGTGGCTTGGGGATAAGTGTGCGTATAGCGAGTGATAGCCTTTAAGCAGCATCCCCGCCAGGCGCGGACCGCTCTGCAGCCGCTGCCGCCGCCCTCTTGCAGTACGCCTTGTGCGCCGGCCAGTGAGCGCGCTGGCAGTCCGCGCCGCAGTAGAGCACGCACCCCGCGGGGCCCTTGCCGCCGCAGCCGGCACACGGCCGCAGGCGACCCGCGCCGGCTGTATTTCCCTGCAGGCCGCAGCCCGCGCACGCGCGCGGTCGCGCCGCGTCTGCCTCGACGGCGGCCGCCGATGCAAGCGCCTCGAGCGCGGCCACCCGCGCGCGCAGCGTTGCCGCCGCCTCGGCAGCATGCGCCAGCGCCTCGACCGCCGCTGACCCCAGCGACAGCGGCGCGGAAGCCAGCACAGCGCGCGCGCGGATGGTCGTGGCAGTGACGGGCGGCGGCAGCGTGCTGGCCAGCACCGCCGCCACCTTGGCTGCGTCCACGGCCAGCAGGACCTCCAGAATGGCCAGGCTGGCCATGACGTGGGCTGACCCCCTGGCCATGGCCTGCACGGCCGCCTCCGCCGCGCCGGCGTCCAGCACGCTCCGCCCAAGGTCCTGGGGGCTGGTGGTCACAATCTTCCCCAGTGCGCACGCACCGAGCCGTGCAATCTCCACATCTGCGCTGCTCCTCACCGCGCTGACCAGGGCCGGTATCGCGCCCTCCGCCGCGCTCAAGAGGCGCACAAGCCGCTCCTCTCCCACCAACGCGACGGCGGCCAGGACGCTGATGGAGTCGCGGGCCGCGTCGCCGCCGCGCTGGATGGCCGCAGCAAGCGCAGGCAGCACGCCCTCTCCGGCGGCCAGCCGGCCAAGCATCTCTGGGCGACGGCCGTTCTCGCCAACAGCCACACAAAAGAGGGCTGAGGCCGCAGCCGGTGCAGCGTCGCCTTCCCCCCGCAACAGCCGCGCAGCCAGCGCGCGCAGAGCGCCCGGCATTGCCGCCACCCGCTGCGCAAGCCCAGCGTCGGCGCGGCTGGCAGCAGCCAGGATGTACGCCGCGTTGGCAAATGTATGATCTTCGGGGCTGCCAAGCGCGCACAGCAGCGGCTGCAGCGCACCCGACGCGCGAGTGAGGCGCGTTGCATATCCGCTGTCAAAGTGCGCCGCGGCGCGCACGATCCCCAGCGCACAAGCGATGACAGGTTGGTGAGAGTGGCTGGTGGCTGCAATGACGGCCTGGGAGGTGGGATTTGGGAAGAAGGGGAGAGGTTCAGGAACTGCCTTGAGCGGGGTCCTGTTTGCATGCGCGTGGCTGCAAACGTGCCCCCCCCCCCCGCACACACGTGCCCCAAGAGGGGGGCTGCAGTGCGGGTGCAACTGGCGGGTTCACTGTGAAGGCGGTGGGGCCCGCACACGCCTGCCAAGCGCCAGCGCACCTGCATAACGCCAGGCGCGCTGAGCACCCGCTGCGCCTGCGCGGCGCTCCCCTCCACCAGGAAGCTCAGCACCGCTCCGGCGCAGAAAGCAGAATGGTCGTCAGCGCCGCGGAGGGCGGTCGCCAGAGCCTGCAGCGGCGCGCCTGGCAGGTCCAGCAGTCCGGCCACCAGGGTGCGGTCATGGTGTGCCAGCTTTGCCAGCAACCCTGAACGAGCGTGCGCGCATTTCGTGAAGTGGGGTCAGGATGCAGGGGAGCTGGGCAGCAGGGGGCAGGTTGGCTTTGGGACCCAGGAATCAGTCAAAGGCCCGCTCATGCCACTGCGCACGCCCCACGCACAGACTGCCGCCCATCACTGCACAACCAAGCAGGCAAGCAGGCAAAGAAGCACCTCAAGGCAGCAAAAGCGGTGCAATCACAACTCACGAATGCTAGCCGTGATGCCAATGGTGTCCGTGCTCTGCAGCAGGGAAGAGATCGCCGGCAGTGCCGCCGGCACAGCAGACACAAGCCGAGCGACGCGCTCAACATCGACGTCAGCTATGTAGCTCAAAGCCCGCGCCGCATTGGCCCCGACGAGCGCGTCGCTGCCAGTCAGCGCCGCGAGCAGCGCCGCCTCCACGCCGGGCGCGTCGGCGACGCGCAGGGCCAGCTGCGGGGAGGCCGAGGCGATGCTGCCGAGAGCTCCAATGCAGTTCAGGTCCAGGCCTTCGCTGCCGGCCGCCGATGCCAACGCCACTATCAGGGCTGGCGTGGCGGCGGCGCGCGCGTGCTCCGGCCCCGCTTTGAAGGCACCGTTCAGCACGTTGGCGGCGGCGCGTGCCAAGCAGAGCTCTCCGCTATGCAGGGTCCGCGTGAGCGCCGCCGCCGCCCCCGGCGTGCTGAGGACGCGCACCGCTGCGTCGGCACCGCCGGTGTCGGCAATCTCCATCAGCGCGCACATGGCTGAGCTGATCACAGGCGGGTCCCTGTCGCTGGTGACCGCCGCGCACAGCCCGGCCAGCGCGCCGGGCGTGCTGGCGACGAGGCAAGCGATGCCGGGACTGGCCCTGGCGCAGCAGCCGAGCGCTGCCGTTGCGTTGCCAACTGTCATGTCTTT
The DNA here is from genome assembly GCA_003203535.1 of Raphidocelis subcapitata. NCBI lineage: Eukaryota > Viridiplantae > Chlorophyta > Chlorophyceae > Sphaeropleales > Selenastraceae > Raphidocelis > Raphidocelis subcapitata. The sequence continues at coordinate 237,908 of BDRX01000010.1, forward strand.
GGTGCTGCGCAGAGCAGAGGCCAGCTCCTGGAGCGCGCCCGGCTCAGCAGAGACCCTCGATGGGTTGCACTGGGCGAGCTCCCCAATTACCTGTTGGGTGTGGCGTTGGGTGTGGCGTTGTGCAGGTGTGTGCACGCACGCGCGCGCGCATGTGTTTTGCACGATATGTGCACACCGCGGGCCCCGCAACCGAGCCCCAGCCCAGTGGCTCACCGCTACGACGTTGGCGGCCACGTCGCTGTCCATCCAGCTGGTCAGGGCCGCCACGAGCGCGCTGCCGGCGGCTTCAGCCACCAGGTCTGGCGCCACGCGTGCCATGCAGCCAAGCACGGCAGCAGCGTTGTGAGCTACGTCCTCGATGGGGCTCTGGAGGGCGCGGACTATGGCCGGCACCGCGCCGCCTCGCGCCAGGCGCAGCGCGTTGCGATCATTTCCAGCGGCGGCCCGCGCCGCACACTGTACGGCGGCGGCCGCGGTGGACGCATCCGCGCTGCTCAGCTGCTCGATCAGGCGAGGGATGTCGGGGGCGGAGGGGCTCGGGCGCGACATGGTCCGGGCAGCTGGAGATTGGCGCGGCTCGTACGTGGGCTGGGGATCGATTTGGATCAGCTCGCACATGAATTGCAAAATACACGGGGCTGGTAAAGGCCGCCTGTGTGCACCGCCGCGCAGGCAGCAGCGACGGCGGCGGCGCGCGAGCAGTCAGCGCGGTGCTGGCCCAGGCGCGCCCCTGCAGCCCGCTCCTCGTGTATTGTGGCACCCCTGAGAGATGTTCGTTGCCCGGCGCTTACACGGCACCCGCAAAATCGGCTCCATCAAAGCAGGAAGGAGAACACGCCGCCGCCGTCGTCCGCGCCCCACGCGTCCGCGGCCGCCTCGGCGGGCGCCGCCGGGCCCGGCGGCGTGGCCGCCTCGGCCTCCTGCAGCTGCTCGCGTGAAGGCGCTTTCCACGGCCACGCAGTTGCATCGGCACCATATGCAGCCCTGCCGAATGCCGCGTGGGGCGCCCTGAACTGGGCGGAGGAGAAGAGCGGCTGCAGGGGCGCGCGCCCGCCGCTGAATGCAACCCCCATCACGCTGGTGCCTGCTTTGCCGCCGGCGGCGGCCGGGCGCTCCCTCTGCCAGGCGCCGCCGTCCCACGCCGCGGCGCCTTCCTTGCCCCCGCGGGCTGCGGCTGCGAGCGCCTCACCCTCGGTGCTGCAGAATCCATCCCAGTCCGGCGCCGGCCGCGCTGCCGCCTCGGCAGCAGACGCTGCCACATCTTCCCCAGCCACCGGCAGCTGCCGGGCGCTGGCGGCTGCCTTTCCAAAGGGTGCGGAGGCCGCTGATGGCCGCGCTACGCTGCCTCTGAAGCCTCCGGCCGCGTCTGGCAGGCGGCGCGGGCCGCCGTTTTCGCCGATCGGCGCGCTTCGCACGGACGGCCCAACCCCGCTGCTGAGGGCCCGGCCGGCTCCAGTGGTGGTGAATGCAAACTTCTCGAAAGCGCCCAGAGGCGGGGCCGGCGCGCCTGCTGCTGGCTGATCGCCTGATCCGCCGCCCTCACCCGCCCAGGGCGGCAGTCCCGACAGCGCCGCGGACAGAGGGCCGGCGCGGCGCGGCGCGCCACCGCCCGCCCGCGGCCCAGCGGCGGGCTGCGGGAGGGACAGCACAGACGGCGGTCGCCGAGGGGGCGCGGCCCGCTGCGGCGCGGCGGCGCGAGGCTGGGGCGCCGCCAATGCCTGGTTAGGTATGCCCTCGCCAAGCGTGCCGGTCCCCATTGCGGCGCTGAAAATGTCCAGCGCGCCGCGCCTGCTGCCGCCGCCGCCACCGCCGCCGTTGCTGTGTGCTGGCGCGATTGCGGCCGCGCGGCCGGCCGCGGCGCCGCTGTCCTGCGGCTGGGGATGCAGCAGCGCCCGCAAATATGCCGGCGAGGCCCTCTGTGCTTCTCCGCCCCGCTCCTCCTGCTGCTGATGCCCCTCCCGCCAGGCGGCCTCCTCCAGGACGCGCCGCTGCTGCCCCCACCCCGCCGCCGCTGGGCGAGCTGCGAGCGCAGCCGTGGGCAGCAGGTCCTGTCCGTGCTGCGTGCCGGGCCCCTGCGCCAGCGGCACCCCGCCTCGCAGCAGCCGCAGCAGAATTGCGGGCGGCGCCGGCGCTCGAGTCTCTCGCAGCCTGCTCGCCGCCTCGGACTCTGGCGCTGGCCCCGCCGCCAACTCTGTGGTAGGGCCGTCGCTGGCGTCCTCGCCGCCGGCGCCGCTGCAGGCGTCGTCCTCGGCAATGCCGCAGAGCTGTTCAAACAGGCTGCCGCCCCATCCCGCCGGGCGTGCCGTGCGGCCTGTAGAGACGGCGGCCACCCCCTTCCCGCGCGCTGCCTCTGCTTCGATAGACATGCTGAGCCCTGCACCCGCAATCGCCGCCGCAGGCGCGGCCTGCTTGGGGCTTGCTGTTTGGGCCGGGGGCCTTTCGCCCGCCAGCGGCGTCACCTCCAGGGCGGCTGCTGCGCCTGCCGCTGCTGCCTCGGACTGTGGCGCCATCTCGTCCGCTGGCGCCGCATCGGCCAGCAGCAGCGGCGGAAGCTGTGCTGCGCCGTCGCCAAGCCCAAGCTGACGCAGATAACGGCCGTAGCCGGCCGCCGCGCGGCCGGCCAGCTTTGAGGCAGCCTCAGCCGCCGCCGTTGCCGCCGCCACAGACGCCAAGGGAGCGACAACAGCTGAAGCGGCACGCGCCGCGGGCTGTGTGGCCGGCTGTCGCGGCTGAGGCCAGGCGTTGCCGGCCTGCTTGCTGCCGCCTGATGAGGGCCGTGCACCGGCGGTCCCTGGAGCAGCTGGGGGAAGCCGCAGGCGCTTGGTCGCTGGGCTGCCGTCCGCCGGCGCGCCCTCTGCCTGGCCCTGCGGCCGCTTTCCGCGCGCTCCTGCCTTGGCTGAAGCCACCGGCTGCTGCTGCTGTGACGCGGCTCCTTGGCCCCCCTCCTCTTGGGCACATCCTTCTTCAGCTGCCCGGCTGGGCTCTGTGTTGCCAAAAGCACCGCCGCCGCGCCGCTGGAGCACCGCGTGCGCTGTAACGTCGGCCCCCGACACTTTTTCCGGCAGCAGCGCCGCCAGCAGCACTGGACGCGCGCCTCCCTGTTCTTGTTGCTGCGCTGACAGCGGAGCCACAGGCGCCTTGACGCGAATCTGCATCGGTTGGAAGAGGCGGTGGCGGCGTTCGGGGCTGCTGGGCATCGGGATGTGCAGCTAGGTGCAATCGCAGGCAGCCGCGCACCGCAGAGCGCCGCCCTCGAGCATTTGCAGGTGGCAACCGGGGGCTGTCCCACAACCCCTCAGAGGCAACCCGGCCCCACCTGCAACGGGGAAACGAAGCTGCCCAGGCGTATGGTGCGGTGCAGCAGCAGCTCGTCGCTGCCGGGGCAGCCCACCAGCAGCGTCGCCGGCGCATCGGCCGTCCCGCCGACGCCGGCCGCGCCCTGCCCTCCGGCCGCCGCAGCGCCCTCCGATGCGGGCGCTGCCGCCTCTGAGCGCGTCAGGGTGACCTCGCACTCCACAAAGGCGCCGGCGTGGGAGGCCGTGGGGCCGCTCTGACGGACCTCGATGCGCACCGCTGGGGGCAGCGCGCCGCGCGCCTCCGACTGAAGGGTCGCGCCAAATGGGTAGGCCCTGCCGTTGGTGCGCGGTTGGGATGCTTGGGTCACGGCATTGCCCAGCGCGCTTTGGAAGCTTGCAAGGACTTTGGCGCGTCTGTTTTGGTTGGCGTCCAAGGCCAAGCCTTTTTGAGCCCTCTCTGAAACCCAGCAGGCTGCAGGCCGCCGCAACGCAAGCAGTGCATCCCCGTCCTTTGTTTTGCGCGCCAAACGCGCTCGCGCCCACCTTTGCGCCGCCAGCTCCACGCGCCGCGGGTCCGCCCCGATGAGGGCCTGCAGGGTGCCCATCCCCGCCGCCTGCAGGCGCTGGCCCGTGAGCCGGCCCACGTTCGGGAGCTGCGCGGCGCGGGCACGTATCGGTCAAAGGGATTCCATGGGGGCATTGAACAGGGTTTGGGCGCGGTGGTTGAGTAAAGCCAGGTCCCATGCCATTCCACCTGCGCACAGCTGGCCCCTGCAGCCACCCTGCTGCCAAAAGCCCCACGCATTGTGTGGGGCACACTCAAACCGGCTGCACGCACCTGCCGCACTTGCTGGGGGCTGTCCTCCCACAGCCGCTGCCGCAGCGCGCGCCCCAGCAGCGCCGCGTTGCCGGCGGCGGCGAGGCGGCGCTGGGAGGCGTAGAATTGGGCCATGCAGCGCAGCAGGCGCTGCCCCACGCGCAGCAGCTGGGGGGATTGGGGATTTGGGTGGGGGCGTCGCTTTGGGGGCCTGTCCAGTCCGGAGCGTGTGCCAAGCGCTTGAAGGCCCTTCTGCCACAGCTAGCACATTGCACTACCCGCCTACTGATCCGCGAGCCCCAATGGCCAAGGCAGTTTAAGCCGCCCCCGGACTCACCTGGTCCTGCTCCTGCCTCAGTGCGTAGTCCAGCGCCTCGCCGGGGCCCTGGCCCTGCCGGTCTGACAGGGCGTCGTTGATCTGGTTTCGGGGGGGGGGGGGAGGGCGATTTCATGCACGCTTGGTGGTCTGAGGGGGTGATTTTTCCTGTCTGCAGGCAGCAGCAGTAAGGCACGCGCGTTGCCAGCACCGCCGCCGCGGCCAACTCACCAGGATCTGTATCTTCTCGGCGGCGGTTTGTATCCGCGCCTTGACCCGCCGCGGCGCTGCCGCGCCGCCCGCGCCCCCGGCGCCGCCGCCTGCTGCGGCTGGTGCAGGGGCCGCATCGATCACTGGAAAGCGGCAGCCCCCCTCAGAATAGGGGCGGTGGTTTATCGTGTTGAGCAGCTTCTTTTCCGTCCTGGCGGGAGTTGCGGGTTTGACGGGGGAGGGTGGTGGTTTGTTCAGCGGTTTCCGCAGCTGGCGTGACAAGTGTGCATGCTGCTGCCGCGTTCTTTGCATGCCCCCTGCCATGCGGCCAGCAAGCAACGAAGCCGCCGGGAGCGCGAACGCGCCTCTCCAACCCTACCTCCTGAGCATGATGGCCCCAAACTCCTCCGCGCGCGCCAGCACGCCGATCAGCGCCTCCATCGACGCCTGCGGCCGCGGCAGCGTCACCACGGTGACCATCGTTCCCAGGCGCACAAAGTGGCGCGCCATCAGCCGGCCGCCCTCTGCTTGCGAGAAGGGATTGATAGGGGAGGCGCGGTCACGGGTTTGATGTTTGACGTCGTGTTTTTGGTCAAACTTCATGCGCTTGTGCCGGCACTGCAGCCAACTTCAAGCAAATGCGATGACTCCCTTCGCCAGCCCACCTGTTGCGGTGAGCTCAAAGCCCTCGTCATCTGTCGCCATGAGCTGGTGCCGCACCAGCGTGGCCACCTGCGCCGGAGTTTGGGTGCAAAGGTGGGTTCCCCGCACGGTTTGGTGCATGTCGCCCTGGGCGTTGCGGAGGGTTGTGCTGGGCCCAGGTAGAACCCGATCCACGTCCACACTGCCCCGCCCCCGTGGGTTATGCAACCCACGTTTTTCATGACAAGCTCGTCCCTCAGCACGCGGTCAATTTCCGACTCGGGGGTGCCCGGCGGCAGCACCAGCCTGCGTTGGAGGGGCGGCCCAAATTGCGGGGTCGGCGGTCGCGCAGCCGGGAAAGCCGATCCAGCAGCGGTTTCCGGTCCGAGCCAGCTGTGCGCCTGAAACTGGCGCAGCCGCCGGACTGCCGCTGCCACCCACGCCCCAGCCACACGCAGGGGCTGCACCGGCCGCCGCACCCACTTGTAGTGCCGGGGGTTGGCGCGTATGCGGACGTAGAGGAAGGTGGTCTTGAGCCAAGCGATGGCCAGCGAAACGTCGCGAACGGTGCCCAGCACCACCTCGGCTGTTTTTCGGGGTGCGGGGGCACTTGTGTGCGTTGGCTGGGCCTTTGGGCTTGCACATGGGGGCGTGCACCCAAGCCCACAGGGGCGGTGCGGCGCCGGATCACACCCCAAATTGAAGGGGCCCCCGTTGAAGCAGACGCGCCCACCGTTCAGGTGCTCCGCCACGCTGTCCAGCAGGCAGCTCTCCACCTCCTCCTGCCCCGCGGACAGCGCGGCATAGCGCGCGGCCGTGGAGCGCTGCGTCATTATCACCGCCACACCCTTTTTGGCGGGTTGGGGAGGATGTGCTGGTTTTGGGGGCGAAGGGGGAGCCTCGGTCTTTGCACTCGCAGCCTTTACAGTATGCCCCAGCGGTTTTGCTTTGAAAGGACCTGGCGCACGCCACGCTGCAAGCACCGCCGTGAGACTCTGGACAAAACCTAAACAGCACCAAACCCCACCTCTGTGTCGAACTGGGGCCGCCCCGCGCGCCCCACCATCTGCAGCACCTCGTGGCGGGCGTACTCCGCGTAGCCAGTGCCCTCGCCCTGCGCGGCCTCGCTGGTGCCGACGTACTGAGGGTTGGTTCGTTGGAGGGGCGGGGCAGTTTTGGTGAGCTGGAGGCTTGCAGCGCACTCTAGCCGCGCGCCGCCTCGTTGGCGCCAACGCTGACGTTTGATGCTGATCGATGCAGGGCCCGTGCGCGTGCGATCTTGACCGCCCTCGTAAAGGAGCAAATAATCCCATGCATTAAACCCCTCCCAACCCACCCGCCGCGTGCCCTTGACCACCACCAGGTGCGCAGGCAGGTTGACGCCCATCGCCAGGGTGGAGGTCGTGCACTGCCGTTTTGCGCCGGCGGGCTGGTGATCATCGCGGCAGGCGCATGCCCGCGCGGTGCGGCTCGGTGGACCCAAACCCAAGGGCCTCCCCCAGTCAATTATCCCCGCAGGCTCGACCTGCACGCCACCCGCCAGCCCTGGCGTCACCAGCCCCCCTCCCCAACCTCAGCCCCCATGCCAACCGGCCCCCCTCCCCACCCACCAGCACCATCACGAGCGACTCCCTGAAAAGCGCCTCCACCAGCGCCCGGTCCTCCGCCTCCATCGCGGCGTTGTGGAACCCGATGCCGAGCGGCAGGGACGCCTGCAGGGCCTTGTTCTTGGTCGCCGCCGCCGCCTGCTGCAGCCGCGACAGCTGCGCGGCGCTGCGCACAAAGGGGCCGCCGGGGCCCGGCCCCCTGCGCTGCTGCGCCTCGCGGGCGATGGTCTGCGCCGTTTCCGAGGTGCTGTTGCGGGAGCTGTTTTTGTTTTTGAGGGTGGGGGTGTTTGGGTGTGGAGGGTGCAATGGCAGCGGTGCAATCAACTGACCCTGGCTAACAGCATTTTTTTGCCTGCCGATATTCACAGCACGCGCAGCAGCGCCTGCCAAAAGCCGGCCGTGTATTGCAATACCACAGCCATTGCCAGGAAAGCACACGCCAACTGCAAAGCGCGCGCGGTGCGCCCACCTGCAAAACACGAGGGCTGGTCGCCCATTCGCGTGCTCTGTGATCACCCCAAAAACGTACTTGCTCAGGCAGCGCTCAAACAGAAAGTCGTTCTTGGCAGGAGCGTAGCCCTGCCGGGAGGTTGAGGTTTTGTGTTTTGCACGAGGGTTTACAGGCTGTACATTTTGGCAAGGCAGAAACCGTGAAAGCTTCTGCCAGCCCCAAGGGAGCGCATGGTTTTCAGCCCCCCAGCCTCCAGCCCCCCAGCAGCCCCCCAGCCTCCAGGCCCCACCTTGACCGTGGTGGTGAGTTTGACAGGGCGCAGCTCCTCGCCGTAGACCTTGACGCCGTCCGGCGGCACCCCCAGCCACGCGGCCACGTCCCCGATGTTTGGGATGGTCGCCGACACCGCGACAAAGCGCAGCCGCGTCACCGGCGCCTGGTGGGTTGTTGGTGTGTGTGTGTGTGAAGCATGGGCTTGTGCAGTTGCCTTGTTCCCAGGCCAAAACGCAAGCATTTGACTCAGCGCCTGTCCACACAGACGGTGCGTATACACAAGAAAAGGTGGCGGGCTTGAGGGGCGCGTGCACTGCGCGTTGCACGCTCACCCCCGCCATTTCCGGCAGCCCCGCCAGCAGCTTCAGGCGGCACACCACGCCCGCCTCGAGGCTGGCGCCGCGGCCCGGTTCGTGCAGCAGGTGCACCTCGTCCACAAGGACGAGGGATATCTGTTTGGTTGTGGGCAACGTTTATCAGAAGGAATGCATGCACACGTGCCTTGGACATAAACGGGCGACAAGCAGCGGTTTGTGCGTGGCGTGTCAGTTCCAGCAGCAAGCAGCAGGGGCCATGCGCGCGCGCGCACGTCTCCAAGGAAGCCCGCGATGCCAGCCTCCTTCGCGCGCCGCGAGACGTGATCTGCGTGGCGGAATAAGGGCGTGGTTTGGGCTGAGGCAGGGGCGGCGCGTGGGAGTTGGCTGGGAGTACGTCGCTGCGGCTGAGGCCGACTGCAAGGCCGCCTGTGCACGACTATCCAGCTGCACCGCCCCAAACCGCCAGAGCTTCCAGGCCCACGGGGATCGCACCAAACTTTTCCGGCGTCGTGCATATCAGGTCTGCCCCCTCCAGCTCCCGCGCCTCGCCGCCGCTGTCGCCGCTGAGCTCCACCACCGACAGGCCCAGCGCGCCAAAGCGCGCCGACCAGTCCGCGTGGCGCTCCTGCACGAGGGCCCTGCGTTTGGACAGGTGTTGGGGGCCTGCGTTTGAGTCATGCTTGACTGAGGGGGCGGTCAACGCCTCGTCGCCCCTCTCATGGGGTGGCACCCGCACCTGATGGGCGCGAGGTAGACAGCCTTGCAGCGCCCCATCGGCGGCACCAACGCCCCCGCAGCGTCCAGCCGCTGCGCCCACAGCCGCACCATTGCCAGCTCCATCACGCCTTTTGGGGCGGAGTTTTGAGGGCGAACCCACCAAGGCGTGAGGCGGGGCATGCCAGAGGATCAAGGGCGCATGAGCGCACATCCAGGCATGCATGCAGCCCCAGGGCGCCTGGGCAGAAGCATGCGTAAAGCATGGCAGGCTTGATTCACCCACAGAAGTCTGCATGCGCCACGGCCTCAATCCGCCTGCCAGCGCACCTGTTTTCCCCGAGCCCGTCGGCGCCGCCACGACGACTGCCGAGTCAGATCCGTAGACTGTGTCAAAGCACTCGCTCTGAATGATGTTGAAGTACCTTAATTTTTGTGCAGTTGGGTTGGCGCGTTTTGTTGGGTCGGGAGCGTGCATGCGCCGCAGGGGGCCGGTGTGTGTGTTTGAGGGAGGTTGAGCGCATGCGGGCTCGTATGGAGCAGCCATGGGCAGCATGTGAGGTGCCATGCGCGCTTGCATGCACCTGGAGGGGCGTTCTGCATGCGTGCAACAACCGACTTGCGGCGCCCCCACCACACCCTCACCGAAAGCTGAAAGCCGGTTGAAACACCTCGGGCAGCTCACGCACGGCGCGCACGCGGTCCTCGTACACCGCTGCTGCACCAAAGGCGCCTTGCGGGGCTGCGTCGGATAGGCCTGTGCCCGCGCCGCCGGCAAAGCCGGCCTGGTTGGGCGGGGCGTGCTGCTGCGTCTGGGGGCCGCCGACGGCGGGGGCTGCCGACCCCGAGGGCGCCCATGCGGCGGGCATGCCAGGCAGCTGCTGTGCATGCGGCGGTTGGCCTGCCGCCAAAGGCAGGACTCGCTGGAGCGGCAGGGAAGCCAGGTGCGCGGCCGGCGCGGGCGGCGGCGCTGCGGCTGGCGGGCCTGCCCCCGCAGTCCACGGCCAATGCTGCGGCTGCATGGCGCCTCAAGGATCTGTCCGGACGTCTGCTGGGCCTACATATGGGGCCCCGGGCTGATTTCGGGTGGGGATCGATCTGGTTCGACGGGATTGGCCGAGAGGCGCCGAAACCCGCAGGATGGCGCCGTTCTGCTCGCCAAAGCGCTTCTCGCGACAGAAGACACCTCGATGCGGGCTGTCCTGTGAGGGTTGGGCTGCAGGGGTTACTCGCCGGTGCCGCCGCCGCCGCCGCCGCCCGCCGCGGCCCGCTGCAGGACGCAGAGGTTGCCGTGGATGGGCTTGCCCGCGTTTGTCCGGATCACGTCCCTCTTTAGCGCGGCAACGCGCCAGCCCGTGCGCGCCCCGACATCGCGCAGGTACGAAGCCGCGTGCGCGTAGCGCCCCGTCGCCTGCAGCACGTAGCCCCGCCCCTCGCCGGTCTCGGGCAGCAGCTCGGTCGAGAGGGCAAACAGGGACCTGCGCGCGTGTGCGTGCACGCAAGCGTGCGGTCTGCAACGGCGGCCGCGCAGTGGTCGGCGGCCATGCAGAGCGGGCGCTGCGGTTCATGCGTTGACCCCTGCCCCCATGCGAGACAGGCGCAGTCCCACGCGCGCGCGCGCCTCACCCCTCTCCCGTCACCCCCGCCGCCGCGCCAAGCAGTGGCTCGAGGTCTCCTATGTAGACCAGCACGTCCGCTGCCACAAGCAGATCAAAAGCGCCTGCCGTCCGCTGCTGCTGCTGCTGCTGCCCCTCTTCCTGCCCTGGCCGCTGCTGCCCTTTGACCCGCCGCAGCCATTCCACCAGCTCCCCAACCTCCACCGAATCGTAGCACCCGGCCCGCTGCCGCGCCTTGTCGCACATCCCGGCGCTCAAATCCACACCCACCAGCTGCCCGCTGACGTGCGGCCGAAGCAGCGGGCCCATCAGGCCGGTGCCGCAGCCGAGGTCGGCGCAGGCGCGCCAGGGGCGCGGAGCGCCCGCCTCGCCGGCGGCAGACAACAGAAGGTCCCTGGTTTTTGAGGCGGCGGCGGTCCAGGGGCGAGCGGGCCAGGAGGGCTCAAGTCAGCGTTATGCGCTGCACAGGTGCATGCGGTTGAGGCAGCAGGCATGTCACCGCCGCCAAACTCCGCACACTTACAGAAGCAGCTGCGGCGTGCGGTAGGACAGCACCTCCACCAGGTGCGAGTCGAACTTGTCCGCATACTGGTCAAACAGGCCCGCCACCATGTCCGGCGGGCACGCGGCCGCGTCGGCGGCGTCGCCGGTGCAGGCCGCCAGCCAGAAGCGCGCGGCGGCGTGGCTGGGGTCGATCTCCAGGTGGCGCCTGGTGGCGCAGGATGGATTGGCAAGCAGTGAGCGAGTCGATGCACGCAGGCCCACAAAGCCGCCTTTAGTGCGCGCGTGCGGTGTGTGCAGCGGCAAGATAGGCTCGACCCCCCACGGCGCGCTGCCCCCCACGGCGCGCTGCCCCCACGGCGCGCAGCCGCACCGAAAGTGCTCCGCGGCGCGCTCGGTGCGCCCCATCGCGCGCAGCGCCATGGCCAGTTTGAAGTGCGCGCGTGGGTGGTCCGGCGCCAGCTCCAGGGCGCGCGCGTACGCCTCGGCGGCTGCGGCGGTGCGGTCCAGCTCCTTCAGGGCGCGCGCCAAGTCCAGGAGCATCTGCGATTAGCGGGGTTTGTCAAAGTGACTTCCATGTGTCCTGCGCCAGCTGGCGCTCGGCGTCCCCGTGCTTGGGGAATACATTAGGCTGCTCTTGCACCTGCGCCCTCGCCCTGCCTCTAAAAGACAACTTGCGCACTCCTGCAGCACCCACTGCAAACGCACCTGCACGCTCGAGGGGTCTTTTTCGCATGCGCGTGCATACGCATCTGCGGCCTCGGCCCAGCGCGGGGGCGACGCCTTTTCCTGAAGCCGGCCCAGCGTGTGCCGCAGGCGCGCGCAGCCGGGCTGCAGCTGAACGGCGCGGCGCGCCAGCGACACCGCCTCCTCATACTGTTGGGTTCGAGTTCCCAGAGAGGGGAGCAGGTTTGAGTGGTTGTGGTGAGAGGGGTATGAAGGGCACTGTGGCGCTCTGCAGCGGGCCGAGGTCGCGGCTGGGGCAGTGGACTGCGCAGGCCGGCGGCTCTGCACGAGCTCGCGCGCTGCTCGCCGCGCCGCTCGAGCGGCGGCTGGCTCTGCCGCCGCGTCTGCCGTGTGACCGCTGATATTGCTGCATCCAAAACGCGTGCCATTCGGCAGCCTGAGAAAGCCCCACCTCGCCGCCGCCCTGCAGCGTGCAGACGGCGAGCTGCGCCAGCGCGCGCGCGTCGTCCGGCCGTCGTGCCAGGTGCGCTCGGTAGCGCTGCTGCGCCTGCGCGAACGAACCGCGCTTGTGCAGCGCTACCGCTTCTTCGTAATCCGCCATTCAGGGCGCGCCGGCCGCTCCGGTGACCAATCTGAGATCGCCCTGCTTCCCGCAGCTGTTTGGACTGAGCGCCCGGGGAAATGCCTAATCACGAGTCGCGCGTGAGTGCGGTGCGTTTGAGAGTGTGCAACGCCGGCGGCCGGCGGCGACTTTGACCATCCGCGCCGCTGCCGAGTGCTGCTGGGCTTCGAGCGCCGGCCTTACAGTGCCCTGGAATTAGACCGCGCCCTCGATGATTAAACGCAGCGCTGTGGCTCGGGTCCGCACTTTCCTGCATCGTCCTGCACTTGAAGCTCACTGCACAGCACCGGTACACACAGCGCCGCTGCCAGCCGCAGAGCTGCACCAGCGGCCGGCACAGCTCTCAGCCCGGCGCAGCAGGCATGGAGGCCAGCAGAAGCAACGCTCTTATCCACCAGCTCTACGTCCGCCAGGTGCCACTCCTGGTGCCGCGTGGCTGTTGCCCCGCCCCGCTTGACCTTCCGTTGACCCTTACAGCCGCCGGCACCGCTCCCAGGAGTACGACGAGTGCCTCAAGCTTGTGGATTCGGTGCTGGCAGAGACGGGCGGCCAGTGCGAGCACGCGATCTACGTCAAAGCGCTGATCGAGCGCCACAGAGGTACGCGAGCGGGGGTGAGGGGGCGCTTCCAGGGTGCGGGAAGTGCGATGCGATGCAAGCAAGGGCCTTGCGCCGCTGCCGCGCGCCGCGCAGCGCCGCCGCCGCCGCCGCCGCTGCCCCTGCGCCCTCTCTGCTCACCCGCCGGTGCCGCCGCCGCAGGCCGCATCGCCGACTCGCTGCGCCTGTTCCAGCAGGCGACCGCGCTCAACCCACACAATGTGGCAAACCTCAAGCAGGCGCGTGCGGCTGGCCCCTCCCCCGCCGCCCGCTGCCGCAAAGCGCCGACCGCGGACAGGCTGCCCCTGGCTGCTGCACGGCGAACTGCAACACCCCGCGCTGCAACACCACAAAACCCCAAAACCAGGTTGGCCGCTCCCTGGCGCTGCTGGGCAAGCACAGCCAGGCGATTGAGGTGTATGACGAGGCCCAAAAGCTGGCAGGCCACCAGGACTGGGAGCTGTGGCACGCCAAGGGCCTGTGCCACGCGCAGCTGGAGGGCGGGCACGAAGCGTGAGCGGCGGGGAAGGGGAGGCGCGTGGCAGGCCGCTGGGACGGCCCGAGCACCGGCGCCCATCGCCGCCCAGACGCTGCTGCGCATCGCTGCAAATGCGTCGGCGCGCGCGCGCGCGCCCGCAACCGCCCCGCCCGCAGCGCGCTGGAGTGCTTTGCCTTTGCCAACGCGATCCAGCCCAACGACGCGACGTATCAGCGGGTGAGGGCGCGGCGTGCAGCAGCCGGCGCGTGCACGCTTGCATCCGGCACCTTTCTGACTCAACAGTCCACACCCAAACGCACCTGCACGCACAACGTAAATGCACACACATGCCCACAAGCCCCTCAAAACACGGCCGCGCGCGCCAAACCTCGCGCGCAACCCACCCTGCAGATCAGCGAGCTCCACGCGGCGCGCGGCGACCACGGCCCCGCCGCCGCCGCGCTGATGGAGGCGCTGGAGCACAGCCCCGACAGCGCCGACCTGCTGGCCTCGCTGGGCCTGCTGCTGCTGCGCTCGGGGGACGCGCAGCGGGCGTTTGACCAGCTGGGCACGTCGCTGCTGCACGAGCCCAGGGGGGCGCGCGCCATACTGGCGGTCGGCTCCATACTGCAGGCGCGCACTGGGGCTGGGGCCTGCTCGCGCCGCGGGGCAGCGGCGCGCGCGCTGGCGAGCAGTGCGCCCAAAGGGGCGCCACCCCGCCCCTGTCCCGACGGCTGGCTCGCCACCTGCCTAGCCGTCGACCCGGCACGCGGAACAACACGCCCCCCTGCCCCCCCCCCCCCGCAGGACCACGGCGACCACGATGCCGCGCTGGTCAAGTACCGGGTGGTGGCGGCGGTGGAGCCAGACTGCCCGCAGCTCTGGAACAACGCGGGCGCCGCCTTTTACGGCAAGCAGGTGACCGAGGGGGCCGTGCGACCCAGGGGCAGGGGCGGCCCGCTGCGGACGACGCACCCGCCCGCTAACGCGCCAAAACCGTGGCAAAACCGTGGCATGCGCGTGCAGGCGCGCACAGGCGCGCGCAACGCAAGGAAGTACACCACAAAACCCCCCCGCGCAGCGCTACATCGCCGCGATCGCGTGCCTGAAGCGCGCCGCGTACCTCGCCCCCCTGGAGTGGGTGACGGCGTACAACCTGGGCCTGGCCCACCTGGCCACGGGGCAGGCGGCGAGCGCGTTCCACCACCTCTCGGCGGCGGTCAACCTGCGGCCGGACTTTGCCCCCAGGCAGGCCGGGGGCTCGGGGCGCGCCGCGGTGGTTTGGGCGGCCCGGGCCCCTGCCCGGTCGTGCGCCTCCCAACGCAGTCTGGCTGCAAACCGCCGGCCCGCCGCGCTCGCAAAGGCAAAACCTCTCCCCTCCAAAAACCGCCCCAGCTACGGCCTGATGGGGGTGGCGCTGGCGCGGCTGGACGACCCCGACAATGCGCGCGCCGCCTACGCGCGCGCGGCGGCGCTCGACCCCGGGGAGCCCTCTTTCCGCCTCAACCACGGTGCGGGGCGCTGCGGCGGCGGCCCGGGTCCAGGGGCGCATGCATGCGGGTGCGGGCCGCGCCTTGGGCGTGGGTGTCCTCTGTCCCCGCCTTACTGGCCTTGGGCCCCCGAGCACAAGCTCACGCAGTGCCGCCCGCCGCCCCGCGTTTGACCGCGATCCGACCCCCCCGCGCCGCGCAGCCGTCCTGCTGCACAGCCTGGGCGATGCCGGGGGCGCGGCGGCGCAGCTCGGGGCTTATTGGGAGGCGGCCGCGGCGCGGCGCGGCGCGCCGGATGCGGAGGAGGGTTGTCAGGACCCCGACGCGGCCGAGGCGGCGGGGGCCCTGGCCCGGGCCCTGGGCCTCGCCGTTCCGTCGGGAGCGCAATGATTGTAACCCGGGGCGCGGGGCCGGCGCCCATCGCGGGCCGCGCGCGCAGGCCCGCCCGCGGCAGTCCTGGCCGCAGCGCGTGGCAGGCCGCGCGTGTCCAGGACCGGGGGCCGCCGCTTGGGGACCGCCCGCGCTCCAGCGGCCGTGCGAGGGCAGCGTCCCGCCTCAGGCGCGCGCCATCCGGGGGCCGGGGGGCCGCCGGGAGCGTGGCGGGCGCGGCCAAGACCGCGGACTCCCACGGGGCCCGATCTGATTTTCCCGCGCCGCCGAGCCCGCCCGTTCAAAAAAATACTGCGACATCTTCTTCGCTCGTCCAGGCCCCCCGGGCCCATCGCTGAGGCGAGACCGCCAGCCGAGCTGAGGCTGCCCCGGACCGCGCCGCGGCCGCCCGCCCCGGGCTGATCGGCATGGATCAGGCCGCGCCACGCGACGCGGGCCCCCAGCCGGAGCAGCCGGGGCCCGCCAAGCCCGCCCGCGCAAGCGGCGCGCCGGACCGCCGCGACCAGGCGAGCGCGGAGCAGCAGCAGTCCGCGGCCCCCGGCCGCGTGCAGCGCGCCGCCGCCGCGGCGGCGCAGGGCGTGATCCGCTCGGCGATAGCTGAGATGAACGCGCCGCCGGACCACGTGCGGCGCGCGCCGCCCGCCGTCGCGCCGCCGCCCGCCGCGGCGGCAGCGCCCGGCAGCGCCGCGCCGGGCGGCGCCGGCGCCGCCGGCGTCGGCCCCGACGGCGGCTGGCCCGGCCTGCCGGGCGGCGCGCTGCCGCAGGCCGGGCCGTTTTTGGGCATGTCTGACGAGACGCGGCAGCAGCTGCAGCAGCTGGTGGAGGCCGGCGCGGTGCAGCAGGCGGCGCAGCAGCTGGCCGCGCAGCAGCTGGCCGCGCAGGCGCTGTTCGCGGCCGCCTCGGCCCCGCCGCCCCCGAACCGCCGCAAGAGCGGCAGCCGCAAAAGCGGCAGCGCGTCGTCGTCGGCAGCGGCGGCGGCGGCGGCGGAGCAGCCGCAGGAGCCGCAGGCGCAGCCGGTGGTGGATGCCGGCGCCCCTTCGTACCGCGGCGGCGTCGCCAAGCGGGCCGTACTGCCCAAGTCGCAGTACAAAGGGCTGGCATGGGACAAGCAGGAAAACTCGTGGCGCGTGCGCGTCAGCCTGAGGGGCAAGCAGCACCACATCGGAAGGTGCGCGGGCGGCGCCTGAACAGGGGGGGCAGAACCTCACATCCCCGCAGTTGGGGGCCGGGGGCCTAGCGGCCTGGGCCGCGCGGCCGCCGCCGGCGGAGACGCTCGCAAGCCGGCACTGCGCCTCTTGAGACCCGCCAGCTGGCGCGCCCCGCCCGACGCCTGCCCCGCCCTCCCCCTCTCCCTCTCCCCCCCTCCCTCCCCCCCCCCAGATTCCACGACGAGGCGGAGGGCGCGCGCGCCTACGACTGCGCCGCCATGCTGCTCTTCGGCGACGCCGCCGCCACAAACTTTGGCCCCGAGGAGGCCCGCGCCAACCTGCCGCGCCTCTGGACGGAGCACCTCGCGCGCATCGCCGAGCTCGGCGTGGCGCGCCTCGAGCCGCGCCTGCTGCAGCTCGCGGCCATCGCCGAGGCCGCCGGCGCGGACGGGGAGGACGGCGGCGGCGGCGACCCCGACGGCGACGACGCGCCGGGGTCTGACCTGGGGGCTGTTTTGGACGGGGGCGAGGCGCCGATGCAGCTGGCGCCGCAGCCGCTGGACGACCAGGCCGCGGCCGCGGCGGCCATCGCGGCCGCGGCGGCGGCGACCGCGGCCATTGAGGCCGCGGCTGCGGCAGAGGCCACCAAGGACGGCGCGGCGCACGAGCAGCCGCCGCTCGTGCTGCTGGGCCAGCAGGTGGAGCAGCAGCAGCAGCCGCAGCCGCGCCCCTCGCGCAGCGGCAAGCGGCGCCGCTCGTCCTTCTCCGCAGACGCCGACGAGGGCGCCTGCGAGCCGGGCCCGCCGGCGGTGCGGCACGCCAGCGGCGGGCGCCGCGCGAGCGGGCACGCCGCGGCGGCGTCGGCGCTCGAGGAGATGGCGGCGATGGCGGCCGCCGCGGCCGCGGCCGACGGCGGCGCGGGGCACCTCGGCCTCATCGGAGTGGACTCCGCCGCCGCCGACGGGGGCGCCGGCGCCGGCGGGGGCGAGGGGCTGCGGCCCGCCTCCCAGCAGGGCGACGACGAGGACGACCTGGCGGATGATCTGGCGGACGCTTACGGGGCGGGCGCGCTGGGCGATCTGGCCGCCGCCGCCGCGGCGTCGCGCGCCGCCGGCGCCGCGCCGACGCCGACGCCCGGCCCCGGCCCTCGCGCGGCCGGCAGCGGCGGCAGCGCGAGCGGCTGGGACGACGGCGACGGCGGCGGCGCGCCCGTCGGCGGCGGCGCCTTTGACGCCGCCTGCGAGGCGCGGCTGGCGGCGCTGCAGCTCGTGGACGTGTCCCCGCCGGCCCCCGACGACGACAACGCCGTCGCGCGCGCCGCCACCATCGTGTTTGGCGAGGTGGAGCGCGTCGCGGACGCGCTGCGGCTGCCCCAGGAGCGCGTCGACGCGGTGTGCGGCGCGCTGGAGTCCGCGCTGGACAGCGGCCCCGCCACGCACCGCTTCGTCGGCACCAGCTACCGCCGCCTGCGGCGCGCGGTGCAGGCGGGCGACGCGGCGGCCGCGGCGGCGTGGATGGAGCGGACCGTCGCGCGCGGCGGCAGCGGCGGCGGCGGCGGCGGCGGCGGCGGCGGCGGCGGCGCTCTCAGCTCGTGAGGCAGGCGCCATGCGCGCGCGCGCGCGTTGGAGCAGCGAATTGCGTTGAGCAGGCGCCGCGCACGGTGCGCCGAATCGCGCGCCTGGGCCCCGGGGCGTCGCCCCTGGGCAAATACAGCTGGCGCTGTGGGGCCGCCCGCCGGTGCGCGCCCTGGGGGCGGTGCGGCGGCTGGAACGGCGGCGGCGGCGGCGGCAAAGGCAGCGCGGCGCGGCGCTCCCGCCGGCCCCCGTCAAGCCACGGCCGAAGCATAGTAGCAAGCACAGCCACGGGATTGTTCAGTACGAGAAGCCCCCCTGATCACGATTCTGTTTA
This sequence comes from Raphidocelis subcapitata, assembly GCA_003203535.1. Classification (NCBI taxonomy): domain Eukaryota; kingdom Viridiplantae; phylum Chlorophyta; class Chlorophyceae; order Sphaeropleales; family Selenastraceae; genus Raphidocelis; species Raphidocelis subcapitata. The sequence continues at coordinate 255,987 of BDRX01000010.1, forward strand.
TACCCTCGCCTCTCCCTTTCCTCAAAACTTGAGCGAGACCCCTTCCTCCCTTTGTTTCAACTGCCCGCCCCGTGCGGGCGCACCGCCCGCGGCGACGGTCCCCTCTGGCCTCGCCGCGCGCGCGCGACCGGGGCGCGGCGCCTGCCGGCAGGCGCCGCCCCCGCCTCTTCCCCCCCCTGGCTGTGGGCAGCGATCGGGCAATTGCGGGCGCCTCGGGGCGCGACTGCGCGGCCCGTCGCCGCGGCCGCTGTTTGTAATATTTTCGACTTGCGGAATGGGAGAACAGCTGCTGTTTTACAATGGGTGGGTGGGGGGGCGGGGGCAAAGCGGCGGGGAGCGGGCGCGTGCGTTGGGGGCTGATCGCGGTGCAGCAGCAAGGTGCGAGCCAGCGCCCGGTGGTTATTCGGCTTGGCCAACGCGTGTGGTGGTACAAGGGTGGGGGGTGGGAGGTTGCAAAGCGGGGGGGCAACACCCCAAACTAACAGCATTCAGCCGAGGGGCGTCCTGGCCCAGAAGCCAAACACCACGCCCCGCTCCGTCATGTAAACACATGGGTCGGCCAGGCCGCCCCCGCCGCCGTCCGCCCCCAGGGCCTCCTCCTCAAGCTCGGATGACTCATCCTCGCTGAGCCACGCCCCCGCGTCGTCGTCGCTCTCCGCGCCCCAGCCGCCGCCGTCGCTGCCGCTGCCGTCGCCCCACTCGCCGCCGCCGTCTTCGTCCTCCCGCCACCCGTCGGCGCCGCCGCGGCCGTGCGGCGCGGCGGCCTCGGCAGCCGCCGCGGCCGCGTGCAGCAGCACGCCGCGCGGCAGGCAGCCTGCGGGCAGGTCGCACCACACCGCTGCGCCCACCGCGCCCGCGCCAAACGCATCCTCGCCGCTGCCGCCGCCGCCGCTGCAGGGACCTTTCAGCAAAGCCCCCCATTCCGGGGGGTCCTGATCCTGCTGCTGCCCCTGCTGCTGCCCCTGCTGCTGCGGGGCTGGATGCGAGCTGCCTGCTGCGTTTGAGCACCACTGCGGCTGCGGCGACGCCGTGAACAGCGGTGCAAAGTCGTCCGGCGGCAGCCTTGCCGGGCTCGCGCCGCCGCCGCCACCGCCGCCGTCGCTGCCAGCGCTGCCGTGGGTGCCGCGGCCGCTGCCGGCGGCGCGGCAGCTGCCGCGGCAGGCGCCCGCTTGCTGTCCCTGGGCCTCGGCACCGCGGGGCAGCCAGCTGACGAGCCCCCAGGGCCGCGGCCGCCGCCGCGCCGCCGCGCGCTCGCGGGGCGGCGTCGCCAGGCGCACCCTCAGGTGCGCGCGCCGCGCGCGGGGCGCGGCCGGCAGCGGGTCGCTCAGCCGCTGCGCGAGCGCGCCGGGCACGGCGGGCGGCGCCGCGCGGCGCGGCGCGCCCCAGGTGGGGTGCTCCTGCCACGCTCTGCGGGGGAAAAGCAGCTGGCAGGTGCGGGACCCCAGGACTAGCGCCTCCCACGTGGGCTGCTGCTGCTGCTGCTGCTTCTGCCGCTGCTGCCGGCGCGGCGGCTGGCCGAACTGCTGCCTCGCCGCCTCGCTCCACCACTCGCGAGGGAGGTTGGCGTAAAAGCTGGCGCGCTGGAGCGCGCCCCCGGGCCGGGCGGTGCGGACCTGCTTGCCTGCGGGATCGGCCTCGGCCGTGGCATCGCACGGCGGCGGCGGCGGCGGCTGCTCCTGCTGCTGCTCTGGCCCGGTCTGCGCAGGCCGCTCGGCGGCGCGGCGCAGCGGGGGCGGCGGCGGCGGTGCGCCGTCCTGCGTTTCGTGCGGGATCGGGGCGGTGTCTGGCGGTGTACAGGATTCGGCCGGGTTCCCCTAGGTGCCCTTTTCTGGCTGGGCAGGTTGGGATAAGACGCCAAACACCGGGAGCGGGGAGGCTTCCCAAGCCCAACTGCAAGCCCCGCCCCACCTTTGCTGTCGTTTGCAGCAGCCGCCGATTTCCGGGCTCCAGACCCGCCTGCAGGGCGCCCCTGGCCGCCAGGAGGCGCCTGCAGGCCGCGGGCAGCATCGTTTCGATGCCCAGAGATCACCGAAAGCCCCCGTGTCGCTCTCCCTGGCCAGCGTAAGGCGCTGAATCCTCTGCGGTAATGTCTGGCGTGCTGGGAGCAAGGGGGGTTGCGGCGATCGGCGGCGGTCGCACGCTGCCGGCAGCTGCGGCGGCACCCGCCCGGGTGTGTGCGTAAACTGCGAACCTCCCTCGTCCCCCCCCACGCCCTTGCCAAGTGCCAGCCCTTTGCTGCCACGCGCCGTGTTACCCCGCCCGCCGCGAACAGATGCTCAACAGACACGATGCATGACTTTCGGGACGGCGTGCGGTGGGCCAGGGGCTCGGGTCACGCGGGCGCGCCCCCCGCAGCCGGGCAGGCGGCCGCGGGGCGCGCGCCCGCACAAAGCGCACTGTGCTGTGGGGCGGCCGGCGGCGCCCCCCCCTTGCGCAGGAGGCCGCCGGCGGCGCCCCGAAACGCAAAGAACGGAATGGGACGAAGGTGCGAAACGCGGAAAAGTGCAAAGCGGAGAGTCGAGGGGGCCGCGGGGGGGGGGGGGGGGGGGGGGGGGGGGGGGGGGGGGGGGGGGGGGGGGCGCAGGCGCGCGGCGCGCGGCGCGCAGGCATGCGCGCCCGCTCCGGCCAGACGCCCGGGCCGGCCCCGCGCGCGCCCTCATTCTTTCTTCCCACCCGCGGCGGGCCTGCGGCGGGGCGCCCCCCGACCGGGCGCGTTCCCTCCTCCTCCGCCGCCGCCGCCGCCGCGGGGCCGCGGAATGCCCGCGGCCGCCGCCGAGGCGCCCAGGCGCCGCCGCGCCGCGCGCGCGCCGCGCTCACGCCTTTGGCGTGGGCACCTCGCAGGGCTTGGCGTGCCAGATTTCGTCGGCGTACTCCTGGATGGTGCGGTCAGTGCTGAACTTGCCTGGGGGGGGGGGTGTTT